>OY992886.1:13600823-13938323 GCA_963921405.1 Cepaea hortensis | reverse complement strand
ATAGAGAGACAACAGTGGAATATAAACTCTATGGACCGCTGAGTGAACTAAGAAAGACTGTTAGATTCACTCAAGAGACAACATTGCAGTTACAGACATATTTCGGGCGAACGAAACAAGAAGAAGAATATTGTATTATTGTTTACATTTCCACAGCTTTACCGCAGTTGCACTCGTCGTCACAACGTCCTTTATGTGTCGTAATTCTGTTATGTAAAGCTGCACTACTTTGTGTCATTTTATTTATAATATATTGGTTACAAATTGTATTCACCACTTGTACTAAGACTACAACGTGAATGTAACAAGTATTATAGATTAATTGATGTCCAAAAGATGAGTGATTGGAAGGGTCAAATGTAAGGCGGCCCTGCGTGCCCACTTTGTGACCCTTGAAAATAAAGTTTGTTCGTTCGTTCATCCGTTCGTTAGTTCGTTCTATTCTCAAGAAGCTGTCATCCAATTTAATATTTCAATTAGTGCTAATTGTTCCGTGTTTGTCTGTTCACGTTTTAGTTCCAAAGAGTAGAAGTTAGCAGACGCAAAATGTGGAAGAGAAAAGAAACGAGATCGGTCACGCTGAGGCGGTCCAGGAATTTCACATCGACTTTGGATTAACAATTCAATAACAATGGTTAGTACTTAGTGCTGTTGTAAAACTGTTGTTTTTCTATATTTGTTAAAGCATTGCAGTGTTAAATGTGTTGTCTTTTGCTGTATTAATTCCAGTTTTCAATGACAACATTTAAATTAAATCATTTAATTTATGAATCATTTGTGGATTTTTGTCCACTTTAAATAAATACTTTCGACTTTCGGGTGGTTTGTTCAGGCTGTATACTGTATAATATCACTCAGTAACTTCAGACTACCCTGCAATCTCACAACAACACGACAGGGTAACCATTCATTCATGGCCAAGTGGTGCCTTTGTGTGTGTGTGTGTGTGTGTGGATTGACTTGTGATGTGTAATTGAAGCAATTTGTATAAATTTGTGTTGATGAAATATTCAAATATTTATATTAATATTATATATATATATTGGGAGACTTTATTACCAAATGTTTGGTAATAATGTCCCGTACATAATTCACAAACGGCTGGTCACGTGACGTTTACCACCGCCGTCGATTGGCTTCAGAAGACTATTATTCTCTCTCCTTGTCAGTCTTTTGTTTGCAAGTTCTTTTTCTTCAAACCTCACAAAGACGATATTTGTCGGCAAGGACACACTCTACGTACAGTGATATTTTATTTGGCAAATAAAATTCACATTAAACAAAGACATCTATTGGATCCATCGATTCAGACACTTGATCATTCCATCGCTATCGGAGGGGGGGGGGGGGGGGGTGCGTGCTGCGCTTCCCGGCAGCTTCCGCAGATCCATAGAGCACAATTTATTCACAAGCTTCGAGTTTCTCAGTTCTGTATTTTAGTTCGTAGTGTTTAATAACCTTTGTTAAAAATTAAAAAAAAAAATTGCCAGCGGGGAGTAGAAACCCAGTCTCCCGCGTGACAGGCGGAGACACTAACCACTACACTACAGAGGACACAACTGTAGTTCCACAAACAATAACGTATGTCATGTGACCAGCAGTATAATTTGTGCGTGAAGTAAACATCACGTGACCAGCCGCATCCGTGAATAATCATGTGACCACAGCCGCATCCGCGAATAATCACATGACCAGCCGTTTGTGAATAATGTCCCGTATATTATTGACAAACGTTTGGTAATAATTACTTCATTATATATTTGTTTCTTCATCTCCTATATAATTATTCGAGGCTTGGCCAAAATGAAATGCATTTGTTTGACAAACGGTTTGTAAAGTTTCTTCGAACTTTGTAAACTTGTTCGGTAATTCAATTCACATTGAATGAATGTATGCCATTGTCAGTGGTCATGAAATGATGAAAGGTTCAGCTCTTAGATTTTATTAAAGAAATTATTAGGCAAAAAGCCCAAAACTAACAAACATTTTAAAAAGCAATTTCAAATTTGACCTTCAAACATTTTGATATTCTATTCTGTTGAGCTTCTAAACTTTCATTATTCCTTCATTCAATACTCAGTTCATAGTTTCTGAGAAACTTTCTCATTTTTTATAGAGGAATTTTATTTTGTTTTAGTATTTCCTTCTCTACCCTGGAATGTAGACATAGTTTGTTGTTTAGTATTTCCTCTTCTGGGATTATTATAGAGGTAGTTTGTTTAGTATTTCCTCATCTGCGCTGGGGTATAAAGGTACTTTGTTTAGTATTTCCTTCTGTACCCTGGGAATTATGAAAAAAACGGGTACACTTTGGGCAGAGATAATCTGTTGGATTTTTCCCGCAGGACATGCTGGTGTGGTGGGAAATGAACAGGCAGATTGACTGGATCAGCAAATCTTGGTGGGGTATTGGTGCATGATAAGGCAGATGTGGTTGGGGTGCTTTGGAATCATGTGTTTAGTGCAGAAAAACAGATAGATCATCACAGCTTGGAGAAAATGGTGCTGTAGGAAGTTACCAGAAGATCTGGCTGACACTTAAAACTCAGAGGAAAGGTCAGACAGACACATAATCAGACTGTTACTGGTACCATTAATATTGGGACTCTTCACTGGCTGTTGAAGATGAGAATGGAGCACATATGGGCATGTCCCAATGCTGGAATGTCGGTTCTTGACCTAACTCAATTCAACTCAACCCTGGTATATAGTGGTAGTTTGTTATGGTTGGTATTTTCTCTTCTAACCCTGGATATAGATGTACTTTGCTTAGTATTTCTTCTTCTACTCTCGGATATAGAGGCAACTTGTTTAGTGCTTTCTCATAGACCAGGAAGCATATTATTTTTGTTTAATACACACTCATACACTATACAGACCATAAACACAATACAATAATATTAGTTAGTTAGTTGTGGTTCCAACTTCACAGCAGCGGGTCGTCCCCATATTGCTCAGTTCCTGTGCCAGTGAATATCACATAAAACGCTCATCACTGTCCTATGTGAACAATGGAATAGACAGGAGTGTCGGCAAGCCAACAGCCCTCACAGGTACACTGTGCATAATGCTGCCACCAGAATGCCAACACAAAGTCCTCCACGAAAAATACAGTTCATTGTCGATGGAAACGGCAGTCACCAGAAAGACTTCATTGACTCAGGTTTGATTCCATATGGCTCGGTCTCTTTCCGCAGGGTGACCCACCGAAAGCGCTTCACAAAGCACGAACTCCGTAGCTACAGCGACGGCTCCCAGGAGTCTCCTGAAAAATGCACTCGTGAACCGAAAAGGCAAACCAGTCAATCCAGCCACAGCCGGCCGTCATCGTTCTGAACATGCAGTTCACGCTAAAAACAACCGCGGACAGATGCAAAAGCATTCCACGCGAAACTCACAGCTCACAGTGTTGCGTCATGCACTCACTCAGTAGCAGGGCGACGGAACCATAGCCTCCTTAGTTTCCTCTTACGACATGCATGGTAGGCAACAGTGTTACTATTCTTTGCCCCCCCGTATGGGCCCCTGCAACACACGGGCATACAATAATGTATAATACCATAACATATAATATCATAAAGTACAGTACCGTAAAGTACAATACCATAAAGTACAATACCATATAGTATAATACCATAGAGTATAATACAAAAAATACTAGTGCATCAGAGGACAGGAGTAGAATAATCCAGGGCCCCAGCTGCCATGGCGCCTAGACATTTTAACTTGGCACCTGAATTATCAATTATTGTCTTAGCTAATGTTTGTATAGAAATATGCTGGTTCCTGAGAATAAGGGGCTGGCTCTTGAATTATGTTTGGTTTATTCTACATGTGTCAAGTCTCTGTGGGAAAAGTCGAGTCTCTCAGGGAGTCTCTGTAGCGAAGTGGTCAAGCTGTTTGACTTGGGCTCCGAAGGTTGTGGATTCGATTCCTGGCCGCGTCCTTCGGTTCAAAAGTGAAATTTTTTGGAGACTCCTGGGGGTCGTTGCTAGAGTTACGGAGTTCGCGTTTTGTGCGATGCTTTCCGTGCTGTTGAAAGAGACAGTGGTGCAATGAAGTCGACACTGTCGACTTTCAAGCAACTTTTTTTTAAAAAACCTGGTCGAAGGATATAAGAGGAAATCTAGGAAGTGGCTTGTAATTGCTACTGGCATCACTGATGATATTGAGTATGGTAGTTAGTCTACAGATCATCCTTATTGTGCATCATACAATTAGTCCTCTCTGCAGTATCTTCCTCAGCGTAAATACTAACTGATGATACCAGTCTTTTGTTTGTTGTCTATTCATCTCTGTGCATTGTCCTCTTATCCAGCTTGACCCCATTTGACTTGATTTTCTTGCATAAAGTTACAGAATCACATCCATCCCTTGAGCCATTTGCTCATCTTGCCGCCCTAAGGGTGTTCAGAATGTCAGCTTGGTCTGTTGCTTGTCTACTCCCCGCAGCAGCCAAGCCTTAAACCTGTCTGCTTGTGTCATGTCCTCTTACACATGCATGCCCTCATAAGAAATGACACAAGTATCATCCCCCCCCCCCCCATATCCTATTTACAGGACATCGCTGTCAACACCAGCATTTTACTGCTGTTCTTGATGTCTTGGCAAGTTTTATGTTCAGTAGTTTGCCATTGCTTTCCGAATGACCGGCTCCCATACCAACACATTAAAACCTCAACGTGACACAGTTTGCTGCCAAATCGGTCGCTGCCAAATTTCAAACACATGGTAAGCAGCTCACGAATTGCGTTTTTACGAATTACGGAGACCGCCATGGGTGTCATTAGTTGCATACAAATGGCTGACAGACAATTTTCAGAGTTTTCTGGGAAGGGAAAATGATCAGGAAAGGAACTCACTATTCCACCTCACATGTCATGACCTAGAATTTGTGAAGGTGTAACAGTTCACACCCCAACGGCTGTATCTTTTATGGGACTATCTTGTAACTTAAGATTATAACCTGTGTCAGATAATAATATCTTAATTGGTTGGCAACCACATGGTCTGCAATAATTTAAATGTACGAACATGCTACACTTTTATGTGCATTCTGAAATAGGGTGACCAGTTAGTTGTCTTATCCAGATGTGGCATTTAACTAGCTCAGATCTTGCATTAAACCAACTCAGATGTCAGGTCTGGCATTTAACTAGCTCAGATGTGGCATTTAATTAGCTCAGATCTGGCATTTAACTAGCTCAGATCGGGAATTTAATTAGCTCAGATCTGGCATTTAACTAGCTCAGATCTGGCATTTAACTAGCTCTGATGTCGCAATTAACTAACTCGGATGTGGCATTTAACTAGCTCAGATCTGGCATTTAACTAGTTTGATTTTTTTGTTGATGTAATATTTAGTTCTGGGTAGTTTGTGATCGTGTTAGATTTCTAACATGGCAGCAGTGTGTATATAACAATTTTTAATCGAAGAAATATTGTACAAGTTAATATTGTTCCACTAACTAAAAAAATTCCAGATTCATTATTTATAGTTTAACGTGAAATCTGAAGATGTAACCATCACTTGAATAGCATGTTTATTTATTTAAGAAAAGAATTAGAACCTGTTGATGATACCATTATTGGTTATGGAACTAATGTAGTCATGTGGAATTGTATGTATAGTGCAGAAAAATGGATAGATCATCACGGCTTGGGGAGAATGGTGCTGCAGGGAGTGACCAGAGGATCTGGCTGACACTCAAAATTCCAAGGAAAGGCCAGACGGACACATAATCAGACTGCTACTACTCCCCGATAAACACATGCATTTTTCATTGCTGCCGTATGGATGAATGTTAATGGTCTGTGATCTGTTTGCACGATGAATTGTGTTTTCATTAGAAAACTGGACAGTTTATGTAAGACCACACAATAGCCATGGCCTCACGTTGCCATGTTGAATATTTTGTCTCTGTTGGTAAGTTTCCCGCTGACCTGTATTACTGGATGCTGACATGCTCCGTCTCTTGAATCAAACATCCACCAGTTCCTGTCGATGATGCATCTCCCCTAAGAGTACATTGTAAATCAAGATTAGGGAGTATGAAAATGGGATGATCAGAAAATAATTGTGTCATATTTTTGAGTGCATGCTCGCACTGCTGGGTCCATACCACTCTGTTGGGTCTGCCCTTCTGTGTCAACACAGACAACATTGATGTGATGGCTGAGAAAAATGTCTTTTTTACTGTATTGTAAATTGTATTGTATGTGTAACAGATTGTTCACATCTCTCATAATGTGAAATACAAATTGTCACCCATTGTCAGGCAAAATTTCATCCAGAGAGTACAGCTAATAGCGCTTCAGCCACAGCTTCTATTATACTGTGTTTGAAAGGTAAGGATTCTGACCATCTAGTGCAGCCATCAATCATGATCAAAAATATCCCTGAAACCTCTGTTGGACATCACTGACAATGGGCCACTGATGTCAATGGCACCCTTTTGAAATTGCCTGACGTTTATGTCTGTAGCTCTCCCCGGTGCCCAGGATCTGCTATATAGCTTGCTATCTTTACTAAACCCTGGCCAATAAAACTGGGACACACCTCTCTGACGTGTCTCCACCTTGCCATGGTAGAGGGGCTTACGTGTCCCAGTGACCCCAAGAGCTGTGCTGATGGAAGCACAACTACATGTCAGACAGGCCTTGGGATAGGGACCAGACCAAGAGAGACACAGCCTGCTGCTCTGCAGGTGGACTGAGGATAGCAGTCAAAGGTTCAAACCAGGCGCACAATGTGACGAATCCATGGTCTGGACACATTTCCACAGCCATCAGATTTTTTTCAGCCTGTTTGCTCATTGTCCAAGCTTCACATCCATACAAAAGCACAGGTTCAATGTAGCATCTCAACACTCTTTTTCTCGTTGCAAATGACATCTTTTTATTGGTCAGTATGTTTTCCTTCTTGCAAAAGGCTACCTTCGCCATGACAATTCTTGTTCTAATCTCTTCAAGGCATCTCCCATCAGATGTTACGACTGTTCTGAGAAATTGTGCTGATTCACTTGTTTAAGAATATTCCCATTTACTTGTATATTACATTGTGGTATTTCCCCATTCCTAGTCATAACCATAATCTGTGTCTTTCAACAGTTTAATTATAACCCTAGTTATTCACTGTATGTAGCGACCGCAGCCACTAAATGTTGAAGATTCTGCTTATTGTCTATAATCACTACTTATCATCCGCATGTCTAATTTTCTTAGTAGAATATTGTAATGTAACCATAGTGAAATAAATTTACATTTTAAAGTCCACGAGTGAAATTTCCTATAAAATTTATTGCAACTGACATTAAAAAAAACTATAGTGAAGAATCTCCTGCCCCCGCCCTTGGGAAACAGATTGTGAATCACTTTAGGCTTCTGACCCTGTCATGTCTTGCGAAGTATCAGTGTTATTGCCATACATGCACATACACATATGCTCGCACACACTCACACATAAACGCGCATGTGCACATATAAACACACTCTCTCTTTCTTTTCAGCATTCATTTTTTTAATGTGAATATAAAATAGATAATAGATAATTGATGTCCACAAGATGAGTGGTTAGAATGACCGAATGTAAAGTGGGCCTGAATGTAAAATGGACCTGCGTGCCCAATTTGTAACGCTATGAAAATTAAGTTTGTTAATTCATACTGTCTCTTTCTCTGTCCTGTCTGTCTGTCTGTCTGTCCCTCCCTCCCTCCCCTCCCTCTCTCTCTCTCTCTCTCTCTCTCTCTCTCTCTCTCTCTCTCTCTCTCTCTCTCTCTCTCTCTCTCTCTCTCTCTCTCTCTCTCTCTCATGTATATATGTATGGCCAATGCATTCTATACCCACATGCTTACAAATAAAAAAAAAAACACGCATGTGACGACGTTTTGCCTTCTTCAGTTGCAGGAGACAAATGTTAATTTGGATTTGGACATTTAGTGTAAGTTCACATAACTCTTCCACATTTTGTCGCATTTCAACATTATTCTAGTAGCCTCCCTTACCTTACATAGTTTTTGTTTAGATTGGCTGTAATTGTTTCGTGTTTCATGCCAGGTTGTCGCCCCGTTTCCAGTTGGTTATACAGAGGTGATTGAGTGTGCTTATTCTATGATGGTATTACTGTTTGAATGTTCAGATTTTGCTTTGCCGTAGAATTTTGTCGCATGAGATGTGTCCCTGTTTATTTTGTTAGTTGAGTCAGTGGCATGGTCGAGACAGGAACACTGAACTGATCCACGACTCTGGTGATCCAGTAAAATGGCGAGTCATGACCGCCCACGCTTTCCGGCATGGCACATGATTGATTGAGTCAGTTGCCGTGTTTTTGGTGCAGATGTCATATGATTGGATATTTGTGTGAATGATAAGGTTTGTGTCACATTTCCCATGCACTGGTTTTGAAGTTAGCACTCTCAGTTTTAAACTGACCGCTTTGTGTTGATTTTTACAATGGTGTGGGTTCAGCTGTTCAAAAAATGGTGGCAGAGTAGATGTAAGTTGCATGTCCTTCTACAAGATGGTGCAGTCAACCCCAGCATTTATTGACTGTGATCTACTAGGCATTTTACATGCAGTATATTGGCATGGCTTTCTGAATGGCCAACACTTGTACCATTGAAATCAATGCCTGCGGCTGATTTCGAATCCTTCACCTACTATGTTGAGGAATTGTGAAACTGCATTCACTAACCCCAAGGCTATAGACACCAACAGTGGTAAACTCATTCATTCATTCATTCAGTAGCATGTCCTTTGCAGAACTTCGCTCCCATAACAATTGTCCAGAAAACTTCTCGGTCATTAGCAAGATGTCCCGCGCCCGATACACCCATCTGGGGATCATCTGCCAAATCCTGCACCCATTTTCTCTTTGACCTTCCTCTTCTTCTCTTCCTGAGCATATACCCCTCCATTATTGTTCTCTCCAAACTTACATGACATTTCAAGTGACCAAAATATTTCAATTTTCTTTGTATTATAGTCTTTAGCAGCCAACATTCTTCAGTATTTAGCTCTTGTCGTATGGGTTCATTTGTTCTTTTCTTTACCCAAGATATTCTTAGAACCTATCTATAACATTTATATTCAAAGGCATTGTTCGCTGTTTAGCTCGTTTAGTAAGTGTCCAAGTCTCACAGGCGTATGTTGCAATGGGAAAGCTGTGTGCTCTTAAAATCAAATTTGTGTAGTTCTGTCTGACCTCCACAATTTATTCAGCTGTTTTAGTTTCTGAAGAGCAATAGATATTCGTCTTTTAATTTCCATCATTGTGTCACCATTGTTGGCATTTAGTGACCAACAATGGTGACACAATGATGGAAATTAAAAGACGAATATCTAGTGCTTTTCAGGGACTAAATCAACTGAATACGTCGTGGAGGGGGACAGATGTTTGGCAAACTACTGAATGTAAAATTTCGCCTTGAAAATCACAAACAGCCGTAACATGCTGGGGTTGATTGTGAGATCCCGCAAAAGGACATGCAACTAACTCAGATGAAGATAAATCCCTATACAGATATTGCCATTAGGGTATGAAATATGCCTGCACATATTCTAGGCAGTGGAATATTGAATGATGTGAGGTGACCTACTTTCCATCCCTCACACACATTCGCTCCCATAAAATTATCATGTTTTATTTTTTTGCTTTAGCTCATTTTGAACTCAAGCGAAAACCATAAACGTGGTACAGCTTCTGGTTTGCACGTGGATTAACTTTCTCTACTACCAGTTTTCCTCACAATCAGGGCGAACCCACTCTTACTTCTGAGGCACTTGTAATTTACGTTCCCAAGATAAGGACGAGAAGTCACCAGTTTAGTCCAACTGACCAGTGTAAGGGGATTGACCAGCTACCTCCCCCACCAGAAGTCTAAGAGAACACTCTTATCTTATTGGCCAAGCTGGCCTCTAATATTATGTTCAGTAGTTTGCCATTGCTTTCTGAATGTCCAAAGCTCATACCATTATGAACATCAACACAAAGCACTATGTTTCCAAATCACCCATGATTGTCTTCGAACGATTAAGCCACAGATGCCGACATTAAAAATAATACTACATTTGGGATCAGTATCTAGAGAGTGGAGGATGGCTCAGGTGTACAACATGTCTCAAACTCATTCAGACCTGGTACAATTCAAAGTATGGTTGCATGGGTTGTTAGAAAGTAAAAACATGATGGTATACTTCTATAAACCTGGGGTTGCAACATGGGTGGGTGCCTAGCCTGCTCAGACAAGGGCAAAAGACAAGGAGGATTTGTTTGCATATTGTATATACTCAATACAGGGTATTTGTAAAGTGTCACTATATTTTGTGTGTAGGTCAAATTTGAAAAATGAAGCGCATGATGTCATAAAAAAATGTGCTAACAATGCATTAAATTAGTTACAATAGTCATTGCTATGGTCTTATGCTGTTTTGGGGAAGCTGGAAAGTACAAATGAAGCATTCATTATAACAAGTGTTGGAAATGTCCACCATGGGCTTCAAGACATGACTGTACACATCTCTTCATATTGTCAAAAAACCTTCTGAAATTTGTATGTTATTTTTGTGCTTATCGATGGCCATTTCAAAACACTTGTTCAGCCAAAAATGTTCTTTCTTCCCTTGATAACACTATTCTGGTTGGAGTGTAAAGAATTACTCCAGCAGACAACAGCCATTCGATGCATATTGTTTCACGGTGGACTATGGAGCAAATGTTTTGATGACGTCATGTTCTTCATTTTTCAAATATGTTCAGACAAAATGTAGTGAGACTTTCCAAACACCCTGTATTACTGGGCAATTGGGAATTGAAAAGAGCTGACTTTAGCTTGCTGGCTAGGTTAAATATTACTTTAGAAAACCAGCCCACAGAAATTACCATGTGTGATTTTGGTATACACAAATTTTATACCATCTCCAGTGGCACAGAGCTTGTGCACTGTTCTGAAGTTCCTTGTATCATATGTAGCAGCAGACAGAGCACTCAAGGAGGTATCCACGAGCAATAAAAGTGATTCTTTTGAAAAGCAAACTAAATTAAACAGCATCTTGATTTTAAACACAAAAGCCTCAAACAATAGATTGCATAATTTACTGCCTGAAATATTTCTCTGCACGTCATCAGGTGCGTACTGCAGAATTGTATATCATGAAGTGAATAGATGAAGCATATTTTGGCATTATACAGTCTAGTATCTAGATT
The DNA here is from genome assembly GCA_963921405.1 of Cepaea hortensis. Classification (NCBI taxonomy): domain Eukaryota; kingdom Metazoa; phylum Mollusca; class Gastropoda; order Stylommatophora; family Helicidae; genus Cepaea; species Cepaea hortensis. The sequence continues at coordinate 13,927,120 of OY992886.1, read as the reverse complement.
TTGTGTGTTCTATGAAAGCCATTAATTGCTGAATGATTTATTTGCATTTACTTGATGACCTGATTCACCTGTCATTTCTGGGTTATTTCTCTATGTGTATATTTTTGTATGTGTCTTTTAGGCCTGGCATTTGTATGTTTGGATGTGACATTGGATGGTTGGTGTTATAATAATTCATATGACTATCTGGAGATTGATGAGTTCATGAGGTGAATGGTGTTTATACAGCTGAAGAAATAATATATATTGGTGATTTGTCTTAATAATTTACCTCAGTCTTGACTTGGGGATGTAAATTACATGTACCTCTGAAGTTGAGGTGGGTGCGCTTGATGGCGATGGGCCCCGGTAATAGGGAAAGCTAATTCACGTGCAAAATTTAGTCCATTGCTACCAGAAGTAGTGTGTATAGACTAGACTTATGTTTTAAAAGAAACGTGAGTGAGCACCCACAAAAAAAAAAAAATAATAAGTTACTTGTTGTAATATTTCACATTGTCATAATAAGTAACATAATGATGTTGGAGACCGAATAATTCACATTGTCATAATAATTAATATAATTATGTTGGAGACCGGGCTGGGGGTGAGGATGGGAAGGAGAGGTGTTGCTGATGGGGCTACAGTGTTCACACTCTGCATTGTTTTCAACGGACAGAAGACTGAGCCATATAAGATAAAACCATAGGATCAAACCCGGTGCAGTGAAGTCAGTCTTCTTACTCATGATCCTTTTATTGACGCAGAAATGATAGTGATAGTAGTTATGGTACTGTGACAGGATGAGATGGTGGTATGCTATAGTACTGTGACAAGATAAGGTGGCGATTTGTTGTAGTACTTGAGCAAGATAAGATGATGGGTCTTTATGGTACTGTGACAGGATGAGATGGTGGTATGCTATAGTACTGTGACAAGATGAGATGGAGGTATGCTATAGTACTGTGACAGGTTGAGATGATGGTGTGCTATAGTACTGTGACAAGATGAGATGGTGGTATGCTATAGTACTGTAACAAGATGAGATGGTATGCTATAGTACTGTGACAAGATGAGATGGAGGTATGCTATAGTACTGTAACAAGATGAGATGGTATGCTATAGTACTGTGACAAGATGAGATGGTGGTATGCTATAGTACTGTGACAGGTTGAGATGATGGTGTGCTATAGTACTGTGACAAGATGAGATGGTGGTATGCTATAGTACTGTAACAAGATGAGATGGTATGCTATAGTACTGTGACAAGATGAGATGGTGGTATGCTATAGTACTGTAACAAGATGAGATGGTATGCTATAGTACTGTGACAAGATGAGATGGAGGTATGCTATAGTACTGTGACAGGATGAGATGATGGTGTGCTATAGTACTGTGACAAGATGAGATGGTGGTATGCTATAGTACTGTGACAGGATGAGATGGTATGCTATAGTACTGTAACAAGATGAGATGGTATGCTATAGTACTGTAACAAGATGAGATGGTATGCTATAGTACTGTAACAAGATGAGATGGTATGCTATAGTACTGTGACAAGATATAATTCTTTGTTATAATACTGTGACATCATGAGATGGTGCTTAGTTATATTACTTGATGGCATGTGGTGAGTGCTTTGATGTATTACCAGATGCCATGGTATGGATGTTTGTTACAGTACTTGATGTGGTGAGATGGTTGGTTTACTGTAGTAATGACACTCAGGAATTGATGTCTTCTAGTATTTTGATGCCATTTGTTACAGTGCTTACAGTGCTTGATGTGTGACATGGTTTGTTCGTTGTAATAATGACATTCAGGAATTGATGTGTTCTAGTATTTAGATGTCGTTTGTTACTTTCTCATCTTAAGGTGTGGTGGAGTTGTTGTAATACTGTAACACAAGGAGATGGCTAATTTGATTTTACACTTTGGTGTTAACAGATTCATGAGTTTAGCATATTGGTGTTAACAGATTCATGATTTTAGCACTTTGATGTTAACAGATTCAAGTTTTAGCACTTTAGTGTTAACATATTCATGGTTTTAACACTCTGATGTTAACAGATTCAAGTTTTAGCACTTTGGTGTTAACATATTCTTGGTTTTAACACATTGATGTTAACAGATTCAAGGCTTTAACACTTTGATGTTAACAGATTCAAGATTTTAACACTTTGATGTCAACAGATTCATAATTTTAGCACTTTGATGTTAATACATTCATGGTTTTAATACTTTGACATCGAAAGATTGGCTCTCTGTTATATTACTTTGGCACTAGTTAAAGCTAGTGATAGTTCCATAGCAGATAGCGCCACAGGAGCGTGGTGTGCTAGGCTTTCACATATTCTGGACCCGTTGTTATCAACCGGTGGGGAATCCCCCCCCCCCCCACTCCGAGGGAATTTTAGGTTTTCCGGGGGGGGGGGGGAATTAAGATTATTTCAAGATCACGTTAATACAAGAACCGATTACTTGATATTGTTTTTCCCTCCATACTTTACGGTTCTGTGCTTCTTGCCCTTCCGAAATTCATTTTATAACGTAAGTAGACCCACACATCACGTTTTATGTAGACGTCTAGACTTGCTATAGTATGTGTTATTAAATTTAGCTTCCATTTTTACGTATACAGGGCGGGGGGAATTTATAGGGAGGAAATACGAAAATAGGGAATGACATTCTGAACATATGATGAAGGGATGCATGGGCCAAAAAAGGTTGCGAACCACTCTTGTAGACTATTAGTTTGATGTGGGGTAGCCAGTACCCTTCCTCCTCTGTTCTTCCCAGAAAACCCTGAGACTTGTCTGGTACCCATGTCTATGATCCTGAGTTGTCCCTCAGAGCTGACCATAAGTTAGTTTCATGTACATGACAGGACATTACCATGAACCCCAACATTTATTGGCTGTGTGTGATTTACTCGGCAATTTTATGTTCATTTGTTCACCATTGCTTTTTGAATGGCCAATGCTACACACCATCAAAATCAGCGCAAAGTGATCCGCTCCCAACCTGCGGCTGATGCTCAACACTCCAGTCAGCATGTCATGGAAGCATGAAACTGTATTTCAATAACCACTAAGCCACAGTTTAGCCAAGAGCTATTGATTGTGAGGAACTATTAGCTTAATGAGCCATATAACTAAAATACTACTCAAGGTCATTCAAGAAAGAATTCAAAATAAAATAGATGAGGAAGTAGCTGAAGAATAATTTGGGTTCCCTCAAAAACAGCGGCACCAGAGAAGCAATTATCGGTTTGAGGATGTTAATTGAAAAATACATAGAAGCTCAGAAAAATATATACATGTATGTCTGTTTTATAGATTACAAGAAAGCTTTTGATAAAGTACAACATGAACGACTAATTACGTGCCTTCAAGATATAGGAGTAGACGGAAAGGACATCAGACTTATTAGTAACCGGTACTGGGAACAAGTGGCATCAATTAGATGCGGAAATAATTATTCGTCGCCCATAGAGATAAAAAGAGGAGTACGGCAGGGATGCGTGTTGTCCACAAGCCTCTTCAACCTAAACACAGAAAGAATGTTTAAACAAGTCGAAATGTCTGCACTTAACATCAATGGAAGAATCATAAACAATCTTAGGTATGCTGACGATACCGTGTTGCTAGCATAAAGCGAGCAAGAGTTAGAAAACCTAGTGGAACAAGTAAACGGGCATAGTGCAGAATGTGGCTTAGATATTAACATCCAAAAAACGAACACTATGATAATTAGTAATGGTAAGGAAAGGTCATCGGTGAACATTACAGTCAACGGGGAGATACTAGAACACGTAACAAATTTCTCCTATCTTGGACATGTAATAACAGATGATGGCAGAAGTGAAATAGAAATAAAAAAGAGAATAGGAATAGCCAAAAATGCTTTCAACAGCATGAAATCAGTATTAACATCTACAGAGATTAACAACGCATTCAACACTATTGTATGGCGCGGAAGCCTGGATATTGAACATCCATCCATCCATCCATCATGTGCCATGCCGATAAGCGTGGGCGGTCATGTACTGCCATGTCACTCGATCACCAGAGTCGTGGATCAGCTCTGTATTCCTGTCTCGACCATGCCACTTGGCCAAGCCATCCAGGTAGTTACTTCTCGGTCTTCCCCTTGGTCTCTTCCCTTCGATCTTGCCAGTCGTCACCAAGTTCTCCAATTCATTTCTTCTTATAACATGCCCAAAAAATTGTGACTGTCTACGTCTAATGTCCCTAATCAGTTTACGATCTTCATTTGTTTCTTGAAGGACGCGTTCATTGGTTTTTCTGTCTGTCGATGGTATTCTTTGCATTTTCCTCAGAAACCACACCTCCACAGCCATCAGCTGTTTTACAGCTTGACTGCTTATTGTCCACGCTTCACATCCATACAAAACTATAGGTTCTATGTAGCACTTCAACACCCCTTTTCTCGTTTTAGTTGATATCTTTTTATTGGTCAGTATGTTTTTCATTTTGTAAAAGGCTACCTTCGCAATGACAATTCTTGTTCTAATCTCTTCAAGGCATCTCCCATCAGATGTTATGACTGTGCCGAGATAACTGTATTGATTCTCTTGCTTAAGAATATGCTCATTTACTCGTATATCACATTGTGGTATTTCCTTCTTCCCAGTGACGACCATAAACTGTGTCTTCTTAATATTCAGTTCTAACCCTAGTTGTTCACTGTGTGCAACAACCGCATCTACTAAATTTTGCAGGTCCTGTTCATTTGTCTGCAATCAAGACTATATCATCTGCATATCTAATTTTATTGATGTATCGTCCCCAATGTTGATTCCTTCCATATCTTCTATATTTCTGAAAATATTTTCACTGTACAGGGAAAAAAGGTCTGGAGACATTACACATTCCTGTCTCACACCTCTTTTAATAGGCTGATATTGACATACATTGTTATCAATTCTGATGGCAGCTTGTTGTTTCCAATATATGTTTTTTACAAGTCTACAAGTTTGTAGATCTTCAATCATCCTAAAAAAAGTCGACAGTTGTCGACTTCATTGCACCGGGTTTTATCCCATATGGCTCGGTCTCTTTCCGCAGCGGAAAGCGTCGCACCAAGCACGAACTCCGTAGCTCTAGCGACGACCTACAGGAGTCTCCGAAAAATTTAAATCGTGAACCGAAGGACGCGGCCCGGAATCGAACCCACAACCTTCGGAGCCCGAGTGAAACGGCTTGACTACTTCGCCACAGAGACTTCAAGCATCCTTATCATGTCGACATGTCTCACTTTATCGAAAGCCTTTGTGTAGTCAATAAAGCAAAGATAAAGATCTTTGTTTACTTCTATAGAACGTTCAATTACTGTTCTCAGTATATACACAGTATTTACTGTGCCCTTGCCTTCTACAAACCCACATTGTTCTTCTCCTATTTCGGGTTGTATTTTCTTCCTGACTCTTTGCATGATAATTCTCAGCAGAATCTTCGTGATGTGGCTCATTATACTAATTGTTCGATGTTGATCGCATTCCAAGGGTACTGATTTCTTCGGGATTGCAATAAATATAGAATTACATAATTCAGGAGGTATATCTCCAGTATCATATATTGAGTTTAGCAATCTGGTAACTTGGTCTATTCCATATTCTTCTAAGGCATTGATTATTTCTATTGTGATGTTATCTGTACCCGGGGTCTTGCCAATTTTCATATGGTTAAGAGCATTCTGAACTTCCATCGTCAAAATTGATGGTCCTTCATTATTATTCCGATGATCATATTGGTCTTCTCTTGTGTCATCATAAAGGTCTTTGACATAATCTGACCACGCATGTAAAATCTGATCTTTTTCTATTATGGTTTTGCCATCTTTGGTTTTTAGGCAACCCGTTGATGTGTGTGTTCTTTTGTTAGTGATGACATTAACAAGCAACTAGAAAGTCGAATAGATGCCCTGGAGATGTAGATATACAGAAGAATATGTCATATTTCATGGAAACAGAAACAATCAAATACAGAGGTTCTAGAAAGACTGGGAATGAAAAGGGAGTTGATGAAAGAAATAAAAAAAAAAAAAAAGAGGCAACTGAAATATTTCGGCCACGTTAAAAGACATAACACTCTTATAAAAACCATACTGGAGGGTAATGTTGAGGTCAAGAAGCAGACAACGATACAAGTGGGAAGATAACATCAAGAGATGGACGAACAGCAGTTTGACAGAATGTACAGCCAAGGCGAGAGACAGACAGTGTTGGAGATCCATTACAGCCAACGTTCATTGTAGAGACGGCACATAATTGATTCATTGATTGAAGCGACAGTCATCTGGGAGCGGTACTAGTTGAAAGAAATATCACCGCCTCTAATGAATTTGGTTTGAAGCATTGCCCCCCCCCCCCCATTTTTTTTTTCTGTGGCGAAGGTGTTACTAACGCAAATCGTAATCCCGCATACTGTTTTTAAAACAGCTGCGGGTATTTTGGGAGTAGATCACCTTGTGCTGGTTTTCATACAATGGTATGGGTGTCGGTCGTTCAGAAAGCAATGACAAACTACTGAACGTGCACTTGAGAAGAAATCACAAACAGACAAAACTGCTGATATTGACAACGACGTCCTGTAAAGTGCATGCAACTAACTTTTGATCAGCTCTATGGTCAAATCAGAATCATAAAAACGGGTACCAGATAATTCTAAGTGTTTTTGGGAATACAAGATGAAGGGAAAGGAAACTGGCTAACTAACCTCATAATAATAGTTTTGAACAGTGGTTCTCAACCTTTTTTGACTTCATGCACCACCTCACCAGATGTTCAGAATGTCATCCCCCCCCCCCTTTTTTTCGCATTTCCTCCCTATAAATCTCCCCCCCCCCTATTTTTTAAACAGTATACGTAAATATGGAAGCTAAATTTAATAACACATACTAGAACAAGTCTAGACGTCTACATGAAACGTGATTTGCGGGTCTGCTTACGTTATAAAACGAATTTCAGAAGAGCGAGAAGTACAGAACCGTAAAATGTGGAGGGAAAAACAATATCAAGTAATCAGTTCTTGTATTAACGCGATCTTGAAATAACCTTAATACTCCCCCCGAAACCTTACATCCCCTCCCCCCCCCCCCCCCCCGTCAACGCCCCCACGGGTTGAGAACCACTAGTCTAGAATATGTGAAAGCCTAAAGGATATGAAACTAACTGAAGTATTAAAACATATGGCAAGGTTGTATATTATATTTCCTGAGGTGAGGATCTCTGTAGAAACGGCATTATGCCACGTGGCTCATACATAGAAGACTGTAGTTCGTGTCGGTCACTACATGGGTGTAATTTTATTTGGAGACTCCCCTGGGGTCGGGTTGTGGGTCAGTACACGAGTGTAATTTTATTTGGAGAACCCCTGGGGTCGGGTTTAGGGTGGGTCAGTACACGAGTGTAATTTTATTTGGTGTCGTGTCGGGCTGTGGGTCAGTAGACGGGTGTAATTTTATTTGCAGACCCCCTGGGGTCGGGTTGTGGGTCAGTACACGAGTGTAATTTTATTTGCAGATCCCCTGGGATCGTACCAGGTTGTGAGTCAGTACACGAGTGTAATTATATTTGGAGACCCCCTGGGGTCATGTCGGGTTGTGGGTCAGTACACTAGTGTAATTTTATTTGCAGACCCCCTGAGGTCGTGTTGGGTTGTGGATCAGTACACGTGTGTAATTTCATATGGAGACCCCCAACGGAGGGGGTCTGGTCGTCGATGCAGCTAAGGAGTTCACGCTCCTCATGTCCAATATATCTGCAGCGGCCTGTTGACCCCAGCCATTTCTCACTGGCTCCACTGTTCCGCCTCCCAGTGGAGAACACTGAGCACGAATCCAGCTGTGAGTTGTAGCCTACTGAATTAAGTGCCAATGGATAATATATCGCTATATGTGACCTCCCATATGGACAGAGGGACGATATATCGCCATACTAGGGTCATTGTGTTATTTGTTTTGTGTCGTGGTATCTTCTGCAGTTTTGATGTTCATTGAACGGAGATTTACATTATAATACTTGTCCATGTGATTGTCTCCCATGTGTAGTCCAGGCCTACTGTTTGTTTGGCGCTGAATCAGTTAATTAGGAACGCAATGATTGTATTATCCCCTTTCATCTCTTGGTAGTGGATCGGGTTCCTAGTTCCGTAGAATAAGTGCGAAAAATCAGACCCTTGTTAAAAATTCTTTCAAGTGTAAAATAATAATAATAAAAAATATCCCGCCGTGCATGCTACATATCAAAATTTGAATACCTATCCTTAGAAAAAATATAGCAGACGTTGTTACGTTGTGCACAGTGTTGAGATTTCCTTAAGTGATTTGCCGGAGGAGACTGAGGCACTTAAGATGTATCGCTGTGCATGGGATATGTTCCTTTTTATCCTGATCGCGCGCTCTCTCTCTCTCTCTGTCTCTCTCTGTCTCTCTCTGTCTCTCTCTCTCTCTCTCTCTCTCTCTCTCTCTCTCATTCTTTCTCTCAACTGGTATAATAAACACACCTCTAACTGTGGTAAGTAACATCTACCTCAGCTACCTATAACAGCCATGTCACAAAGTAGTGTAGTGAGTCATGTATTATTGATTATTGCACATAGTTTATGCGTTTTGTTGCATATTGTCTCTGTTGTCTAAGATTAGCTTCATAAGTCATGTATGAATGAAATAATGTATTAGAGCAGAGAGACGAGAGGTGCAGAATGTCAGTTTCCTATACTTCTGAAAATGCGTTCGTTCTCTCACTCTCTCTCTCTCTCTCTCTCTCTCTCTCTCTCTCTCTCTCTCTCTCTCTCTCTCTCTCTCTCTCTTGTTGCCCCCCCCCCCTCTTTCTCTCAGCGCTTTTGAACATGATTCTGCCATTTCAATAATTGCCATGGTGCTGGTAGTTGGGCGGGTAACACGCGATTGACAGACATATGTCCACATCCTGATCGCTGAGACTATAAGAGTGTCGTGATCGCCCCGCCAATCGATAAGTTATCTGATGATGAAATCAGTGTTGTTTGTTGTTTGGAAATCATTATTTGAATAAAGGTGGTCACGGAAGCGTTGTAGCTAGAATGCACTGCTGGATCAGTGGTTATGTGTTTCAATCCTTTTTAAGGTGGATTTTTAATACTAGACGTGGGTTCCAAAATCTATTATAATATAAAGTGCCATGCCAGCTGGCATAGGCGTTCATGCCTCTCTACATATTTCGGTCTTTGATGTTCTGGATCAACTCTGCTGTTGATAGATATTCCCCCACATATCTCGGTCTTTTGTGTTATGGATCAACTCTGCTGCTGATATTCCTCCATGTCACAGTCTCATTCTATCCAGCATCATCGGCCTCTGCCTCTCTTCCGCTCGATCTTTCCAGTCATCATGCCTCTCTTCTCATCACATGACAAAAGAAAGCTGATTGCATCTTTCTTATTGTTGTATATAATGTTCTAATTTCATTAACCTCTTTCAGGCAATCGTCGTTAGTTACTCTGGCAGTCCAAGAAATTCGCAACATTCTTCTTAGGAGCCACATCTCTGTTGCTTCCAAGTTCTTCTTAATTTGTTCACTCACATTCCCAGATACACTGCCATACAGCAAAACTGGTCCTATATAGTTCTTCGTCACTCTCTTTCTTACATTCAGCGATAGAATGGTGACTTACTGCATAAGATACCTTTCATTTTCTGAAATGCAGCCTTTGCTTGCCTTATGCTGTTCTGCTCTGTTGTGCACCTACCGTCTGATGTTATAAATGCCCCAGGCATGTAAAATTATCCACTTAGTTACGAATTTTGCCTTCTATTTCCATTTCACACTTTGATATCACCCTTTTCTTTGAGAGAGAGAGAGACAGAGAGACAGAGAGAGAGAGAGGTTACGTATAAGAGAAATCGAAGTAGCCGAGCACCAGGTATAAAAAGCATAGACACTGGTGCTGTAGCTATATCCAGACATAAATTGTCTTTAGTGAGTATAAAAATAGAAAATACCTCCCTTCCGGCTAAATGCGTAATAATATGAACAGGCGGGAGCCGAAATAGTCCTCAAGGTCGCGTTATTAAGTGCAGGGCTGGAAGGGTTTGTCTCAGCCGCCTTCCTCCCGCGCCGCGGATGAATTCACGCGTGAAGGCGTTTCTATGTCAGATTAATAGTTGAGTTGAGTCAAGGACCGACATCATTGCACTAGGGGTATTCTCATAATCACTAAGTCCCCATCTTCAACAGCAAGCGAAGGGTTCCACGACTAATGGTGCCCGTTGCAATCTGATTATGTGAGGACTATGTGTTTTTTTTATGCGCTCGCTCGCTTTGAACTCAAGCGTAGTCCATACATACTATTTATAGTAGTGATGGACTGAATTGTGCGTGTGGATTAGCTTTCCCTATTAACAGTTTCCCTCGCCATCAGACGAACCTTTTCCGACTTCAGAGGTACTTGTAATCTACGTCCCCCAAGTCAAGGACGACAGGTCAACATTTTAGTCCAGCTGTCCGGTGTAGGGGTTGAACTACATACCTCGGCATCAGCACAACGGATGTTTAAGAACACGCGTTCTTACCCATTCGGCCACGCGGACCTGCATTCGAGGGCTATTCCAAAATCAACCGTCGATTGGCTGGTAAAGTATTAAACAAATTTGCAATAACATTTAAGTACATACAAAAGTTGCATAAATCACTGCATTACTTCTCCACATAGTCACAACCTAAATTAAGGCACTTGTACCGTGGCACGAGGTTTTGTAACCCCTCATCAAGGAACGTCGCCGTCAGGGTACTTAGCCATTTGTTGACCCCATCCATGAGCTCCGCGGCGCGGTGTCGAAGCACTGGATAGCCAGCCAGACCTTCAACTTGCCGAAGAGATGATAATCGCCTGATGCCAAGTCCGGGTCGTAAGGGGGTGGCTGAAAATTTCTCACTTAAAACTAAGCAAGTAAAGCTTTTGTGCGAGCAGCAATGTGGGGCCGCATGCTGTCGTGCAGGAAAATGACGCCATTGGTGAGCATTCCGTGCCTTTTGTTTTGGATCGACCGACGTTGCTTATTCGGTGTTTCACAATAAACGTCTGATGTTATTGTGGTCTCTAGTGTAATGAATTCAGTTAACAAAATACCCTTGCTGTTCCCTAACACTGTAACCATAATTTTTCAACGCAAAAATGTTTGCTTACATTTTTTTTTGGGGGGGGGGGGGGGGGGGGGGGGGGGGGGCTTGTTTGGACAATGAGTATGCGTACACTGTTTTGACTGTTCCTTTGTCTCTGCATTCACGAAGTGAACCCATGGCTCTTCCCCAGTCACTATTATGTTGAGAAATGCACCCCCTCCCCCTTTTCCTTTTCCCAGTAGCGCAGAAGGAATGTCAAAACTTAGCCCATTCTTTGTGAATAGCAGTCAGTTAGTTGCTTTGGTATCCACCGTGAAGAGAATTTGTAGTAACCTAACCTCTCTGTGACAATTCGAAACAGACTAGCCCTTGAAATGTTTTGGGGAAATTCTGTAGAAAGATCTGAAATTGTGAAACGGCGCTTTCCACTTTTTTTTTTCTTTGGTAAGGTGGGGGTGGGGGAGGGGGGGAGCCGAAAGGTGGGGGGGGGGGGGAATGAACTCATCTGTCACACATGAATGTCGTCCATGACCACCCTTATTATGCACATCTTTGCGCCCATTTCTGAATTTCCTGCACAAATCCCTTACAGAACAGTCACTCATATCGTTATCACCATACACTCGACACAATCAACGATGAGTCTTGACCGCATTTCGACCTGCTGTGTGAAGAAAACGAATGACACCACAAATGTCACAGCTTGTGGGGAAGGCAATAACAGTGTCCATGTTTATTCGTTCGCGATTCGTGAACCACTGAACACATGCGACTGTAGGTTGATATGTAGTGAGCTAAAATACTACTGAATGATGCAAGCAATGAACGGTGTCGCTATAGCAACCGGTTTATGTTTACCAGCCAATCGGCGATTGAATTTGGAATAGTCCTCGAATGTCGTCTGAGTGACGACTGTCGACCAGATTCTCTGACTATCCCTTACTGCTGCACTCTTTCTAGACCCGGATATCCTATCTGTTCTTCTGCATTGTTCACATGCTCCCAGAGGGCCTTCACCACATATTATATTACTAGACTTTGTGCCCCCCCCCCCCCCCAAAAAAAAAAAAAAATAGTAGGCTTGGACAGAACAAACATGGATGGCGAAAAATAAGAAGTGTATGTGTCACAATTATGACTTACACGTGGTTAATATGGTAGCAGATATGTTGTATTATAACGCAGTGACAAGATTTTAGCCATATATAAGCCCATGGCAGATACGGGAAGTCACTATATGTGACTAATTATCCTATGGCACGTAATCAGTTAACATAACCTGAGATTGCGAACCAAGACCTCCCCACGCTTATCGGCGTGGCACATGATGACAATGAGTAACTTCATCATCATCATCGAGCGCCATGATGACTGGCGTAGGCGTTCATGACTCCTCACAGATCTCGGTCTTTGGTTTTCTGGATCAACTCTGCCATTGATATTCCTCCATACCACCGTCGCAATCCTACAGCATCATTTCTCTTGGTCTGCCTTTGCCTCAACAACAAATAAACAACTTGACACATGGCTGTTAGGTATCGCGGAATGCCAGAGCAGACTGAAACACCAACTAAAGTTATGTAAGGCATTCTTCTTTGTGGATGGAGTGAAATCTCCTATCCGAGGATACGATTTTCGTGTTTTCGGTATCTGCAGTTTGCCTCTTGTAGCAACCCTTCCCTGTGTTGTCTCCACGCTGTGTTGTAGTTGTTGGTCAAGCGCATTCCGTATAGGAGCAGAAGCTAAGGTATTGCGTGTTTGTGTGGGTCATGTTACCTAAAGAACCTGGCCTGAATGAGAGATGCACGTGAGGGACTTCTGGTTCAGATAATTTGAGATCAAAACAGGGTTTGCATTTATCGTAGAGAGGTTAGTATAGAAAATTGTCCACCCGATCCGGTACAAAATGCAATTTTTATGGGCACTGAATTGCAGAACAATCTTCCCCACTCCCTGCTTAGAAATTGCGGAGTATGCAGGGCTGGTACTGAACTTTACATCTGTTCTGAGACAGCGATTCAGGGTAAATTACCAGCATTGGCAGGATTATTTTGTTACCTGTTCTATGCGACCCAGGGCTCGATCAGGACTCTTAAAAGGAGATATGAGCTAATTGTCAGAGTTTTCTGAGAGTTGTCTTGGGTGGATAGGCGGCGAAGTCGTAAAACATCTCGGATAAGAATGAAAACAGGAGGTCCCGTGTGCAAATTTACGCGTTAAAAATCCCACGGCAGTTGAAAATCTCGAACAGTAGGCCGTAATGCACATACCATGGCAATAATGTTAGGAAAAACAAACATACTCACGGGTAGATAGAGCCCATTACCTGGAGTGGAATCTGCATAGAGGAAGCAAACATTACACACATGCATGCTGAAGTCGGACATACTGACCTTTAAAGTGCATTCCTAGGTGTGATGCACTTCCCTCGAAAGAGAAACGAAGAAGGAGGAGGACAATACGAAGGAGAAGAATAAGAAGAACCATTTATAATTACAGACAAGCCCATGAACTAATCACTACAACACCAAAACGTCAGTAGCTGGTATCTAAACAATGCGGAATCGCAAGCCAGCCAACCTTCAACATCATCGATTTTACAATCAGATTTCCAAATTCTATTTTCTCCCGCCTCCACCCGTCCATCACGCGGACTCTTCTGTCCTTCTACCAACGCCCGGGAGGTATTCGCAGCAACAAAAACAACACATAGATAGCCTGCCCGGGTGTTGCGCAAACAATGTAAATCGACATTTTCTGAAGCGACTCTCTGTGGAGCAATTTGTTGATTGTGTTGGCTATGCTAGTCTCACGCGAGTAGTGCGTTCCTTATTGCCAGCGATCGTCAGGCAAGACTGTACAAATTTGGTGAACGAGTGAAGACTCAATTACCGCACACATCTTCTTATTGATCGGCTGACTGAATTCCACTAGTGAAATTGAATTTGCTGAGAGGACCGCTGGCTTCTGTCTGTAGTTGTGGCTGTGGTTAGACGGTAGGGCGTTTTGGGGAATACATAATCTAGATGTGATTACCGAGTAGGATGCTAAGAATCCCGTGGACTTCCAAGAAGATCAGGATCGATATACTGCAGGAGACCATTTCGTAAAGATATTTGATTACCCTCATAAGGACAAGACAGTAGTAATTTCTTTGCTTGAGTTATGCGACAAGACAGTCTAAGTTACGAGACGAGACAGTCTAAGGTATGAGACGAGACAGCCTTAAGTTATAAGACGAGACAGTCTAAGTTATAAGACGAGACAGTCTGGAGACGGTTGTGACAACCGGGGCGGACGACGTTCGAGTCAGGGCCAGAGAGGGAGAGATGCTGGGTTTAATAGCATAGTGGCGGGGGGGGGGGGGGCGATAGGTATTCTAAGGCAAGGGCATCTTGCAGGTAAGGACAAGACAAATTATTGCACTGCACATTGCTTCAGGGTTGATTCTCTTCTGTGAACATCAGTGCAGATGACACTAACCTGACCCTAGAAACAGTGTACTATTCTATGTGAGCTGTTGGTAGCATACTAAAAGATGGAACTGATGTTTGTGGACTAGTCATCACTGTCCCAAGTCCACAGAATGCATCCTCTTGATCTCTAAATACGCTACTCGTGATGCACCTGGTACCTATTATACAGAAGTAGGAGATGAGTAGCCATGTGCAGGATGTGACGATTCTTTGTTTGAGCCCAGAATTAGAGCGTCATGTGTCGACTCTATTTAGAGACCCCATCTGATGGTATGTTTGCACCTGGCTTCACTTTGAAGGCTGGACAGCACTGTTCTAGATGAACTTTCGTAGGGTGCACCGTCTGTGGATGAAACTGTCCTGGGTGACAAGGTCGCAGTGAGACAGTGGCATTTCCTATGAAACTAATCGTAAAGGATAACCGGGTCATCAAAAGACGGGAAGAAGTCGGATGTGTTGGCCAAATGACGCATCTATCAGAACTTTCCTGTAAACCGACACAATGCAAGTACCGCCTAATTAAAAAAAATAAAAAATACCGCGTGAAGCAGAAGAAAAAGAAGATAGCCCATAAACCTTTACATGTGGAATACCAGGGGAAACCACCTTATTTATTTCCCAATAATGTGTGTGCGTTCAGTTGTTAAGCTTGGTGTTTGGTGACTTGCCATTCTCACAGCACCTTCACGCCTGAAATTGAATTAAGTGCCGCGGGATAATTAATAATCTCAAGCGACTTCCCGTATCTTTCAAGGGCTTACATACAGTAGTTTTCCTTATGTAACCCCCTTTAATTTAATATATAACACAACTTGTCTGCTACCATATTAACAACTTTTAAGTCATCATCGTCATCATCATCATCAACTTCCACTTTTGCCGTCAAGCGTCGTGGGGAGAATAATTGGCGCTCAGGCCACCCTTACGGTGGCATTGAATAGTGTCATTCTGTGTGATTGTACAATGTCTTTGATGTCGTCAATCCATTTTCTTCTCGGGCGTTCTCTTGTCGCAGATGATCTTTGATGTAGGGCCGTTGATGGTGTTGTATTCTAACGAGACGGCCAAACCAACTTTTTGTTTGGCACCGAATCAGCTAACCCGCCGCCCAGGACCCGCTGTCAGACATGCCAGTCTGCGCTGCAATCATTGCGCACCTCAGGTCATCACATGTAGCAGGTCATTTGACGCTGTCATCACGGCCCGCCGGAAAGATCCTCCATCCGTTACCTCTGTCTCATACATGTTAATCCTCTACCTCTGTCTCATGTAAGTTCATGCTCTGGTGTCCTGTCTCATGCATATTCATCCTCTTCCTCGTGTCTCATGCATGTCCATCCTCTCCCTCCTGTCTCATGCATGTTCATCCTTTCCCTCCTGTCTCATGCATGTTCATCCTCTCCCTCCTGTCTCATGCATGTTCATCCTCTCCCTCCTGTCTCATGCATGTTCATCCTTTCCCTCCTGTCTCATGCATGTCCATCCTCTCCCTCCTGTCTCATGCATGTTCATCCTTTCCCTCCTGTCTCATGCATGTTCATCCTCTCCCTCCTGTCTCATGCATGTTCATCCTCTCCCTCCTGTCTCATGCATGTTCATCCTCTCCCTCCTGTCTCACGCATGTTCATGATCTTGTGTCCTGTGTTCACCTTAGTGGTAGTCGACCCCAGCCTCTTGTTCCAGAGATCCATGCCTTCCATTACTGTTCTATCCAAACCACTGTGAATTTTAGCTTGGTCAGATGTATCAATCTGATTTTCCTTGCCTCGTTTGCTCACCCCTTTGGTTTCTGTGGTTGGAGCTGGGCAGGAAATCTCTCTAACACAGTTCCAGTGGAGATGGTACTTCGCTATCGGGTGGAGAGAGAAGATGGTAGCACATTCATTTTGATAGATGCAGACCCATTTCATTGTCAGTGTATCTGGGTTAATATATATGTATATATTATAGCAGCAGCAACAGTAGTAATAATTATAGTTGTGTTAGTAGTAGTTGTAGCAGCTGTAGTGGCGGTGGTGGTGGTAGTAATAGTAGTAGTAGGAATACTATAGTAGTCCCACAAAGAATGCCTTCATTCACGATCAATTATTTTGAAAACTGTCTGTTGCATCGTTATGAAATTTTTCCAGCCGTCTTATATTTACACCCACCCAAGGAATATGTCTTTGATAAGTCCAAAAACAACTTAAATCATCGAAAGCGGCGACATTTCTTTGATGTTTTGCTGAACAACTAGTGATTTCTCGCTAACAAATTTATGTTTACAGTAATAGAAGCGACGCCTATTCAGATGACAACACAAGGCGTATCCGGATTCGTATGGGAGTGGGTGCAGTGAAAGAATTAGCTTAAAAGTCGACAGGGTCGGCTGCATTGCACCGGGTTTTTATCCCATATGGCTCAGTTTCTTTCCGCAGCGCGGAAAGCGTCGCACAAAGCACGAACTCCGTAGCTCCAGCGACGACCCTCGGGAGTCTTCGAAAAAATGCACTCGTGAAATGAAGGACGCGGCCCGGAATCGAACATACTACCTTTGGAGCCCGAGTCAGACGGCTTGATTACTTCACCACGTAGAATCCCGAGAGGGGTGCAATGTGTAATATTAGTAAAGACAGAGAATTTACAGAGGCATGGGGTAAATAATCTGTAAATTAACAGGAAAGTAGAAGGAATATATTTCTTACCTTATTTTTCATTTCCTTCTTGTTTCTTCAACTGCTGGTTAATAAAGTGTACACAAGTATTCATGTTAGCTTTTTATATTGAGTTCGTGAAAGCTTCCAAATAGCTGTGCGTTAATGTGCGTATGGGGTGACCAGAAATGATACCGCAATTTAGTCATCATGTTTCCATTTGTAAGGATTTGTTCAGCTGTCTGTGTAGTTTGTTCACACGTACACATGGGTGACAGAACCGCTTTGAGTCTTCGTGACAGACAGACAGGCAGACAGACAGACAGACAGACAGATCCCCGCCAGGAGCTGGGCGAAGCCGGGCCTTGTCAGCTAGTTTATTTATATAATCACGTTTCATGAAAGAACCCCCATTTGGAGACACCTCTGAACAATCCCATTTAACTTCGCGCTATTTGTGCTAAAACGAAAACCACGAGAAAATTTCAAATAAAGCGTGGATGTTTCTTGGCGAAGCTGTAATACTGTTAAAATGATGGACTTAATCTCAAAGCCGTAAATTATATACCGCATATAAACAAACTTTGAAATCTGCTGTAAAATCTCCAGAACAAATTTTTTTTTATTGGGTGGAAATAATGATAAGATTATATACTAAATCTCATAACTTTCCCTCAGTTGGTTACTGAGATATGGATGTTTATATTGAGGCAAATAAATGTGGACATACTATAGTAGTAGTTGTAGCAGTAGTGGTTGTTGTAGCAGTAGTAGTTGTAATACCAGAAGTCCTAGCAGTTGTAATTGCAGTAATAGTAGCTGTAATAGCAACATAAGTTGTAGTGATAATAGCAGCAGATTATGTATACTACACTTTGTATGTAGAACAAATTTGGAAAACATTCTTTCTTCCGTTGATAACACCATTCTGTTTGTAGTGCAAAGAATTACTCCAGCAGACGACAACCATTCGCTGCATATTGCTTCACAATGGACTGTGGAGCACATTTATTGATGACATCATGTACTTCATTTTTCAAGTTTGTTCTACATACAAAGTGTAGTAAGACTTTACAAACACCCGGTATACAACTCATAAGATTCTAGTGGATTCACAACCGGCCAAACCACCGATCCTGTGTCTCCCAGGCCAGACACTGTAATCTAACATTGCGTAGACCCATCCATTTCCAGCCCCTGTTGTTTTTAATTATTTCTGTAGTCTCTGACGTATTTCTGTAGACAGTTCGCTATTTCCACATCCCAGTTGTTTTATTAAAGCTGTCTGATTGTGCGGTTCACCCAAGAGAAACTTTAGCGGGCGCGCTAGAAGAGTTGATAGGGAACTTCGCTGGCAATGTCATGAGGACGGTCAGACGCTGGTTCGATTCGTGGGCTCGTCGCCTGCGAAAGTGGGGAAAAGATTGGCCACCTGTACTTCCGTACGTTCACGCCTTCAGCATGTGATGCTGCTATCACATCACAGACCTATAGCCAGAAACTTCTTCCGGGAATAAATTATTATTAAGTGCAGATTTGGAACAGTGGCAGAGTGGCTAGACCTTCCTGGGTTTGGTTCGCTTCAGGGCTAGTTCGAATTTTAAAAAATTAAACCTGGGAACCCATGCAGCCTAAAATGGGTCCCAGAAAATGAGTTGGGAAGTAAAGAAAATGCATTGGGAAGTACAGAAAATGCATTGGGAAGTAAAGAAAATGCATTGGGAAGTAAAGAAAATGCATTAGGAAGTACAGAAAATGCATTGGGAAGTAAAGAAAATGCATTGGGAAGTAATGAACATGCATTGGGAAGTAAAGAAAATGCACTTTGGGAGTTACATAAAATGCATTGGGAAGTACAGAAAATGCATTGGGAAGTGAAGGACATGAATTGGGTAGTAAAGAAAATTCATTGGGAAGTAAAGAAAATGTATTAGGTAGTAAAGACAATGCATTCGGTAGTAAAGAACATGCATTGGGAAGTAAAGAAAATGCATTGGGAAGTAAAGAAAATGTATTGGGTAATAAAGACAATGCACTGGGAAGTATAGAAAATGCAATGGGAAGTACAGAAAATGCATTGGGAAGTACTGAAAATGCATTGGGAAGTACGGACAATGCATTGGGAAGTAAAGAAAATGAATTGGGAAGTAAAGAAAATGCATTGGGAAGTAAAGAAAATGCATTGGAAAGTAAAGCAAATGCATTGGGAAGTAAAGGCGGCCGGTTTGATGCCGTCCATATCATCAAGCGTCTGCCGATTCTTCTTCTTCTTCTTCTTCTTCTTCTTCTTCTTCTTCTTCTTCTTCTTCTTCTTCTTCTTCTTCTTCTTCTTCTTCTTCTTCTTCTTCTTCTTCTTCTTCTTTAGCATTCCGAGCCATTGAGGTTCTTTGCTGCAGATACAAGCCGTCTCCATTCGTTTCTCTGGTTGACCTTCTCTTGCCAGTCGTTGATTCCAAGTGCTTGTAGGTCTGTATGTATATTATCTCTCCGCCGTCTTCTTGGTCTACCTCGGGGTCTACGGTCATTTATGTCCTGAGTGTAAGCGAGTTTTGTTTCCCTATTATCTTCCATTCTTTCTATATGCCCCAGCCATTGTAGTCTATTAGCCTTCATGATACCAGTAATTAGCGGGGACTTAAACAGATCATAAATGTCTTTGTTGCTTCTTCTTTTCCATTCTCCACTTTGTGTATCCCTAATGGGTCCAAAGATGCGTCTTAAGACTTTGTTCTCAAAGGTTTGTAACAAGGCTTTAGTTGTACTCCAGGTTTCAGAGCCATACAGCACAGCTGGTCTGATCAGTGTTTTGTATATTGTGATCTTGGTGTTACGAGATAGCGCATTTGATTTTAGCAGATGCCCGCCGATTGGTCTGTAAAAATATGGGCTTATTAGCATATGCCAGTTGCGCCTTAATGTTCGTTATTTGACTTTACCGAAGGTCAGATTACCAAATGATCAAGAATTTGGGCCCCGTGTGTTACCGGCGCCCCATAAGGAGAAAAAAAAAGTTGCATATCCTAATACAGTGGTTCTCAACCTTTTTTGGCCCTTCACCATATTTTCAGAACGTCATTCCCCCCTTTCGTATTTCCTACCAAAAAATGTTGCCCGTGCCCCCCTTCACCATATTTTCAGAACGTCATTCCCCCCTTTCGTATTTCCTACCTAAATATCCCGCCATGCCCCTAAACAGTACGTAATAATGGAAGCTAAATGTAATAGCACATGCTAAAACAAGTCTAGACGTCCACATAAAACACGATTTGTGGGTCTACTTACTTTATAAATAGGATTTTAGAATGGTGAGACGTACAGAACTGTACAGTATGAAGGGAAAATCAATATCAATTAATCGGTTTTTGTATTAACGCGATTCTTGAAATAATCTTAATTTCCCCCCCCCCCCCCATGGAAACCCTAAAAATCCCCCCTAGGGGGGAATTCCCCACCGGTTGAGGACCACTGTCCTAATATGACGTTGCAGTAAACGCCGGCATTTTGTGTGCGTGGCTATTTGTGATTTCTTGGCAAGTTTACGTTCAGTAGTTTGCCATTGCGTTCTGAACGGCCGGCACTCATACCTTTGTATGAAAATCAACGCAATGCGGTCTGCTACCAAATCGCCTGCAGCTGTTTTTCAAACGGGGTATACAGAATTAAGAATTGCAACCGTTACCCCAACGTCACAGAGCCATAAGGAAAGCAAAGAGCTTTCACACTGTAACGTAACCATTTGACAAACCAACTGAAAAGTGCATACACCTTTGAATATAATTATTTCAAGAAAAGAAAGGTTAAAAAGTCATTGGACGAAAGAGAACAAACATATCTATCTAGCAATGGTTTCTTCTCTCTCTCTCTCTCTCTCTCTCTCTCTCTCCCCCCCCCCCCCCCCCCCCCAATGTCAGTGTTACATTCATGATAGAAAATGTGTGTGCGAAAAATGAGTGATTGGAAGGGTAGAGTGTAAGAGGGGCCTGCATGCCTAATTTGTAACCCTTTGAAATCTGCAGGAGATTTGGAAGCAGACCGCATTGTGCTGGTTTTCATACAATGGTATGAGTGATGGTGATAATAGCTATAGTGGTAGTAGCAGTAGTAGTAATATTATTAGCAGCAGCAGTAATAGCAACAGCCGTAATAGTAGTAGTAGTTGTAGCAGCAGCAGTAATAGTAGTAGTAGTAGTAGTAGTAGTGAGTAGTAGTAGTAGTAGTAGTAGTAGTAGTAGTAGTAGTTGTGGCATTAGTTGCAGTAGTAGTAACAGCAGTAGTAGGAGTAATAGTAATAGTAGTATTGTAGTAGGAGTGGTAATAGTAGTAGCAGTAGTAGTTGTAGTAGCAGTAGTAGTTGTACTACTACTACTACCACCACCACCACCACTTACTGCTGCTGCTGCTGCTGCTACTACTACTACTACTACTACTACTACTACTACTACTACTACTACTACTACTACTACTACTACTACTACTACTACTAGTAGTAGTAGTACTACTACTAGTAGTACTACTACTACTATTACTGCTGCTGCTACAACAACTACTACTACTACAACTACTACTACTACTAGTAGTACTACTACTAGCAGTAGTAGTCGTAGTAGTAGTAGTAGTAGTAGTGGTGGTGGTGGTGGCGGCGGTAGTAGTAGTAGACTACACTAGTGGTACGAGTGTTGCGGTTAATAGTGGCTTTGTTATTCGACTAAGATCAAGATGAATGCCTACCTAGACTGTTGACTAGCTCCTGATTGTTTTGTTTAAAAAAGAAAAATAGATATATAGATACGGTTAAACTGCATTAGAAGCTATATATTCGTGTATATCCCAGAATATTATATGGAGCTATAAGAAAAATACAAATAGTATCATTCGGTCATGTGATGAAAAGCGGATCAGTGGGGAATATCGTGACAACTGGAAAGATCAGTGAGAAAAGACACAGAGGCAGACTGGAGGATATGATGCTGGTTGGACTGAGACGGTAACATAGACAAATATCCTCAGCAGAATTTTTATTTATTTATTTATTCTTTTGGGGGTGGAGGTGGGGTATGTTGTGTTTGCTCATTTTAAACTCAGCATAGCCCATACAAATGCCACTTCTTCTAGTAGCACTGGACTGATTTTTGCGTGTGGATTAGCTTTCCTTGTTACAAGTGTCCCTCGCTATCAGACGAACCCACTCCGACTTCTGAGGTACTTGTTGTTTACGTCCCTAAGTCAAGGGCGAGAAATCAACATTTTAGTCCAACTGATCAGTGTGGGAATTGAACCCACCACCTCGGCATCATTTAATCCAGAGCACCAAGGACCAAAATTTGTGAAGCGACAGTAACGCCTATTCCAGCTGGCAAGGCACACGACGCTGATGAAAGTCGCATCTGGATTCCACGGCACACCGCCAGGACTAAGATAAGTCGCCTATCTGGACGTAAATTGAACTTAATCTGGATTTTTCAATTTCACTCTGCACAGGTTCTGTATGTGACTCGTGAGATTTGGGCTGGCATCGATCTCGCGACGAGGGTAGGAAATTCATCTCTTTGGCGGTTGCGACTCCCGCATGCGGGTCTTGCCTCACGCATGCTGAGCGAATCCTAAGCCTGTGCCACCTCACGCGTGTGACACGCTGGCGAGTATTTCTGGGATGTACATGAATACATAGATTCTAATGTAGCATTATAAAATTATGTTCTTTCAACGGACTCTTTAGTGTGAATGCGTTAATGAAATGTGACAGTAATTGCAGTTCTGTGTTTATTACCGCGCGGGGTGCGTCTTAGCATTGTAACCCCGTCTGATGCTAGTACTAGTGAAAGTGACATACGTATTTACATAATAGATGTATTAAACGGATTGTTAAATGAGCCAGCAGCCTGTGCAATTCAGCAGGTGGATTTTTGTGTGTGTACGCGGATTGTAAATCGATTATTTTGTGCTCCGAGGGGAAAAAAAAACATTTGAGTGCTCTCCGAAAAGGTATCGGCGTTCGTTATTAATAGGCGCACGTGGCTATGTCATCTTTTAAAACTATAGTTTATGTTTACAGTTGTGGCTTATTCATGTATGTGTTTATTATGTGAAGCTGGACTAGCATGAGAAGCAAGTGTATGGGTATTGATAGGCGCTCATAGAAGTAGGACGACTTATATATATATATATATATATATATATATATATATATATATATATATATATATATATATATATATATATATATATATATATATATATATATATATATATATATATATATATATAATATTATATTTTAGGACATAGTGGGTAATGTTATATAGTGCGTTCACAAATGTTTGCCCACGTATAAAAATCCGTATCTCATTATCCAACTGAGGGAAAATGGTGAGATTTAGCATATAACCTTATCATTATGTACCCCAAAAGCAGATCTCAATGTTTGTTTATATACGGTATATAATTTACAGGTCAGATATGAAGTGTATACTATGAAATGTATTACATCTTCACACGGAAACATCAGTCAATCTCTATCTCAAGGACCCACAACCTTTCCGATTATCACAATATTCAAAACAATGTATTCCCCTAGTGAATTTAAATACAAAAGCCACAAACAATATGTTGGACGATTTATTGCCAGGCATATTGCAGAGTTATATATCACATTAAGTGAATAAATGCACAATACTTTAGCTGAAACAATTCAAACATAGTCCCATGTATTGTTCGGATGTGGGCCATCTGTTAATATAATAATAACGATAATTTCAAATTTACCACCAACTCTTTCTGTATGCACAACATCGACTTGAACCGCCTAATTGCTAACGCCTCACTATAATTGAGCTATGTTTTATTGTTCGTAGAATACGGTGTTCGAAACGCTTGTTTCCTAATCTCTCACTTCTTACACAATAATCAACGGTGACGATTTTCATCTTTTTTCTTTGAGATAATCTACTGGTGGTTTCACTTGGCCTCCTACAGCATTTTGTCGTTGCTCTTCTTATCCATCCAACGGATTTGCCCGAATTCTGTCTCAGGTAAAATAATCACCAGTGCCGTGGAGATTAAATTGATAATAACTGCCGCGGAGCAAGCAGGACAGGTCATCTGAAAAAGTTCCTCTTCCCCGAATGTTTTCTTACACTCTCTGGGAGCGGGCCCACCCGGGTCATGCCTCAAGGCGTCTTTCTACTGCTGTACATTAGTATCATGTTTCGAGTCATTATTCCAATTGTTCCACAAATGCGCATTGTGCATGCTCACAAAAGAATTTGATGAGAACATTAATGGAGCCAACAAAGTCTTAAATCTTTGCTTCATTGATTATTCAAAAACTAGTAATAGAGTAGGACACTTCTATTTGATAAAATGCTTGCAGATCCTATTTCCATATCAGCTAAGGACTCCCTGGGATTGCGAAGAATATATTTTGGGAATAGTGTGTTTCCGTAAAATTAGTTATGAAGTGGATGCATCGATAATATTAAGAAAGGTATGCAAGAGAAGTGTGCGGGTGTCGCCCTATATTATTTTTCCATATATAGTAAAGGCATGAGAAACTTAAACAGTGTGAGAGGAATCGCCATTGGAGGAAATTACATCACAAACTAGGATATGCAGATGACACAGTATTTCTTTTTACAGACAATAATTAAAAGGTCTTCAGCATTGGCTGCGCAGAGTTATAACCACATTGGACCAGGCGTGTAGGGCTTGGCCGGTAAGCTGCGTAGAATGGAGGTGTAACACTTGGTTTACGACAATTCACGCCCAGGCAATGTAATCATTAGCACATATAACTATGTCTGTTAGCACATATAACTATGTCTGTGCTAAAAGGCAGAAGAAGTGCCTAGGGGTTCCAGCGAAGGTTAATGAACAGTGCAGGAGAGCCTGGCAAATGATACCATGGCTTCTAGTCTGAGAATGGAGGTAGAGGCGGTCACATAGGCGTTTCGCGAGCTGAAGGACAAACCGCATACACTGTGATTGTAACGGACTCACAGAGCATGCTGAGAAGGATTAAGACAGGCATGCTTCTTACAGAACGGCATGTTTTAATTTAAAAATCAGATATAGGGAACATCCGTTGTATCTTTTTCCCAGTGCACGCTGGTGCGTTGGGAAACGAACAGGCAGACAGATTGGCTGGGTCTGTACCACTAAGTGGAGTATTAGTGCCCGACAGGGCCCTTCGGAATCATATGAATTGTGTGGAAGAACAGATACATCATTTTGGCTAGGAGGGAATGATGCGGCAGAGAGTTGTCAGAGGAAAGGTCAGACGGACACATTACTAGACTGTAACAGGTACCATCAGCATTGACACTCTTCTCTGGCTGTTGAAGATGGGGACGGAGCGCGTATGAAAATATCCTGAGAGCTGTGATGTCGGTTATTGACTCAACTCAGCTCGATGTTTAGTGGGTACTGTGATTGCACCCAAAGAGCAGTTACTTTTAGAGTTACATTGTAAGAACACATAAATTATGGCGACTTCCATACAGAAAGAAATGCAACAGTGCAAATCAAAGTACACGAAAAGAAAAACATCTAAAGCAGGTGAACCGTTTCAACTAATTTGGCACGCACAGAAGACCGAGGTAAAGAGGCCTTGTAGATATTAGATACAAGAATCGAACTGACAAATGGAGAAACAGTGCATTCGTTGTCTGAGCAGTCAGAAAACGAACCCATCACCTTCGGAGCGCGATACAGAAGGCTTGAACCCTTACCCACGGAGATTTCCCTAGTAGTAGTAGTAGTAGTAGTAGTAGTAGTAGTAGTAGTAGTAGTAGTAGTAGTAGTAGTAGCAGCAGCAGCAGCTTTAGTAGTAGTGGTGGTAGTGGTGCTGGTAATAGTATTGGTATTATTATTATTGATATTATTATTGTTGCTGTTGGTACTGGTAGTAGTAGTAGTATTGGTAGCAGGAGCAGCAGCAGTAGTAGTAGTAGTAATAGTAGTAGTAGTAGTAGTAGTAGTAGTAGTAGTAGTATTGGTAGCAGCAGCAGCAATAGTAGTAGTAGTAGTAGTAGTAGTAGTAGTAGTAGTAGTAGTAGTAGTAGTAGTAGTGGAGGTTGTGATAGTAGCAGTGGTAGTGGCGGTGATAGTGGCAGTAGTAGTCGTAGTGGTGGTTAGTAGTAGTAATAGTGGTAGGATTAATAGTAGTAACAGCAGCAGCAGTTTACAAGCTTGGTGATGTATTCATATGTCCCATAGCGCATACTCGAGGTACTTGAAAGGTAGAATAGTCAGAATTACGTCAGCGGCGCGTTCTCCTCCACACAAGTATGGTTCTCATTTGGCTAGACTGGACCGTCCCCAGGGTGCTCAACCAGCTGTTACACACAACCCATACATGTTTAGGATTGGCCCTGTGCTATCCACGGAAGATATGTTTGTCCATGTTTCATCCTTCTTTGTTGTAAACACCTTTGTGATTTCAATTAACTTGGTTGTTTTGTTAAAGCTGGTGTTGCCTTGTAATATTCAATTAAAAAGTGTATACCACCAGGTTTTCTTTGTTTCTTGCTCATGGCAAAAGATCAGTTCTGTTGGTTTTAGAACGGTTTCTTTATGTGAACTGAAAAGGTGGGTTAGAAAACAGAGTACGCAGTTCTATGCAGCCGGGTTGGGAGGACTGATAAAACGATGGGATAAGTGCATCAATGTTGGTGAAAATTATGTTGAGAAATAAAAGGACAATGTATGTATAAAAATAAACTGGTTTCAAGTTGTTATCATATTTAGTTATTTTTCTACTGCCATTTGTGACTTAATTATTGACTTCCCCTCGTATAATAGCAGTTGTAGTAATAGTAGTGGTGGGGGTAATGCTGGTGGTAGTAGTAGTAATAGTAACAGCAGCAGCACTTGTAGTAGTAGTAGCAACAACAGCAGCTGCCGTGCTAATAGTAGCTTTAGTAGTAGTTGTGATTATGTTGGCGGTTGTAGTTGTAGTGCTAACGTACCAGTAGACGTAGTACCATAGGTAATGTTGGAGATTGTGGTGTTAATTAATGTAGCAGTAATAGTAGCATTGATGATGATGGAGGTTTTACTAGGGCTGAGACCACCTGTCATTATTTGGAGGTGACAGGTTCGAATCCCGGTTGGTAACGATAGCTTTCAATTGTTAATTTTTTATTCGTGCGTTCTCGTCTGCTCCGTGGTGAAGGGTTTACGGACGTAGTTCTAATCTCGCATACTGCGTTCTAAACACAGCTGCGGGGAATTTGGCAGCAGACCGCCTTGCGTAGTTTTTTTATGAAATGGTATGGTATGAAAGCAATGGTAAACTACTGAACGTAAACTTGTCCAGGAATCACGAACATAAAAAATGCTGGGGTTGACTACTACGTCTTACAAAGGATATGCGACTAAATAGTGTTCTTTCTAATCGATCGTAAAAATCTCCATCGCGGAGCAAACACGGCAGGGGGCTTCTGATCGTCAGAAGTGTACCCCCTTCCCCAAGTATTTCGGAGCTTTTACCTCTTGATACTCTCTGGAGGCGGTCCCGTCCGGATCATGACTCCGGGCGTCTTACCCCTGCCGTGGAGACGTTTGGTCACATTCGTTATCCTTGTCCACTCTTCCTTCCTGATGGCATTAGGAATCTTGATCTTCACCCTGGGACTTTCGGAGGGTTGCTCGGGTACGTCACAGATGACCTCGACTTGAGTCTTCTCAGCTACATAACTTTAGGGTTCTCTGTGGGGTTCTCCCTGGCTGAGGTCCTCATGTGTCTTATCCTGTTCCCAGGAGCACTGCCGTGCCTCCTGTGATGCACTCTCGCACCTTCTACATCCAGCGTGAATTCTCCTTCTCCGGAAGGAGTCGAAGCTTTTACCACACAAACACGTCTGTACTTCTTTCTTCTATATTTATGAGCGCCAAACAAAACATTGAGTTTATTTATGAACTGGTAGATTTATAGTCAGCTACCTAGGCCCTGTGTGAATATGTCCAACTACAGTTTAGTACGTTTGACACTTTAAATCGTCGTAGACTGGTATAAATACAATGATTGAATCACTAAAACACAAGACGTAGACAGTAAGCTTTACTAGAAGACAATCACAAGTAACGTAATGGACATTGTGGCCAAACTCTTTGCCAGAACATAAACAACAAACACTTATACAACTACATGAAAAATTCGTTATGAAAAAATATATATAAAAGTTACTCATCTGTATCCTTGTTGTGGAGTGGATACGTTTTTCGTGAAATCCGCGCGTATGATTCTAACAAAGTAGACTGGTGGTATAAAGGCGGATATACTGTAGCTGCTGTAACTCTTAGCCGGACATTGGGAGTGACCATGTGTGCGTGTGAATTGTACATGGAACCAGGGACATGACAGTACCGCGGAATAATACAGTGGATGCAATGTTTGTGAACTTCTGAGATGGAGTACTCATTTTGATGGTGGTGATAGCGTAAGTTGAATCCCATGTTTTGTCTTTTGAGTTTGATTGTTTATTTGTTGGTGTCGCGCGTGTGTGCGTGTATGTGTGTATACTGTCTATATCTCTGTCTTGTGTGTGTGGGTGTGGGCGTGTCTGTATACTGTGTATTTTATTGTCGTGTGTGTGTATCTCTGTCGTGTGATTTGTGTATTTGTCTTGTGTAGATGTATGTCGCCTGTGTGTCTGTGTCATGTACTGGGTGATTCACATGAAAACTTTAAAAGTATGATAGCAATTACAATAACTACGCCATTGTCTTGTAGCCTGTCAATATTCTTGTTAAGGATGCCAGGAGTGTTAAGCACGTGATATCACGATGCAGACGAACACGTCATACGGGCAGTTTAGTTAGGCTTCCCCACTTTTGACATGCACCAAAGAGGAGCAGCGTTCTGTCATCTGTTTTTTTTTTAATCAGTGAAGGAGTGAAGCCTGTAGAAATTCATCGGCGAATGAAGGTCAAGTATGGTGATACATGCCTGTCAGTCCAGCAAGTGTATGAGTGGAGTAGGAAACTAAGCACTATGTCAGCGGAGGACTTGCATTGAACACGGTGGTGACTACACCAAAAAGTAGTACATTTGTTCTTTACGTTTTCAAAATATATTCCCAAAAACAAAAAAAAATTACAAAAACATTTGAAGTTTTCATTTGAAGTCCGCTCGTATATTTCTAGCCGTTGTATTGTTATGTTGCGTGTGCGTCTATGTGCGTGTGTGTTTATGTCGCGTGTATCTGAGTCGTGTATATGTCGTATGTATTTTTCTATGTCGCGAGTGTGTCTGTGTAGTTTTTCTATGTCGCTAGCGTGTATAACTTGTTATTTATAATGATGATAATGATGATGATAATCTTGTTGGCAACTATGGCACTATAGTGTGTAATTTAACGTATTTACTACTATTATTTTATGTAATTTCTATGCAGTTTGCAACGTGGTCCGGTATTATTAATCAGATAATTACATCACTGCATTAGAAATCTCGCCTGCCCTTTCGCGGGTCGTTGCTATCAACCCCAAGCCCAGGTTCATTTTCTAGGCAAGTTTACGTTCAGGCGCATTAAGTCCCAGGACCACGCAGTATCGCATCACTGCATGCATGTTGTAAATAATCATCTGTGGGTAGGTTTCCACCCACCAACCTCTATGAATTACTCGGCGATTAGCAAATGGCCAGAAGTTTTCAACGTACGCAACTTGTACGAGGGTAAGTTAATAAGTAAGCCACAAATGGCTGTAGCAAATTACCTAAATATGATAACAACTTAAAACCTTGAAACCAGTTTATTTTTATACATACATTGTCCTTTTATTTCTCAACATAATTTCCACTAACATTGATGCACTTATCCCATCGTTTTATCAGTCCTCCCAAACCCGCTGCATGGAACTGCGTGCCCTGTTTTACCTGCCATCCCACAGAACTGTGTGACTTACTTATTGACTCGCCCGTGTAACTTTTTCTACCCAGCTATGCACCGCTTTACGGGACAAACATTTGTCAGCATAAACACTGACAACCCATATTGGGGGGGGGGGGGGAGAGACATTTCGCGAATGACGCCGAAGTTGAATGTGAAGTGAAAACGTGGTTTAGAAAACAGAGCACGCAGTTCTATGCAGTCGGTTTGGGAAGGCTGATAAAACGATGGGATAAGTGCATCAATGTTGGTGGAAATTATGTTGAGAAATAAAGGGACAATGTATGTATAAAAATAAACTGGTTTCAAGTTGTTATCATATTTAGTTATTGTTCTACAGCCATTTGCAACTTACTTATTGACTTCCCCTCGTACGTAAATCTTATAAGGCCCTCTATCCATACCGTAAGGCGTTTTAGGTATATGGTGCTGGTTCCATATCCTTAAACAAATTGGAACTCTGTGGCTGTCGTGGTCAATATCATACAAAGCAGTTGTATTATCCACACTGCTATATGCTTGTGAAACCTGGACTGTTTATCAGCGACACGCTAAGGAATTAAACCACTTTTACACAGTCTGCCTTAGGAAGCTATTGAAGATTAAATGGCAAAACACGATGCCAGACACTGAAGTTCTAGAAAGAGCGTCCATGCCCAGTATCCATACTTTACTAATGAAGCTTCAGATTCTCACTTAACTCGCATGCCAGATCACAGGCTCCTTAAACGAATTTTTTACGGCGAGCTGCGTTGTGGTAAACGCTCCCAAGGCGGCCAGAGGAAACGCTTTAAAGACGCTCTGAAAATCTCACTGAAAGGTTTTGGAATTAATCTTGACACATGGGAGACTGCTGCCAAAGACCGAAACTCGTGGCATACATCATTACGCAAGGGTGCAGTCACTTGTGAAGCAACCGGGACTGCAAGAGCTGTGTAGAAAAGGCTGGATAGAAAAACTACTGCAGGAGATCCTCCTCCTGGAACGTCAAGCATTCTTTGCCCACACTGTCAAAAAACATTTCGAGCCAAAATAGGCTTTATCAGCCATCTTAGAACTCACGGCTCCAAACTTTCAACCCCACTGGATGAATGAATGGTCATCATCATTCTTGATGGACAAACAGCACCGGTTTCCAGAATTATCCGGGGAAACTGCACTGGACGTCTGAACGACGCAGCCCGGTAACGAACACACGTCCCTCATAGCGTGAGGCACACGAGTTGGTCACTTCTCCGTGTAGATTGGTACATCGAGCTTGTTGGTTACACGTGTCAACTGCCGAGCTGTTGGGATGACCGCTGAGGACACTGCTGTTCTTGTGGACCCCAAACTGTGGTTGCTCACATTCTCAAACCGCGCAGTGTTGTGAGAATATTAATTGCGTTTCATGATAGCTGTCTCGCGTTATTAAAACCTGCAGAGGTATTGTTCTATACACTGTATTGATTTCGTGCCAATTGGGTGGGGTGGGAAGGGGGTGAGGTTATTGTATTCGTCTCGCTTTGCAACTATACTTTGGGAGGCTAAGTGGTTACACCGCCCTCCGAAGGTTGTGGGTTCGATTTTGAGCCACGTCCGACTCTCGAGTGCAGTTTTCTCGGAGACTGCTGGGGAGTCGTCGTGAAGCTACGGAGTTCGTGCTTCGTGCAACGCTTTGTTCTGCGGAAAGAGACCTAGCCACGTATGATCAAACCCGATGCAATGAAGTAGATCCTCTTATCCTCTAAAACACGTTAAAACTATACCTCAGTTGTCGATTGCAATTGAATTTGATCTTGAGTACACTACCAAATGAGATATACTTCATTGTAGGCTAGCGGATGAATATCCAGTCGTGGTACTTGAGATTATGGGTATAGTATCAAGTGTACAGTGATTGGGAAATTTATGTGCCAATGTCAGGGGCTCTGGCATTCCTGAATAGCATCCAGCGGAAAGCCGAACACCTGTAAAATATCCAGGGCTTAATAATGATATCGCTACGTTCCCCTATCCCCCTAAAGGGCCGAATGTAAGACGGGCCTGCGTGCCCAATTTGTAACCCTTTTAAAATAAAGTTGAATTGAATTGAATTGAATATCTCTTGGGTTGTGAGATCGGATACCCAACCTTCTCAGATAAGGGGAAACACGAGCGTGTGTATAGCTATACATGTTAAAAATCTCACGGAAGTTGGAGATTGCAGAGAGTAGACATTAGGGTCGTTCGCTTGGCAAAATTGTTAGAGGAATCGCAAAACACAACCGAGGGTAGGCGAAGTCCGCTACTAAGGATGGAATCTGCCCATGGCTGTCAAAACTTGACACTCTAAATTGTGCCAACGGCTTGGGGCTGAGGAGCTCAATTGGAAGATTACACGCCTTATCCTAGTCCGAGGAAATGCAACCGTAAGATTAAATGTCACGGCACGGCAGACCAAGCCCTAAGCCTTGGTCGACAACTGGTCTAGAATCGAAGCTCCGACAGGCGGACAGTTAAAGCATTGCTTTGCTGACCCGGCAGCTTCTGCAGCTTGCCTTGTTCCAATTGTAGTGGTTTTACCTTTTTTTTTTCTGGAGTAAACTACGCAGGCCGAGAAAGTGATCACGCTTCATGGACAACACCATACCGTCCTTTAGTATTCTTTCTACGTCAATGCAGCGTTTCATGCGGCCGAAGTACTTCAGTTTCCGAGACATTGCACTGTTATGAGCTCGTTTTTCATTGGTCTTCATTTGTACTTCGTTAGTTAGTCACAGTCGTTAGTCGCGGTTCCAACTTCAAGGCAAAGGATCGCCCCATTATGCTCCGTTCCGTGGCAGTGAATATCTCACAAAATTCCCCCCCCCCCCCCCTCCCGCCCTTTGTGAAAAGTGGACCAGACAGGAGTCTCGACAAACCACCGTGTGTGTGCTTGATCCACAATATTCTAAGCATTTATCTGTAACATGTGGGTTCCAAAACCCCGATTTTTTCTTAAGACATTGCAAAAGTGTCTATGACTCACACCCGCGTATTGCCTCGGGAAAGATAAACAGTGTAAAATAACAAGAAGTAATGCAGCTTTACAGGACACAATTACGGAAAATAAAAGGCGTTGCGGCGACAAGAATTATTCTCTCTCAAGAAAATAGATCCTCTGCCTGCCGCCGTGAAGTTGGAGACCACAACCTACAAATAAATACACAAAACACAACATATAAACACTAAGGATTAACAACCGAATGAGAAGAATTGAAAGAAGGAAGGTGGGGATAAGAAAACTGAAAAGAAAGTTAACAAATGTTCTGCTTATCTCAGAATCCCAGGCTGTGAAACTAACATGCATCTTGAAGTTGCCACGCTTACGTAGACCACCGTGAGAGTGGTGCAGAAACGGGGGAGATATGCTTACCGTAATTGTGTTATGTAAAGCTGCATTACATCCTGTTGTTTTACATTGTTTACATTTCCACAGCTACACCGCAGTCCCACTAATGTTATTCACGGGAACGATGCAAGTAATCAGCCTGATAATTATTTTATCACCTGTATTATAGACAGCGTTGGACAAGAATAAACAGGATAGATATTTATTTATCAGCAAATTATCCTTCATTGGCGTTAGTATTCTTATTCTGGAGGAAGATGTCAGGAACACATTAGATATGCAGGTAATTGCAGATAATGAGCAGGATCTGCAACATTTAGTAGACGCGGTTGTTGCACACAGTGAACAACTAGAGTTAGAATTGAATTGTAAGAAAACACCGATTATGGTCGTCACTAGGACGAAGGAAATACCACCATGTAATATACAAATAAATGGAAATATTTTTAAACAAGTGAATCGGTACAATTATCTCTGAACACCATCTGATGGGAGATGCCTTGAAGAGATTAGAAGAAGAATCGCCATGGCAAAGGTAGCTTTTTGCAAGATGGAAAACATACTGACCAATAAAAAGATGTTACTTGCTACAAGAAAAAAGTGTTGAGGTGCTATATAGAGCTTGTACGTTTGTATGGATGTGAAGCGTGGACAATAAGCAGTCAGACTGAAAAACATCTGATGGCTGAGGAAATGTGGTTTCTGAGGAGAATGCAAAGAATACCATGGGCAGACAGGAAAACCAATGACGATGTCCTGCAAGAAACAAATGAAAATCGTAAACTGATTAGAGAAATTAGACGTGGACAGTCAAAATTTCTTGGGATTATTGTGCGAATAAATAAATTGCATAACTTGTTGACAACTGGCAAGATCGAGGCGAAGAGAGCAAGTGGACGACAGAGAAGTAAATAGCTGGATGGCTTGGCCACGTGGCATGGTTAAGACAGGAACATGAGCTGATCCACTGGTGATCGAGTGAAATGGCGAATCACCACCGCCCACGCTTATCGGTAAGGCACATGATGGATTGATAATGTTACCTCGGCTACAAGAGCTCTAACATGGATTCTGTTTCGCAATCGCGTTCTAGCAAGATCTAAGAGAATGCTACTAAAAAAGGTAGAGAGAGAGAGAGAGAGAGAGAGAGAGAGAGAGAGAGAGAGAGAGAGAGAGAGAGAGAGAGAGAGAGAGAGAGAGAGATTGTGAAATTGTGCAGAATGTTTCTCTCATGACGGCGCGCCAACAAGTTTCTCGATCTCTCCACATTTCTCCTGCTCCTTTCACTTTCATGTCAGTCTGCAATGAAGCCCTAATTTTCATCTTTAGCTTTTGCGAACTGGTCCATGACTCACATTCATGTGTTGTTACAGAAAAGAAAATGCATGCTCTTTAAAATGTTAACTTGAATTTTGTGCTGCTGTTGTGCTGTATGTTTTGAGTATGTTTAATATCTGCACTGATATGTCATTGACATGAAGAAACAATATTATAATAAGGAGTAATGCGATTGCGCTACTATTATTATTGTCGGAGGCTGTAAGATATTATATTCATTTTAGGGGTTGTCAACAACAGCAGTAATAATATAAGGGGCGTTCATTTGAAATCCGTACGTGCCGCACCGCGCGTAATTGCGTACGTTGAACATGATCATGTCATAGTCATGTGATAAGTACTGACCAAAGAATAAAAGAGCACGTCCTTATCGTCCCATGATGCATAGGTTCTGTTTCTGACCGTTGAGAAAATGGTCGGCTTGATCCAAAATCCGACCAAAGAAGCTCAAAGAGCGGTGATTAAGTTTCTTCATTTGAAGGATGTCGACCAGTGGACATTCATCGAAGAATGCAAGCAGCGTATGGTAACAAATGTGTATTGAAGACAACAGTGACAGACTGGGCACGAATGTTTCGGAAAGGACGTCAGTTCACGACAGATTTTCGACGGCCGGCTCAAGCGCATATTGTTGCAACAGAAAAAACCATCGCCAAAATTGATGCAGCAGTACAGATGAACCCGTGTCGAAGCATACGTTCGCTAGCGAAAGAATTTGATGTGTCAGTTGGGACAATTCAAAAGGTTGTTTGTAAGAAACTACAATATCGGAAGGTGTGTTCACAGTGGGTACCACGGATGTTGACCGGCCAATAAAAAAAGAAGAACGCATGGGATGGTGTTTGAATCACTTTCTGCGTTACAGAGTGGAGGGTGATGCATTTCTTTTCCGCATAGTGGCAGGCGATGAATCATGGTGTCACCACTTTCAGCCGAGCAGCAAAAGAGAGAACATGCAATGGAAGCATGCTGGATCACCAAAAGCCAAAAGCCAAAAAAAAAAAAAAAAAAAAATTCAAGTTATAGGTTTCCGCTGGTAAGGTTATGCTGAACGAATTTTTGGACCATAAAGGGGTATTGTTGGCCGACTTTAAAGAACATGGTGTCACCACTTTGAGCCGAGCAGCAAAAGAGAGAGCATGCAATGGAAGCATGCTGGATCACCAAAAGCCAAAAAAAATTCAAGTTACAGGTTTCCACTGGTAAGGTTATACTAAACGAATTCCTTTTACCATGAAGGGGTATTGTTGGCCGACTTTAAAGAACCTGGTGTCAACATCAACTCTACCCACTACTTGCAAACACTAGACAAGCTGCAGAAACACTAGACAAGCTGCAGAAACACTAGACAAGCTGCAGAAAGCCATCAAGAATAAATGACCCGGCATGCTTTCTCGCGGTGTGATTTAGTTGCCCGATAATGCTCGTCTGCATGTCGCAAAGATTGTGCGGGAAGCATTAGCAAGGAAGAAGTGGGAAATTCTGCAACATCCAGCCTATAGTCCTCATTTGTCACCATGTGATTTTCATTTGTTTAGACCTCTTTAAAAAAAAAGCTCTCAAGGGGCAACGATTTCACACAGATGCAGACGTAATGAACGCGGTAAACACTTGGTTCAGTGAGCAACCACAATCCTTTTTTGCGGACGGCATTCGCCACCTACCTAAGCAATGGGATGCTTGCCTTAATGCCTACGGCGACTTCTTCTGACCAACCCATGGTGCATAATTCATTCAAAGTGAATGCTTTGTTTAATTCTACCACACCTGTTAATGTTTCTTTCATGCTTTTGTAATAAAGCCATTTGAACGGGTTTCAAATGAACGTCCCTAATAATATGGCGGATGAAATTAATACACGTGTAATGTGACAGAAAAAGGAACAAAGAATAGGGGACAAATTTATTATTATGTCGAGAGAAATGAATTGTGTTCATTATCGTGGGGTCTGCCATGTGCCAAGTCTGATTGTATTAGTTGATGTTGCAATGAGTATAAGAGAGAGAGAGAGAGAGAGAGAGAGAGAGAGAGAGAGAGAGAGAGAGAGAGAGAGAGAGAGAGAGAGAGAGAGAGAGAGAGAGAGAGAGAGAGAGAGAGAGAGAGATGTAGATGGGCCTTGGTGAGGCCCTTGAAGGGTTTGTTATTTATCCTTTCTGCGTCTGTCCGCCTGCCTGCCTGCCTACCTACCTACCTACCTATCTGCCTGCCTACCTATCTACCTGCCTGCCTGCCTACCTACCTACCTACCTATCTGCCTGCCTACCTATCTACCTGCCTGCCTGCCTACCTACCTACCTACCTACCTACCTGCCTGCCTGCCTACATACCTTCTTACGTACCTACCTACCTACCTACCTACCTACCTGCCTGCCTGCCTACCTAC
This sequence comes from Cepaea hortensis, assembly GCA_963921405.1. Taxonomy (NCBI): domain Eukaryota; kingdom Metazoa; phylum Mollusca; class Gastropoda; order Stylommatophora; family Helicidae; genus Cepaea; species Cepaea hortensis. The sequence goes on along the minus strand of OY992886.1, from coordinate 13,889,944 downwards.
ATACATACCTACCTTCTTACCTACCTACCTACCTACCTACCTACCTACCTACCTACCTACCTACCTACCTACTTCTGTTTGTCTTTTCTCTCTCGGAGCATCAATCTGTCTGTCTTACTATCTATCTCTGCCTGCCTGGCTGTCTGTCTCTACACAACTGCCCTCCTCACTGAATGCATGTTTGGAGACAGTGCACAAAGAGAACCAGAGAGACTTAAATGATCTATTCTCCTCTCTGTTATCTATTTCACACCATCTAGAAATCGGAATCGCGCACGCACACACGCACGCGCGCGCGCACACACACACACACACACACACACACACACACACACAGAGCAACGTCCAGAGAGTGCAGGCCGAAAGATAAATCCTGAACATTACACAAACCAGCAATATAGAGGCGTCCTTCATGGGCTGTGCCAGCCTACAAGCTATAATTTATGTTCCGCATATCAACCTATCTTTAGGAAATAAACAACAGAGCTCTGTCTGTACGGGTGTGCTAAACGAACGGCGCCGCATTCGGTCGTGCTTCTGCAAGACAAGATATCGGTTATGGCGAATTGTTGTTTGAACGTATGTTGAGACGAATGTTGGGAATGTATTGAACTGCTTGAGGCGAATGAAAATTGATTATAGTATACAACTATAACAAAGAGACATCATACTTTGGCCAAGTAATGAAAAGAGAGGCATTGGAAAACACTGTGATGGCTGGAAAGATCATATGTAGAATAAGCTGGGGAAGATCGAGGGAAATGATGCTGGGTGCCTATGAAGAACAGATTTGAAAACCTAGCTATGGGGCGGTTGAAAAGAAGTAGTTTTATCCACCAGGCCAAACGACTCTGCAGAGAAACCACCGATCTGCCCACAGTTGGTATTCTCCTAACAACTATTCCAGAGCGAACTCCATGGAAAGATGAGCATCGACTATCATTACAAATCCAGACAAAAGTGAGAGGCATATTTGACAAGGAAGAACAGAACAGTGTGCAGCGCAGAACAGCCACTCTCAGCTTCCTTGATGAAGAATACCCACAGGACCTCTGGATCCGAGTCTATACAGATGGGTCAGCACAAAATGCTGTTCGAAATGGAGGAGCGGGAGTGTACATAGAATACCCAAATAATACTAGGGACACGGCCAGAGTTCCAACAGGAAAGTACTGCCATAACTATGATGCTGAAATTGAGGCAATCAAGATAGCAACAGAGAAATTACTAAATACCAGCAATAGTACACAACCTGTGGTGCTACTGACAGATGCAAAATCAGTACTCGAGGCGCTCCTGTCTGGGAAATTGCCAGTACTAAGGACACTACTTTCTGAACTTAGCAGTCAGCATAAGGTCACCATATAGTGGATACCATCCCACTGTGGAGTACCCGGAAACGACAGAGCTGATAATTGGCTAAGGAAGGAGCCAAAGAAGAACAGCCTGATGTGCCCGTTACGTACCACCAAAAGAAAAGAATGATCAAATCAGTCAGAAAGCCACCAAAATCTGCTCAAGATGACTACCACGTTATGGACAGACCAGAACAAGTAATTATACTGCGCCTCAGAACAGGACACAATAGATTACGCAACCACATGTATACAAAATTCAAGATTGGTGAAACAGCCATGTGCACATGTGGATTGGCCTCGCAGACAGCAGAGCACATACTCCAAGACTGCCCAAAATATAACATATCTAGGCAAACCTTCTGGCCTAGAGAGACGACAGTGGAAGATAAACTCTATGGGCCACTGTGTGAACTGAAAAAGACAGTTAAAGTCATACAAGAGACAACATTGCAGATATAGACATATTTCAAGCGAACGAAAAAAGAAGAAGATGCTGGGTGGACTGAGACGATGGCATGGAGAAATATCATCAGCAGAGTTGGTCAAGAATACAAAGGAGAGATGTCTCTTTATATGAGCGCATGTTGGCAAGGCATTTGGTGGTCATGATGATTTGTTGTTAATATTGTTGTTGTTGGCAGCCGTGGTAGCGCTATGGGTACTACCTTTGTCGCTTGGTGGTCCAGTGATCATACGCTCGATTCGCCGTCGAATGGGAGATGTTTCTTTACTCCCAGTTTAATTATGTTTGGTGTTTCTTTTGATTTTAACATACCGCCTCACAAGCTATTTTCCTTTCGAATTGAACACAACCGGGCGAGATGGTCGGCCCCTGGGATGTCTGCTGCTATGTAATAGAAAGACTTTCCGCCTATCTCTTGATGTTGTCCATCCACATATAATGTTGTCTTCAAGTAATCTCGTGATATTATCTGTCCACATGTAATATTGATTGTTGTCTTCCAGTAATCTCTAGATGCTGTCCATCCACATGTAATCTCGTGATATTATCTATCCACATGTAATGTTGATTGTTGTCTTCCAGTAATCTCTAGATGCTGTCCATCCACATGTAATCTCGTGATATTATCTATCCACATGTAATGTTGATTGTTGTCTTCCAGTAATCTCTAGATGCTGTCCATCCACACAAAACCTTTGCTTCCAGTCTATCTCTGGATGTTGTCAACCCACATATAACGTTGTCTTCCTCTAGCATGTCTCCACCTTTCCCCTCTCTCCTCTTCCCCCATGAGAACATCCTCTTTACCCAAGAGCTCTTTATATAGCTCACCTACCACACTACAATACGGTCCGTTACTTATAGCCACAACGGAGTTTGCATTTAAGTGTAAAGAAAATACACATAGAATACAAGAATAGAACACAAATGGCACATTTATATTGGGATTCGCGAGATGTCTATTACTGTATCTATTTCATCTGCATTTATCTCATTAATCAATCCGCTTTGAAGATCAGGGGGAATCGCATCCTGGTGTTATAAGCAGACCTCGTTTAGTTTGTGATCTCGCGGAGATTAAACACATTATTCCCGACAAGATTAAAGAGACCGAGGAGACTTTTGATATTCTCGATTATCCTCGAGTCATCTCTACAGGTCTAAAGCTTTACGTGGTTGTCTATCCAGTTCCTTTCACCAATACCTCTATGCAGTAACTGTCTTTTAAATTGATTGTTAATATGAGTATATGTTTGTGTGTATCAGCCTTGCAAGTTTTAGATGTAAATTAATAGCAGTTGTATGTCATTAAAGCAATTGAGGTCTTGGTCCATATGTTTTGGTGACAGAGCGATATAACGTGGGTGATATGATCGGTGTGGATATGTTTACATAATGACGACGATGATGATGATGATGATAATAATAATAATAATAATAATAATAATAATAATAATAATAACAACACATACCGAAGCAGGGGTATGCTATGGGACAATGAAGTGTTAGTTTCATCACATTTTTAGAACTCAATCATCATCATCATCGCATTCCATGCCGATGAGTATGGGTTATCATGATTCCCCACCTCACAGATCACCAGATTCGTGGATCATCTCTATGTTCTCGCCTCGATCATGTCATGTAGCCAAGGATCCCGATATTTATATCTCTGCCTTCTCCTTGTTCTTTTCCCATCAACCTTGACAACTGTCACCAAGCTTTCTCGTTTATGTCTTCTGATAACGTACCCAAAATATCTTGACTTTCTAGGTCTAATTTCTGTAATGAATTTACGGTATTTATTTGTTTCTTGTAGGATTTGCTCATTTGTTTTTCTGTCGGTGCATGGTATTCTATGCATTTTCCCCCAGAACCCACATTTCCACTGCCATTAGATGTTTTTCAGCTTGTCTGCTCATTGTCCACATTTCACATCCATACAAAAGTACAGGTTCTATGTAGCTCTTTTACAATCTTCTTCTCGTTGCTTTGACAAATTTTTTTAATTGGTCAGTATGTTTTCCATCTTGCGAAAGGCTAACGTTGCCATAGCGATTCTGGCTCTGATCTTTTTTATTTATGGCATCTCCCATCAGATGTTATGACTGTTCCAAGATAGTTGTATCGATTCACCTGTTTAAGAATATTCCCATTTAATCCTACATCGCATATTGGTATTTCTATTTTCTCTGTCTCTAATTATAGTTGTTCACTGTGTAAAAAAAAACCACATCTTCTAAATATTGAAGATCCTTCTTACTCGTTTTCTACAATCAATACTGTATCATCTGTATATCTAATACTAATAGTATTGATATAATGCCCCCCCCCCCCCCCCCGCCCCTTATCGATTCGTCTCATATCTTCTTAATTTCTCGTATTTTCACTGTACACGTGAAAAAGATCTGGAGACATTACACATCCCTATTGCACACCTCTTTTAATAGGCTGATGTTGACATACATCTTTATCAATATTTATGGCAGCCTGTTGTTTCCACTATGTTTTTTACAAGTCTACTGTCTAACCCATCAATGTGTAGATCTGCAAGTATCTTTATCATGTCGACGTATCCTACTTTATCGAAAGCCTTTGTTTAATGAATGAAGCAAAGCTGAAGGTCTTTGTTTACTTCTATCGAACGTTCTGTTAATGTTCTCAGCAAATACACAACGTTTACTGTACCCTTGCCTTCTACAAACCCACATTGTTCTTCCTCTTATTTTTCGGATTGTATTTTCTTCCTAACTCTTTGCATGATGATTCTTAGCACAATCTTCTTTACGTGGCTCATTGTGCTAATTATTCTATGTTGATCACATTCCAAGGCTCCTGATTTCTTCGGGATTGCAATAAATTATAGTGTTACATGATTCAGGAGGCATATCTCCATTATCATATATTGTATTCGGCAGTCTGATTACTTGGTCTATTCCATATTCTTCAAAGGCGTTGATCATATCTGTTGTCCCGGGATTATGCCTGTTTTCAAATGGTTAAGCGCATTCTGTACTATTTTCAAAATTGGTGGTCCTTCTTTATTATTATTATTATTATTATTATTATTATTATTATTATTATTATTATTATTATTATATGGAATATCATACTGTTCCTCTCTTGTATCGTTTAAAAGGTCTTTCGCATAATATGGCCATGTATGTATAAAGACGATAAAACAAAGAAAATTGAAGTATTTTGGTCACTTGAAACGCCACGACAGTTTGGAGAGAACAATAATGGAAGGGTATATGCCTGGGAAGAGAGGAAGAGGAAGGCCAAAGAGAAGATGGGTGCAGGATGTGGCGGATGATCTCCAGATGGGTGTATCAGACGCGGGACATCTTGCTTGTGATCGAGAAGTTTTCCGGAAGGTTGTTATGGGAGCGAGGTTCTGCAAAGGACATGCTACTGAATGAATGAATGAATGTAAATCAGATCTTATTCCATTATGGTTCTGCCATCTTTGGTTTTCAGGTAACCCATTGGCTTATTTTCTGTTCTTATTGATGGCATTAATTACTTAGGGCTTTAATTTGGTATTCCGGATGTTATGGTGCGTTTCAAACTCCCTGCAATTTCCCTACAGCCACAACGTTTCGCTCCCGCTCCCACCTCTCTCTTTCTTTGCACAATTTTCTTTTCCTGTGAATCTCTTCATATGTTTCATGATTGTTTTTGTTATTTCTTTGTATTTTCACTATACCCGAATGCTCGTAATTTTGTGTGGCCAGTCTTTCCCTCTCTTAGCGGATGACGAGCGCAGACCTCTAACTTTCGCACAAGCGTGCCCGTGACACAGTCAGCGTCACCCGTGTGGACATGTTACTTGCTATAAAAGGTGACAGTTTAACGGCGAGAGGGTAAGAGCACAACTACAAAGCCAGATTGACGAGTTAAAAAAGCAAGTCAAGCAACTTCAAACACCGGCACCGACCAGCGACAATGAAAAGCTGCTTGCCGAATTAAAGGAGATCCAGCAAAACATTAAACAAGAGGTTGAGCTCATGATCCAGAAAACAAAGAAAAACGAAGAGATCCTGCAAGCAATAAAAGTCGAGAGAGAAATGCTACAAACTGAAAGGGGACCAACCCAAGTCAAACCAGCGGAAGCCAAGGAAAAGAACACAGAGAAGCCGCAGGATGAAGATCAACAAAAACATCGAAAAACTTGTAAAGACAATACACAAAATAGGAGGCAAAAAGATGCATGATGGAGCCAAATCAAAGACCAAGCAGAAAACCCCCACTATAGCCAGCAGTCCAGCAACGATACCGAAGCAGCCCAAGGGGAAACCAGAATCCCGCCAGACACCGGAAGAAAGGCCGGAGGAGGACTCCGACACACCTGAAGAAAATTGGAGCGCAGACAAACCCAACGAAAGAAAACAAACCTTCGAAGAGAAGAAGGCGATATATGAAGCTGCCTGCGATGAGGAGGACAGGCAGGTTTTACTACGACTGAAGGAGTTCGAAAACACCCCAACTTGGAAAGATAAACTTCAAACAGAAATGGACATCGTCGGACGGAAAATGCACAAATTACGGGTACGAGGAAGAGGAAAGCTAAACAATCATTACACAAGGAGTACTTATAAGGACTACAATATCATGCACAACGATCCAGAAGCCAACACTGACACACACAAAAAAACTTGCCGGACAACGAACTCCCCAGCTGACGTCGCACGCATAGACTCTTCAACAGATAAGCCAGCTAACACGGGCGCAAAGATATAGGCAAACTTATTCCGTGCCATGAACCACCACCATTATAACCGATGCCGCAGAGGCTGGTTGAAAGATGGTGGAAAGTTTTTTTTTTTTTTCATTTCGCAAAATGGACATGGACACACGGCGAGAGGGTCGATTTCATTACACCGGGGTTTACACCTGTCCGTCCGTCCACTTGTCTGCCTGCCTGTCCGTCTGTCTGTCTATCCTCACCCACATACACCCCCACACACAAATAAACTAGCAAATCGCAGGTCTCATCTGGCGGAAGTAAGGCTATATCTACTTGTTTCCTCCCGACCTCCCTGTTCAGTACTGTTCTGTACATATGCATGTAATAATCAAGTCCCTGAGATATGTGCAGAATTTTCCAAAGTAAGGAACGCTTGGACATTTATGTGGTAAGTCATTGATCAACCTCTGGTGCGGTGCTTGGTATAAATTGTAAGTTACTACTGACTTGTTTGAATTAATACTAGTTAACTCCGTCATCATTATCATCATCTTCATCTTTCAGTTTTGCAAAGCGTCGATGGGAGGAATAGTTGACGTGCCAGCGCTCAATGGGTGGCACTGGATAGTGTCATTCCGTGTGATTGTACGATGTCTTTGATGTCGATAATCCATGTTATTCTCGGGCGTTGTCTCGCCCTCGTAGCAGATCTTCCTTGACGTAGCGCCAGTGTTGGTAGTTTATGGTGTTGCATTCGAAGGAGATTGCCGAACCATTTCATCTTCTGCCTTTCAATGTATGTGGCACAAGGTGCTGATCTCACTGTCTGTGTGATAACATAATTTCTTACTCTGTTTCGGATAGTTAAAATGGCTGCTCTTCTCAAGCATTTTATTTCGCAGTTGTTGATGTTGTAAAGTGTGATTCGGATAATGTCTAAATCTGGCATTGGTAGCATAGGGGTCATGTAAATATGCTATTTATTATCTGCGTTTTGCGGGCATAGGTATATTTGGATGTTTCAGTATGGGTGATAGTTGATCTCCAAGCACACTTGCTTGTCGACATCTGATTTCGATTTCTATATCTATTCTGCCATCTTCTGCGACCATACTTCCTAGATATTTACATTTTTTTCTTGTTCCCGAGGTGTACTATTTGTCAGTATGCTTGGTGGACCGGGAGATCGGCAAACTTGCATTATTTCAGTTTTGGTTGTATTTATATTCATTTTGTATCTGCTGTATGTTGAACTCAGCTCATTAATGTGATTTTACAGTCTAGACCAGAGGTTCCCAAACCACGGCCCGCGGGCCACTTGTGGCCCGCCAGTTGTCAGAAAGTGGCACGCGAGGCCTCGTTATGTAATATAATATATTTTAATAATTTCAAAAATGCACTTGGAGCGCCCCATCAGCGTGCGATAATTTACTCTGCTCGTGGTTGTTATGCTAAGATATTATCCAATGCGCCTCTTCAGTTCAGTAAAACCTTCAGCACGAAGTAAATGATTTGAAATGCAATTCTGCACTGAGATGTCAATTTCTGGAGCTGCCTGCTTCACCTTCAGCTGATCATATGATTTCATTCTGGCGACTTTTGCCTGGCGAACAATTTGAACACGAGTGTTCATTCGCCCAGAGATACATTTATCGTTTTGGGTTCGACTTACAGATGCGAGCAGTCATTTTCCGCAATGACCGTTATAAAAAAAAAAAAAAAAAATAAGCACCGTTCCAGACTCACCGACAGTAACCTAGCTGTACTTAAGACTTTGGGCACGATAGATTTGTGCCCAGAATATGATAAACTGGTATCTGAACTTAAGTAACTGGTTACGAAGAACAGTTACAATTGTAAATTAATTACATTAATAGCGATTTTCGAAACTAATTTAACATTTATTGTTTAATGAACTTTTGATTTTAAACACCCCCCCCCCCCCCCCCCCCCCCCAAAAAAAAAAAAAAAAAATGGCCGCAGTGTAGTACTGATACTGACTGCCTTTAAAGTTTTAGAATTTTGCTGACGAAAGTTAAGAAATTTAAGAATTATATTGCACGACTTTTATAATTTTATAACGTTGTGGCCCGCTTAACTACCGAAAATAGTAGACATGACCCTCTGCTTGAAAAGCATGGGAACTACTGGTCTAGACCCATTCTATAGTGTATCTTTGCTAAGGGTCGCCATCTGTTTACCGTATATTCTCCAGGATTAATCTTTAGATGCTTTAATTGTTCGTTTGTCATTTCGTTGTGCTGTTCTATAAATAAACTAGTCTTGTTCAGATTTACATGTATTTCGTCCAGTTTCTAAAAACGTTACATTCTTTCTAGATAAGCTATGTTTAACTTTATTGTTCCATCAAGAGGTTCCTAATATGTTGTCCTGATATACTTCTTTGGCTGCACATTTATTTTCAAGTGTTCCGAGCATGGCGGACTTGAAAATTTTCCATTCCTTATCTACACTTGAGTACTTATCAAGCAGGTTCTTTTGTAGCTTTTTGATTTCTTGTTTGAATTCGCTTCTGATCGTATTTTCCCGAAGCCTCCTATAATCTATAACGATCTTGCGGTTGCGTACAACAGAGCACCGTTGGATTTCTTAATGGTTGAGCTTATTCAACTCAAGATAAGTCTCTTCCTCCTTATTTGGATCTCCGCGGCCCTCTTCCAGCGGAAAGTAGTCTTTAGATGTGGCAGCTGGACTTCTGAACCAACAACAACATATCCGGGCTTGCCACAGGGATCACCATTATCTCCTACACTGTGAGATTCACCGGTGAGCAGACCACAGGACGGGGGCGGACATTGCCGTATGCCGACGATGTGTTAGTGTATCGTCACGGTAAGGATAGAGATCAGGTTGCTGTGGAACTACAAACAGAACCCAGTCGCATAAGCGTTTGGTGTAGTGAAGCTGGTCCAGTGGTCAACCCAACGATGGCAGCATAAGTAATCCACACGTTTTAACAAATAATATAAAGTCCTTTGTTTGGGAAACGAAATACGGAAAGGTATTACCCCCATACAAGACTGTTTTCTCTACTCCGTGCCTTGTGTTAATCATCATCAAGTGTCACGTCAGCTGGCGTAGGCGTTCATGTCTCTTCAATATCTCGGTCTTTGGTGTTCTGGATCAACTCTGCTGATGATATTCGTCCACGCCACCGTCTCAATTCACCCAGCATAACTTCTCTTGGTCGGCCTCTGCCTATCTTCCCCTTGATCTGATCTTTCCACCAGTTGTCATGGTGTTCTCCAATGCCTCTCTTCTCATCACATGACCAAAGAAACCTATTTTTCTCTTTCTTATTGTTGCATATACTGTTCTAGTTTCATTAGCCTGCATATACTGTTCTAGTTTCATTAGCCTCTTTCAGGCAATCGTCGTTAGTTACTCTGGCAGTCCAAGGAATTCGAAACATTCGTCTTAGAAACCACATCTCTGTTGCCTCCAAGTTCTTTCTAATTTAGTCATTTGTATACCAATATTCACTGCCATACAGCAATACAGGTTCTGTATAGCACTTCTACACTCTTTCTTACATTAAATGATAGCGGCTTATTGCTTAAGATACCTTTCATTTTCTGAAATGCAGCTTTTGCTCACCCTATTCTGTTCTTAATCTCTGTTGTGCACCTTTCATCTAATGTTATAAATACCCTTGGGTATTTAACATTACTCTCTTGATTAAGAATGTTCTCTTCTATTTCCATTTCACATTTTGGTGTCACCTTTTTCCTTGATGTCACCATTGTTACCTTTTCATTGATATTCAAGGAGAGTCCTTTTTTTGCACGCTCTGTTACTACAATGTCTAGCAATCGTTGTAGATCTTTTCTTGTGTTAATATGCTTCATAAATGTCATTTCTCCGTTTCATGCCTTCTGTTAATTTGCTATATAAATGCCATTTCTCTATTCCATGCCCTATGTTAACATGCACCACAAATACTATTTCTCTATTGCACGCCTTGTGTTAACGTGCTCTGTAAATATCTTTTATCCATTCCATGCCTTGTGTTAACATGCCCCAAAAATTTCATTTCTCTTCTCCATATAATTTTATTGAGTCATCTTGCAGTACTCACCGCTCTCATTACGTCAGTGTTTGTTTTCTTCTATTCTCCATATCATCATGCGCCATGACGATAGGCGTGAGGGGGGGGGGGGTGTGCCATGTTACGCCATGGCACACGATCACCAGAGTCGTAGGTCAGCTATGTGTTCGTGTCTCGACCATACCACGTGACCAAGCCAGCCAGATATTTACTTCTTCGCCTCCCCCTTGTTCTTTTCCTCTCAATCTAACTAGTTCTCACCAAGTTTAGTGTTTTTCTTCTCATAAAGTGTCCAAAAAATTCTGACTGTCTACGTCTGATTTCTCTAATCAGTTTGCGATCTTCATTTGTTTCTATGGTCAGTATGACAAAGAAGCCAGATGAATGCAAAACACACACACACACACACACACACACACACACACACACACACACACACACACACACACACACACACACATACACATACACACTATGACGAAGAAGCCCGCTGAATGCAACAGCACACGCACGCGCGCGCGCACACACACAAAATATGACGAAGAAGCGCGATGAATGCAAACGCGCACACACACAATATGGCGAAGAAGCCAGACGAGTGACAACACACACACACAAAATATGACGAAGAAGCCCGACGAATGACAAAACACACAGACAAACACAGGCAAACGCCATGGCGTGTAAACTAAATGGCTACTTGAGTGTTAAAACATTGAGTTCTTGTCTAGATTTTTCTTGTCTCTTTGGTGATAATAATTTCCTCTTGTTTGTTCAGATTTTTTGTCTGTTCTTTTATGGACACAAAAACATTTTGGTTCATTTAGTTTCCCTTCCTTGTTTTGTTGCGAGAGGCAAGTATTTGTAACGCTGATTTGTTCACTTCTTTTTTGTGTACACTCGCAATTTGTATCTCTTATGTTCTGTGGAGACTAGTTGGTCTTACAATTTTTATCTAGTTTATTTTCTCTTCTCGTTGCTTTCATTTCGTGTGTCTTAAGCTGTAGGCCATGTTTTGATTTCTCTTCCTTTCACTTCCAGCACAAGGGACTGTTTTCCGCTTATTCTCCCCCCCCCCCTCCCCCTATCTTTCTGTCCATTTTCTAGCATTTTCTTTCTCTATTCTGTATCCTTTTTATTTTTCTTTATCCTTTTCTGCCTGTTTTAATTTTCATATATGTTTGTCATTCGGCTCGCAAGCTACCTTTGTATCCTCTCCATTTGGTTTATTTTTCTCTTGTAGCAGCAGCCATTAGATATCTAAAGTACATGTTTATATTAGGCAAGGCTGAAGCCAAACCGTGCCAGACCTGGCGGTGCCGCTATTTACCCATCTCTAGATCCCCCTGTTTTGTGTGTTCTGTGCTCTGAAAGTTGCTGAGTCAATGCAGTTCTCTTTCTTGTAATCCTGGGCATACATCGATGAGCGCATCAAGTGAAAGAAACCGGACGGTCTAAAAAATAAAGCTGGCAATTATCGTCCTGATTGCAGACACCTTACCCTCAGGGCGGGTTGTCAATTTCCCTGGAAAGTGGGGAAAGAAGGTGATTGGGTACGTCAATAAGTCAGAGTGGGAATTCTTGGCGGTGTAGTGGCTGGACCGTGTGTGTGCGGCGCGCGGGGCGGGGCGGATTTGAACTATATAGGGTATTAGTGGCCTATACACTGTCATCGGACGGGTTACAGATCTTCAAATGAAAACCATAATAAAGTAAAGATGATTGGTAGTAGTGGGTGTAGTGGTCGGGATGTGTGACTGTGGGGTGGTCGAAAGGTAGAGTATCAACAGTGCGTGTAAAGGTGGTGACGTGGATATGGTGGGTGCCTATGTCGATGGTCATCCCTCGAAGTACACGCGTTCCTGAAGCGAGGCGCCGTCATTATATGGAGTAGGTATGTTCGAATCCGCGGGGTCGGGTTGGAGGACATAATAAAACGGTGGTGGAGAATAGGAGTGGGTGGGGTGGTCGAGGATGTGTGCTGAGGTCTGTGTGGTCGAGGGTTTGTGTTGAGATCTAGGTGATCGAGGAGTAAAGTATCAACAGTGTGTGTGTGTAAATGTGGTGGAGTGACATTGCTATAGGGGTGTCCTGTGTCATCCCGTGGCCATGCGTTCGATCCACAGCTGTGTGAATTCGCAATTTTACAAAAATTGACCCGGATCCCAGGCAGAACCAGTCTAAATAAAATAGGTACCACAATTGACTTAGGAAGTAAAGGAGACACGCGTGCTGCTGGTCACAGCACCTACCGAGTACTGATTGGTCTTTACAAATATGGGTCTGGCACCGTGTGCTCGATGCGCCTACAGGTGTGTTAAAGGGTCAATGACATACTGAAGGTGGGAGTAGAAACAGGACATACTAAGAACAGCATAACAGAGGGCTTCTAATGAAGAGTTTTATTCTGTGGGATGAATATGTTCTGAATAAGTAAACAATAAATGTATTATTTTTCGATGTGGTTACCACTGCATTCGGTGCAAGTCCTCCAGCGCCGATAAGGTGATTGGATTCCTGTAGAGAAAAAAAAAAACTCACTTGGTCGCATGTGTAACCACTCTGGGGTCACTAGTCGGTGTGCCTGGCCCTGTCGTGAACAGTCTGTCACAGAAGTCACGCCGTTCTGAAACTTACTACTCCACGCATACACTTGCTGGACTGACTGGCACACATCATCATACTGGACCTTCAATCGCCGATGAATTTCTAACGGTTTCACGCCTTCATTGATAAAAGAAAAATGGATAACAGAACGTTGCCCCTCTTTGATGCATGTCAAAAGTAGGGCGGCCATCTTTATACTGTCTTTATGAGCTCGTCGTATTCATCTGCACCATGATGTCACGTACTTAACCTTCTTGACATTCTTAACAACAATATTGACAGGTTACAAGACAATGGCATGGTTATTGTTATTTCTATCACACGTTAAAGGTTATAATTTGAGACTGTCACGACCGGGCAGATACACCGAGTAGTGACCCCAGAGTCGATTTTTCGACAGGAATCCAAGCACTTTATTGGCGCTGGAGGACTTGCATTGAACGCAGTGGTGACTACATCGAAAAATGATACATTTGTTCTTTACTTTTTCGAAATATATTCACCAACATTTAAGGTTTTCACTTGATGGCCCTTCGTATAATAACATAAATACCTTGCCACTGTCGCTGTCTTCTGTAAATCATCGATCACGTCACGAATCCACCTACGTTAACATCTCCCTCTTCTCACTCCACACTGTGCGCCTCCCCTCCATAATTATCTGTTCCAGACATTGATGTCTTTTTTTGCTTGCCCAAAATATTTCGTTTCCCTCATTTTTCTTTGCCGTAATAACCAATTTTCTTGAAAATTGAGTTCTTGTTGCATAGATCAGTTTGTTCTACCCACCCAACGAGTGTTTCATACTCTCCTGCAACTTATTAACAGTACAGTTGTTTTATTGTTGCCTTCCATTTATGGCGTTAGGCGTCGTGGGGAGAGCTTATTGAAGTCCCAGCGCTTGTGACTAGCGCCTTTTCTTCAGTTTCCTCCATGATTCATGAGCATAATTCTTATAAGTAAGTGGCACCTTACAGTCTTGACAGACCAAAGTATGTGAGTTGGAATTTGGCCACAATTCCATCACAATGCCTGGGCAGAGCTGTAGAGAACATGTGGTGCTCAACGACATGTTCCCTCTTTCGGCCTTGCCTTATTTGATCCAGAGGAATGGGTAACCAATACGTCTGGAGCAAGTTTGGCTGCAGGCGCTGGCGGCTCAGCGTCAAACCTCCGAGACCTCGCCTCCACGAGCAGGTGACGAGCTATTTCCAGAACCTAAACCCTTGGGATTTGACTTAAAGGCATTCAGCAAAATCCCGCACGTAAGGCTCGTACACACGCCCGGACCACTAGGCGCGTACACCTGTCAAACGCAAGTATCTGGACCTTGTAAGCGTGTACTACCGTCAGACTCCCCGCCAGACTCGCGCGGCTCACGCGACCAACGAGAGTAGGCCCGCCGGAGATATTGCTCGTCTGCTGCGAGCAAATCGCCCTGTCTGCTACTGTGCGGATCTCGCGTCCAGTGAGAATAGGCCCGCCGGAGATATTGCAGGATTAAGTTTATTCCCTACCAGTTTGCTAGACCTGTCATTGGTTACTTACCTACTTAACTCTTGCATATTTGCTACTGCTACAATGTCACAGACGTGTTCAGCAACTAGAGTACAATTACAGTACAGTACATGGTTGTTATGATGTATTAGTCAGTCTGTTAGTGAGACCCAGTAGTACAGATGGTAGTGCAGTGTCTTGCCATTGCTGTGTGTTCCAGTTTCTTACCAGCTAGTGGCTAGATCATTTTTCCGATCTGTGCGGTTCAAGGATGAAGTGAGTGAGTGTGTGTGTGTGTGTGTGTGTGTGTGTGTGTGTATGAGAGAGAGACAGAGAGAGAGAGAGAGAGAGAGAGAGAGAGAGAGAGAGAGAGAGAGAGAGAGAGGGGGGGGGAACGAACGAACAATCTTTATTTTCAAAGGGTTATGAATATCGCACGCAGGCCCGTCTGACATTTTGCCCTTCTTCTCTATTTCCTCTCATACATTCTTTCATTGAACATCACTTACGGAGCTAATCTTTAGAGAGAGAGAGAGAGAGAGAGAGAGAGAGAGAGAGAGAGAGAGAGAGAGAGAGAGAGAGAGAGAGAGAGAGCATTGTACAATGGGCGTCAAACAATGCAGGCGATGACAGAAATACTGGTCGCCTCACTTCATAATTATATAGCCTATTGTATGTTGGCGTAGTGGTGCGGCTGACTGAGTGGCTAAGAACGAGGGTTCACCTTTGGGAGACCTGGGTTCGAATCCTCGGCAAGGTGTGGATTTTTTTTTTCTGTCGGGGGCAAACATAAAATCCTAACCTGCACATATCGCGGCAACTGCACTAGCTAGGCGGCTTAATTCCTCAAGCTCAAGACCCCCCAGCCCTACTCTGCAAGGTTCTATAGGCAGTAGATGACATACATATATTAGCGTAGTGGTTTGTCGCTCAGCTGCTGGCCCAGTGGTCATAAGATCGAACCAACATCGAGGATTTTGATATAAAAATAACATGGACTACCAGGTCGACTCGATGTAAAAGTGGTACCAGAAAATGTCGTGGAAAGTAAAAGCGACCTGTATGATACTGACCACATCACCCGTGGCGTGCTGATTGGTCTATACAAGTATACCCGTAGCACCATATGTCCAGTGCGCCTTCGAGTGCATAACAGGGATTTTAACTGTTTACTGGTGTTATTTGCGTCTAGCCGCACTCAGCACGTGCCACGACTTGCAGTAAGATTACCTTTTATTTCAGAGCTGAGATTGGAGACCTAGTCTTCTCGGATTATGGCGAACGAACGAACGAACGAACTTTATTTTCAAAGGGTCACAAATTGGGCACGCAGGCCCGTCTTATAACCGGTCCTTCCAATCACTCATCTTTCGTACATCAATTGTGCGTGTTAATTCACATAGGGGGAGGGAGGGGGGGGGGACATACGAAAACATGAAGTTTTGCGTGAAAGTTGTGCACATAAATAATGCCATGGCAGGTGGAAATCGTAAAGAGCAGGCCTTCAGATCGCTGCCATGGAAAACTTTTAGGAAAGAAAACCGACCCACAGATAGACACAACCCTTTCTTTACCTTGGACGAAAAATATTTACAGGAACAAACCTCACACAAATGTTTACCGAAGTCGGACACACTTTAAGGTTAATAGCTAGGTGTGACGCATTTACTTTGAAGGTGAAAAAAAGAAGAAGAGGAAGCAACAGAAGCAGTTTATTTAATATCTTTATCTCGTATAGACAATGAATGAATCATTAAAAAAAAAAACAAGGAGGCAGTGAGCTTTATTAGAACACGATTGAAAGTAGCAAATTGGACATTGCGGCTAAATCATTCGTCGGCACAGAATAAATATACACAAGCTGACACAACTACATGAAAATATAAATATACAAGTTACTTGTATGTATCCTTGTTGTGCGCTGGATAAGGATCATTGTGTGTACAGCGTTTCATTTGTGCTGACATTCTTGTGGGAGTGGCTATCCACTCCAACGGTACATGAACAAGAGTGTATGTTGTTCATTTGTACACGTGAGGATGTATGGCATCCTTATATTTAGTTTATACTTTAGCGTAATTAGTTATGATGACCTGGGGTAGTGCAGTGGCTAGCCCGCTTGCCTGCCGTCTCGGTTGGTAGTGTGTTCGATTTCTCCCTGAGCCGGAAGGTTATAAATATTAACTTGAACTCCCAGGTCGATATATTTAAAATTGGCACCCGGAAATGTTCTGAGACCTAGCGATATCGCCCAAGTCATTCATCGCGTGTCGATTGTCTTTAAAATGTTAGTCTAGCACCATTTACCCAGAATGTATCATGGCGTGTGAAAGATACCCTTTTCTGTTTATTTTACTATAATTAAGTAATGCAGTGTAACAGTAAAAGCTTGAGACGTGTTGAGTATAATGTGCGAATCTGATATTTTTTAGACCAATCACACTGGTTGCCTTTTTGTCCCATGGTATTTTCTGGTACCCAGTTTTTAGGTTGGGTCTACCTGGGAACCTAGGTCATGCTCGCAGAGGACTTGAAGTATGACCACCAGGCTGCACTGCTGGCCACTGCGTTACTGAGACTGGTCGAGTAAGTGTGCCATATGATAGTTACAATTCGTGGCACCTCTGTTTAATTGAAAGTCAAAATTCCCATTCCTTTGTTGTAAAATACTTCTCCGAGTTTAGAAGGGTCTAAGTAGTCGTAATCGAACATACACTAGGGTTGCCAGATGGATGTATGTGTGTGATCCTCCTATGCATTGACAGGTAACCATAACAACGCATTTTCTTTCGCCCCTTTTCTTCATTGGGTCATAGGCCGTCAACCAACTCACGCCAAACCATCCTCTCCTGAACTGTCTCGTGTAGCTCCACCGATATGCCACCCTTATTGTTCATTTCTGCCTCTGCTATCATCTTCAATACCACTGCCACTTGTCGTTCCACATGCCATTGCTGTCTCATCTTCTAGCAGGTACTTCTTCATATCTTTCTCAGTCTTACTCTATTTTGATTGCCCTGTGGGTTCCAGACGACGGACTTTCTGGTAATACTATTCTTAGGTTTTCTCGATGTATGTACTATCCATCGCCAGCGTCCTTTTTTCACCTCTTGTTTCTTTGCTATTTGCTTAGTTCTATCCGTGTGCTCTACGTTGATGGTTCTGTCATACCACTGCAATTCTAATTTGTGCAGGAAAACAATACATGCCACTGATTAATTTGTTTTGATGTCTATGCCAATTTAAACATCTCTGGTAGTGAATCCAGCTTTCACGCTGTTGGCCGTGGGCGTCGGGAGTTTCTTTTCCGAAAGCCAACGCTTTGCGAGATGACGATCATGATACTGATAGCATTAATAATCATCATCTTGTTATCTTGTTACAGAATCGATGTCACTGCACTCAGAGCGAGCCCACAAGCGCCCAGCCTCCCCCAGCAGATATCGAAGGGTGTGTATGCTAATTTCCCCCTTATAAGCTGGTCTAAACACATCGACCACGTCTCTCTTTGATCGTTGAGTCAACCAATTTCAAAATCCAGCAGTTCAAGTTATGTTATGAATACCTTGGTAGCGCAGTAACTAGTACTCTTTACCGCTGGCCCAGTGGTTGTGTGTTTAAATTTCCATCGAAGTGGGTATATTATTTTTATTGACCTTGTTTCCTAGATCGACCCAAACTAAATGGGTACCATGCTGTGGTCTGGGAAGTAAATGTGGTCTATTTATATTGACCACATCACCAGTTAAGGGGTGATTGGTTTATGAACATGTGTTGTTAACACCATTTAACCAATACACCCCTAGGAGTGGAAAGGGGTCTTTTAGTGTTACTTTACAAAATCTGGTTGTTTCATCTGCCTTTGTCATTTCCAGGATCTGTTGACTTATTGTCAGAATTATATTTTTTCTTTAGCATCTGACAAGGTACATTTCCTGTGTGTTTGTATAGTATCTGCGCCAGCATTCTTATTGCCACACAACCAGAGAAATAGATCCACTAAACATCCTGAAAAGCACAATTCACCAAACGTCATGACGGGCGGGGTCCACCAGTCGTCCTGAAGGACAGGCTCCACCAAACGTCTTTAATGGTAGGAGCCACCAAATGTACAGAAGGGCAAAATCAGCTAAACACACTGAAGGACCTGACCACTAAATACCTCAACATTCTGTATCCACCAAAGTTCCTATAGAGCTGGATCCATCAAATATCCTATAGTACTGGAACCACCAAGTGCCTTGGAAAAGTGAATACACCAAATGTCCTGAAGAGCAGGATCCGCCGCATGCCCCAAAGCACTGGATCAACCAAATGTCATGAAGGACAGGATCACCCAATTGTCAAGAAAGACAGGATCTACCAGATGTCCGGAGAGCACTCACTGTCTCCAGCGTGTTCTATAATAATAATAATAATAATAATAATAATAATAATAATAATAATAATAATAATAATAATAGTCATTCGCACCTTTCCGTCTTGACAGACGATAGTTTTGTACATTGTGCTTCAAAAAGGCTTAATAACAACACGCCATGGCGGTGGCGAATGTGACTGGTCAGACCAATTCGTGCTGTACATGTTCTTCTACAGTGGGTGCATGTGAAAACATGGTCATTTCCACCATCATGCACCATCTTACGTCTCTCACGCTCTATGTGTATCTGCAATCATTTTCTCCTTTGTCTTTATTCCATTTCTGATAGTTGCCCTCCATGCAACACGTTCAGCTGTGACTCGCTCCCAATGTGCATTATCTTTGCCTGTATCAATCACGTCCCGCTTACACAATCTTTGTATCGTAGTAGAGGCCAACCTGAGATCTCCCACCCACCTGTAATTCACCCCCCCCCCCCCCAAAAAAAAAAAGCCTTTGGTATTCTACCATCATCCATCCTCCTAACATGTCCTATCCATCTAAGTCTACGAAGACTGAGCATGGAACACACCGTCACACAACCTGATCTTTCCAATACTTCAGTATTTGTGATTTGTCTTGCCACTTAATATCAAGTATTCTTCGCAGACACCGCATATGAAAGCTGTTTAAGCGTTTCTCTTGATGTGAGTAAGTTGTCCAGGTTTCACTGCCATAAAGAAGAGTACTAAGGACATAGGCTTGGTAGACAAGGACTTTTATTTTGGCAGTAAGCTTCCTGTTCTCTCAGACTCTTGTTGCTAACATGTTCATTGTTGTTGCTGCTTTGGCAATGTTGACGTTGATTTCCTGATCTAGGGATAATTTGCTATTTACCTCTGATGCTTGATATGTAAAATGATCTACTATCTCCGGTTCGGCGTCGTCAATAAAAATTTATAGTACCCCATGTTCACCTTGTGACATAATCTGTATCAAATGTGTTTCAAATCCCGAAACAACCAC
This sequence comes from Cepaea hortensis, assembly GCA_963921405.1. NCBI lineage: Eukaryota > Metazoa > Mollusca > Gastropoda > Stylommatophora > Helicidae > Cepaea > Cepaea hortensis. The sequence goes on along the minus strand of OY992886.1, from coordinate 13,869,874 downwards.
ATAATCAATAATCTGTATCTTCTTTTTGTTAATTGTTAAACCAAATTCAGAACAAGCATTGAATAATGCAGATAGTAGATGTTGTAATTCTTCCTCAGAGTGGATCGTAATTGCATCATCCGAAAAAAGCAACTCTCTCATTAGTACCCTCCTAATTTTGGCCTTGGCCTTCAATCTCTGAGCATTATAGAGGCCGCCATCTGAGCGTGAGTGAATGTATATATCGGCATCCTGATTACGAAAGGCATAATTCAGTAGAAGTGAAAAGTATATTCCAAAGAGGGTGGGAGCTAGTACACAACCTTGCTTAACTCCACTCTTGATTTCAAACTCTTCTGAAGTTGCACCATCAAACTTGATTATACCCTTCATGCCTGTGTGGAACGATTCCACAATGGACAGAAGAGTTGGTGGGCAGCCAATCTTCTTTAGTGCCTTGAACAGTCCCTCATGACTGACCATATCAAATGCCTGTGTGAGGTCGATGAAGGCAATAAACAGTGGTTGATATTGTTCCCGGCATTTTTCTTGCATTTGTCGCAATGAGAATATCATACCAATGGTAGACCGGATCTGTCGAAAGCCACACTGTGATTCAGGGTAGACTTGATCTTCTGGGACTTTAAGTCTGCGCAGAACAATTCTGGCAAATACTTTTCCAACAATACACAGAAGTGAGATACCCCTATAGTTGTTGCAGTCGCTTCTATCGCCCTTGTTCTTGTACAGTGTTATGATGCTTGAATCTTTGAAATCCTGTGGGACTTCTCCTTCTCGCCAGCATAGCTCTATTAGCTGGTGGATCTGTAGAGTGAGTGTGTCTTGCCCTCTCCTGATAACCTCTATTGGAATCCCATCCTTACCTGGAGCCTTGCCAGATGCAAGTTCATTTATAGCACACTTAACTTCTTCTTATGGTGGGAAGTGTGTCCAAGTGGTCAAGAGTTGGCAGGGCCTCTAAGGCGTTGAGGGCATCATCCGCTAGTTTGGTCTCACTTGAGTAAAGCTCTAAATAGTGCTCTATCCATCTGCTGTTTCTTATCAGTGATGATTTCTCCAGTCAAGGTTTTCAGTGGTGCACTTCTTTTGATCATTGGACCATAGGCTTTCTTTATTCCTTCATACACGATTCTGATGGTTCCCTTATCACTTGCGTTTTGAATGGACTCACATAACTTGATCCAATAGTCATTTTCACACTGCCTGGCAGCCTATCCTTCCTAGCTTGCTTCAGCTCACTGAGAGTGTTACGCGTTGTTCTTTCCTTGTTTCTCAAGAGAACTATCTTCTTCTTATCAATCAAGGGTTGCAGTGTCTGGCTGTTTGCCACAAACCAGTCCTGCCTCTTGTAATCCACAGTGCCGTAAACCCCTACCGCAGTTTTATCGAGTTTCCTTAAGTTTACCTCACTGTTCACTTACTGTAAATTTTCTGTTGAATTAGTGAAAGCGTCTTCAAGTTTCTGGGGCTAGATTTATGTTTAGCTGTGTAGATTATCTTTGGTCTCAGTCTAACCCTTGCAACAACCAAAGAATGATCCGTATCACAGTCAGCACTGTGGTAACTTCGAGTTAATGATGTATGGTTCAGATGTTGTCTCCGTGTGATGATGAAGTCCAGCTGATGCCAATGGCCAGATCTTGTGTTGTCTCCGTGTGATGATGAAGTCCAGCTGATGCCAATGGCCAGATCTTGGATGTTTACATGTGACCTTATACAGCTCTTTTGTTTTAAAAAAAAGGAGTTTGTAATACATAGGTTATTTTTGGTGCAATGCTTTGCCTATTTTCATTCATGCGACTGATGTTGTAGTTTCCAAGGCACACTGACCATGAACTCGAATCCTTGCCCACACGAGCATTGAAATCAACGAGCACATAAATGTAGTCGGATTTTGGAACTGTCTTGATCACAGAGTCTAACTCCTCATAGAACGAATCCTTCACATCATCAGAGGAAGCGACTGTCGGTGCATATGCTGTAATAATGGTGGCAAAACCACAGGAGGTTGCCAAGCGCAGGGATAATAGTCTTTCATTACTTCCAGCTGGAATTTCAATCATTCCCATAAGCGAATTCTTCACTGCAAGGCCCACATCATGTTGCCTTTTTTTCTGCCAGCCCTCTATTCTTCCAGAAAAAAGTGTAATTGTTTTACCTGAGTGACCCTTCCTCAGCGAGGCGAGTCTCCTGCAGGCCAGTAATATCAATGTTAAGACGATTGAGTTCGGCATCAATCACAGCCGTTTGTTTCAAATCGTCAATGTTCGTCAAGTCAGTGGAAAATCCTGGACACATGGTTCTTATGTTCCGCGTTGCAAGCCGTAGCTAGAGGTTTCTGTTTTCCTTTTTATTAGTACCTGGTGCATGGTTTTACAGCCTGCCATTTAGATTTTTTCCTAGCCCTAAGCACCCATTGAAGCAGGCAGGATGGATCAGCGCCCAATTGGCCGGGGGCTGCCCAGCTTGAGGCGGACGGTAGCTGATCAGTGACACCTGTAGATGTCTCTCACCCGTGGCGCCCCATGCCTATGCCAATTGACAAGGACTTATAACTCGTAAATGTTAACTCTCGCTTTGACTCCGAGACCGGCTAAAACCAGGGATGGAGGTATTGCCTCTCCATAGCACAAAGCCTGGGCTAAAATAAAGAGATCATGTGTTGCCCATGCAGCATGATCCCTCTCTCGGCCTGCCTAGTTCACTCCAGAGGGAAGGTAACACCTATACATCTGGAACAAGACAAGCTGCAGAAGCCGCCGGATCAGCAAAGCAATGCTCTAACTGTCCGCCTGTCGGAGCTTCAATCCTAGACCAGCCGCTAACCAAGGCTTAGGGCCTGGTCTGCCCTGCCATGACGTTTTGTTTTTAGGTTGCATTTCCTCGCACCAGGGTAAGGCTTGTACCCTTCCAATTGTGCTCTTGCGCCCGAAGCCGTTGGCACAATGTGGGGTGTCGGGTTTGGTAAGCGCCGCCCAACATTCGGCGCTGGCAGAAAGCAGGTAGTACCGTCTACTGTCATACGGTAGCTCAGTCACATCTGACTAAGACCTGACTGTATAATAATAATAATAATAATAATAATAATAATAATAATAATAATAATAATACCAGTGTTGGTTATGGATACCACAGTCCTGATGATGATAGTGACGATGATTGCAGTATTGATGTTGATGGTGTTGATAATGATGGTGAAGCTAGAGATGATGATACTAATGGTGGTGATGTATTTCATGGAGCTGGGCACAAAGGATTTCCGAAGAGTATATATTATATATACTAATGCAGTGGTTCTCAACCGGTGGGGAATTCCTCCCGGTTGGGGGGGGGGGGAGGGAGGGATATAGGGTTTCCATTGGGGGGGGGGGGAAATTAAGATTATTTCAAGATCGCATTAATACAAGAACAAGTTACTTGATATTGTTTTTCCCCTCTAAATTTTACGTTTCTGTACTTCTCGCCGTAATGAAATTCGTTTTATAACGTAAGTAGACCCGCAAATCACGTTTTATGTAGATGTCTAGACTTGTTCTAATATGCGTTATTAAATTTAGCTTCCATTTTATGTATACTGTTTAAGAGTGGGGGATTTATAGGGAGGACATTCGAAATAGGGGGGGGGGAGGGGTGGATGACGTTCTGAACTAGTGGTAAAGGGGGGAATGGGCCAAAAAGGTTAAGAACCACTGTAGTAATGACTACCATGGAAAGGCACAACGGCTTACAGTTCACCCACAGCCACCCCAGTCGTATGTCTTCCAAGAGCCCAGCAACCCTTGAAAATAAACTTTTTTTTCTTGGGGGTAGGGGGAGAGGAGGCGCTCGCTCGCTTTGAACTCGAGTGTAGTCCATACTAGAAGTAGCACTGGACTGATTTTGCGTGTTGATTAGCTTTCCCTGTTACCAGTGTCCCTCACCATCAGGCGAACCCACTCCGACTTCTGAAGTACTTGCAGTTTACGTCCCCCAAGTCAAGGACGAGAAGTCAACAGTTTAGTCCAACTGATCAGTGTAGAGGGTTGAACCCCCTATCTCAGCATCAGCACACCGAATGTTTGAGAGCATGGCTCTTATCCACTCTGCCACGCTGACCGTCAAACTTCTTATGATACTTGTCTGCTGTAGCTCTCCCTGTGGTACGTCTCAGGTTTAGAAGCCATATCTGGGGCGAGTATGGTTGTCTGCCCCAAACATGGTGGTTTGTGTTGCCTCAAACATGGTGATTTGTGTTGCCTCAAACATGGTGGTTTGTGTTGCCTCAAACATGGTGGTTTGTGTTGCCTCAAACATGGTGGTTTGTGTTGCCTCAGACATGGTGGTTTGTATTGCCTCTGCACCACCAGTCTTACTTTTGCGGCGTTCCACCCGGTTGTCTGTTTACATCATGTCTAAAAGTTAGACACCCCTGTGAAGCACTGCCTTGTTGAGATCTCGTTATATGACCGAGCCATCTGGGGTGCACTGTTTACATGCAATTAAAGTAACATGAGTTATAGAGCTGAGGCAGCGTAGCGGCGAAACACTCACCTGTCGTACCAGTGGTCTTGGATTCGATTCACATCTGGGCGGTTTCGAATTTTAAAAATTGATAGGTAACTCTCAGGTCAATCTAGCCTAAAATAGATACCAGGGAATGTATTGGGAAGAAAAGGCGCCCGGTTTGATACCGACCGCATCACCCACAGAGTGCCGTCCGCCGTATAAAAATACAGGCTTAGTTCCATATGCTCAGTGCGCATTAATCGTGTGAAGGGAACTTTTACATAGCAGGTTCAGTGCCACACAAAAAGTAGGTCTGGACCAAACAAATATAGTTGGCGGGAAATTTGAAGAATATAGATCTCATCTTATCTAATCTCATCTCATCTTGTACCTTGCAGTGTGTCACATAATGGTCCAACATGATTTAACCAGTGATGAGAATAAAGGGCGATCTGAATTAGCGGATGTTCGAGGCCAAAGGTTGTTTCAACTAATCCAGGAAATGTAACTGCACGTGTTTACATCTGGTCGACGGATCGGGAACACTCAGTGGTGAGGGAGACGGGTCCCGGCATCGCTTTGACAGTTTGTCAACATTTGAATACAGATGGAACCCGTGGGATCATGGTGGCAATCGGATGTCGGCCATCACATGTCGGGCAAAATAAATAGTTGCAGATGTGTAGGGAAAGTGAGTGCGCTGAATCATACATCGCTTTGACAGTTCATAAACAAGTTGGATTGAGAGCGGAAGTACTCAGCACGGAAGATAACAGCACATCTGTCAATTTATAGTTTCCGGAACATCAAGAAGATTGGCAGCTTGTTGGGGAAAACTGTTATTGGGATCATACAGTAACTCGTTGGTTTGTTCGGGGAGTCAAAACAAGTGATGACAACTTTGACAATGACTAGGCCAGGGAAAATCGATTCTTGACAATGGATGATATGCCCAAATAACACCTGCAGGACACCAACCATGTCACGTGACCAATTTTAGAGGTTTGGCCAAAAACCATGATTGGAGATGGGGAGTTGAACGCAAACCTTGGATTGTAGAAGACGTGCTTCGGCACTGTGGTTCTGATGGGAAAACGTCTACCGTGTGCGAATTAGTGATTTAATTTTACACGTGCCTGTCATGGCAAGAGTGGATGTAATTTGATCTAACTGCAGTGTTGCCTAAGGTAGAACCTATTATAATTAGTTCTAATTAATATAGGCTGTAGCCTTGTTAAAACTAAAGTGTGATGATTAGCCCTGTTAGTGGAAAACTAGCTAGAGTAGGGAAGTGATACTTGGCTCTGTTAGTTGAAAATAGATTAGTGAAGTGTGGATAAGCTTTACTAGTTGAGAATTAAGTAATGAGGGATAATTGGGATATTCCCGAAGTGTCCCTGGTGGGCGGGGTTCCGCATTCTGTTTGTTGATTCTTTTTTCTTGTCTTGGCCTGAAGATAACATATGTGTTCAGTCATCTGTCCATGACAGAGTAGGTTCATTATATTTTCTGAGCGAGGCCGATGGCCCACGATCATCTAATAGAGATCAGTGACAGGGAGGCTATCACCAGTTGTTTGATTTATTTCACAGGTTCCTCTGGTTGGAATGAAGAACCCGGAACAAGGAAAAATCCGATCCCGGATAAAGTTTGGCGCAGGAAGATTGGCCAGCAACTTTACAACAGAGCTTATGCTAGAGGAAGATGATCAACATTGCTCAGTGGAGCTAAATGGTATATGTATCCTACAGGATAAATACCGAATGAGTTTAGGTCATACCAGTTTTAACACACCAGTAGTGGTGGATATTCAGTTCACTTATGACTAGAACAACAATAAAGGACTCTATTGGAGTATAGACAATAACTGTCTAATAGTGAGAACTAGTGAACATTTATCAAGAGACAAAAAGTCTTGTTCATAGGACAGTGTTCCATGTTTGTTTCACCGCGCCAGAATTATGAAGCCGGAGTTTCTATAAACTGTTAGGAACAGTTGTGTTAGGAACAATAACAGTTTTTTCCACGGATTATATATTTACATGGGATTCAGATCTCATGGTCATCAGAGTTCCTGGAGGAGGACATGTCTGGAGAGAAGGATACGACTTCAGTGAGGTTTATCGTACTGACTCGAATGATGTCGTGTGATCCTTGCCATGATGTGTACACTATGATCCTGAACTTTGAAGGCTGACACATACATCTATGTTATAATACACGACACACATTGTCTTCGTATACACGTCTCATATACGTTACACTTTTCTTTTAATAAATTAATCTTTATTAATTTTTTGAAGCAAGAGTTGTGGAGTATGTTGCGTTGGGGAAGTATGAGAGGGGGCATAGTACGACAGTGAGAGAGTGATAGGAAGGTGTCCACGGGCTGATGGAGTGTGTTGGACGGAAGCTGGTGGATTCTCCAAGATATTGAAAAAAGGAAGAAAAATATTATAATGTGGGTGTTGACTCTCTTCACTCCAGGGACGACACTTTAAAGGAGGACACGACATTATTGGGGGCTCGATAACGTGATCCTTGGACAGCGGGATCTCTCGATAACGGAATCTTTGGACAGCGGGATCTCCCGTAAACGGAATCCTTGGACAGCGAGATCTCCTGCAAGCAGGAACCTTTGACAGTGGGATCCTCTGACAACGGGGTCTTTTGACACAGGATCCTTAGTTATAAAACGGTGATATCATATTGGAGAATCCAGCTAGAGTGAATGTGGATAGGGGTTAGGACTAATATCTTACCTGTTCACACTTCACACGTCTGCATAGGTCTGTGGTCCTGATTCTACTCTTGTCACTGAGTGAATGTGCTGTGTGTGGTAATATCTAGATTTATAGTACTTGTTCATATATCTGTATAGTAATTTGCAGCTATATTGTACTCGACCTGCTAGCTTACCTCTCTGTATAATGGCCACCCCTAAACTAACCACGTTAGAATTAAAGGCAAAGGGGGAAGACATGGGATTGGCGGGTTCTGCTCTAACGGATTACATACAGGAAGTGGAGAGAGAGTATCGTCAAGCAGAACGGGAAGATCGAAAGGCCGAGTTGGAATTGAGAAGGATGGAGTTGGAACAAGCAGCTAAGAAATTGGAAGCTGAGCAAGCAGCTAAGAAATTTGAAGCTGAGCAAGCAGCTAGGAAATTTGAAGCTGAGCAAGCAGCTAGGAAATTAGAAGCTGAACAGGAAGCACAGAAAAGGGAGCACGAGTACCGGATGAGGGAACTCGAGTTGAAGAGTCAATCTAATGGAGAAACTGAGGGAGCAGTTGGAGGTTCCTCCATCCCAGGCTCAACACCAGTAGGTGGACATGGGTACCATGCCATGAAGTTTCCATTAGCGGTCTACGAGGAGGACAAAGAGAAGATTGACCAGTACCTACAACGCTTTGAGGCTATGTCAGTTGCTATGGGTCTGGAGCGTAACAAATGGAATCTCAAGCTATCCCAGGGTTTACGCGGAACCGGTTACGAGGTTTATTCTCGCCTGCCACCAGGACATGAGAACAATTACGACGAATTAAAGACGGCTCTGCTGAAACGATTCGAGGTTACGTCACATACCTACCGGAAAAAATTTCGAGCAGCGAAACGAGAACCGGGGGAGTTGTTTGCCGCCTACAGTTTGCGTCTAAAATCTTATCTCCATAAGTGGATGGATTTGGCTGGGTTCGCACATGACTATGAGAGTCTGGAAGAGCTCATGGTGGTCGACCAGCTGAAGAAGCAAATGTCTAAACCTCTCAGGACGTTCCTGGGAGAACAAGGAGCGGAACGCATTGACCTCGTGACAAAATTAGCAGAACGGTTTGTCGAGGTGCATGGGGAGGCAGGGGAAAACCTTTCCACCAACACCAAAAGTCAAGAGAAACATGACAAGAAGAAAGCCAAAAACTCAGGAACCAAAAAGTGGGAACCTTATGTGCAAAAATCAGAGGATAGTTCAGAGGAGTAGAAGGAGGGAAGCAAGAGCACTTCAAGCTCTACACCAAAACCCGTGGTCGGAGAAGTGGTGTTCAATTTGTAAGTCACCCTCTCACAATACGAGGGACTGCAAATCGAAGGCTAAGAACCCTCACTTCGCAGCATGTCAAGTGACTTCCAAGGAGGTTGTCACGGAAAATGTCAAGGTCAACAAGGAAGCTCGCCACCAGGAGAGCTCACTCAAGTCCGGCACTAGAAAATCTAGGACAGGGAAATGGTGCAACCAATGCAAGTCGAACACGCACAATGCTATTGACTGCAGGGGAAAGTCAGGAGACACTCAATTTGTCGTGTGCCCCGGGAAACCTAAGGTGGAGCCCACCGAACAGGTCGAGGCCGAGGAAGAGACTCCAGACCAGGAAAAATCACCTGTAGTGGAATTGGTAGAGGTTAACGGTCGTCAAGTGGAGTGTTTATACGACACAGGACTGGACGGGGAGGCCGTGATTTCTGCGGATCTGGTACATCCAGAACAATTCACAGGTGAAACCATGGAGATACAGCCTGCACAGAAGAGTGCTGTAGTCATGAAGTTGCCCATTGCTAATGTGGAGATTCGGTCAAGGTACGTCACCGGCACCATCAAGGCCGCTGTATTGACAGATCCCATTTTTCCTGTAATCCTAGGTTGCCGGTATGTCTTTCTGGGAATGCCCAGGGAGCCAATCCATATAGGAGCAATGCAGACTCGCTCTCAGACGAAAACGGAAGAGGCAGACGCAATTGTGACTAACCCAATGCCGGGGGAGCTACGAACTGCCCAGAGTGAGGATGATACTTTACGTCCTTGCTACAGAAAGCTGCAGAAAAGTGTTGATCCACCAGGACGGGGGCAGTACTACATGAAGAATAGGATACTCTACAGGAGAGCAGGAAGGGGAGACAACCTATACGGTCAGTTGGTCGTCCCGAAAGCTCACTGGTCCCAGATTCTTCATATGGGGCATACCATCTCCTTTAGTGGACACATGGGTATTGCCGCCACCATGCAGCGGATTTCCTGCCATTACTATTGGCCGGGAATGACAGATGAGGTGCGTTGGTATGTGAAGTCATACCCTGAGTGCCAGAGGGTGGCACCGAAACACTGGACAGCACCGGTGGTGTTGGGTGAGATGCCCATCATTAACTCTCCTTTCGAGAGGTTAGCCATCGATATCGTGGGTCCACTTCCCAGGACTAGGAAGAGGAACATGTATATACTCACAATGGTGGATTGCTGTACAATGTGGGGTGAGGCCATACCGTTGACCACGATTGACTCGAAAAGAGTGGCGGACGCACTGATGGAGGCCTTTACCAGATTAGGCTTTCCTGATCAAATTCTGACGGACAATGGATCTCAGTTTTGTGGAAAACTCATGGAGGAGGTATTTAGGGTGTTTCACTCTAACCACATACATACCAGCCCTTACCACCCTCAAGCCAATGGACAAGTAGAGCGTTTCAACGGCATGTTGATGACAATGCTCAGGAAACTAGCGCAGGAAAAACCTGATAGGTGGGATGAATATATCCCAGCAGCACTTTTTGCCTATCGGGAAGTTCCTCATGGCTCAACAGGACTACCACCCGCTACGTTGCTGTTTGGTCGTCCAATCAAAGGACCGTTGGAAGCCATGTTGAGGAGTTGGACTGAAGAGGGGACGTCAGAAGAAGTGATCTCATCCTATCAATACGTGGAGGAACTGAAAGAAAAACTCCACAAGGGATGGACTCTGGCAAATCAAAACTTGAAAAAGGCCAGGAAAAGACATGCGGCTTACTACAACCGTAGGTCTAAAGAAAGATCTCTAAAGGTGGGAGATAAAGTCTTGTTGCTACTCCCAACGGGAAGCAACAAATTGGAGATAGGTTGGCAAGGACCATTTCCCGTGGAAAGGGTGATATCCAGAACCAACTATCAGATCCGGATCCGGGGAAAGTCGAAGATTTTCCATATCAACCTCTTGCGGAAATACGAAGAGAGACCCGGAGACAAGGCAGCTCACCTCATGGCAATGGCAGTTGCAGTAGAGACGGAAGTGGGAACCAGCGAGGGCAGGGAATATCCCTTGGTACACCAGGAAACCTATAGGGATGTGCAAGTGAACCCTGATCTGACCTCCCAGGAGAGGGAAAGGATAACCCAGGTTCTCAAGTCTCATAAGGAGATACTGACTGATAAACCAGGACGAACGAGGTTCGTGGAGTTCGAGATGACTTTGACCACGCAGGAACCTGTTCGTCAAAAGGTTTACCCAGTGCCATTCTCTAAAGAAAAGGCCCTGGAGGAAGAAATACAGAAACTGCTGGAGGATGACGTGATTGCACCATCCACATCCCCATACAATGCAGGGGTAGTTTTGTTACGGAAACCAAGTGGAGAACACCGGTTGTGTATAGACTACTGACTTCTGAACAGTCACACACAATTTCAGGTGGAACCTTTGCCGAATCCAACTCAGTTATTCGCTAGGCTCCATAAGGCTCGGTACTTTTCAAAGGTGGATCTGAGTCGGGTTACTATCAGATACCAGTCAAACCGGAGATTCGACCACTGTTGGCTTTCAGTACACCCAGTGGACACTACGAATTCAAGGTCATGCCCTTTGGACTCAGCAATGCACCTAGTGTGTTTACACGCATGATGAGGACTTTACTAGATCCGTTACAGGATCCGTCCATCATCTCATTCATGGATGATATTCTGATTTCCAGTGACAGCTTGGATGACCACTTACAATCCTTGGAGAGAGTGTTTAATAGACTCAAGGAAGCAGGGCTTACTGCTCGTCCAACCAAGTGCATGATTGGTTACCAGACTCTGGAATTTCTAGGTCACACCATCACTCAAGGACACATTGTCCCAGAAGAGAAGAACCTGGAGAAAATCAGAAATGCACCAAGGCCAAAAACGAAGAAGGATGTGCGATCTTTTCTCTCGTTGTGTGGGTTCTATCACAAATTTATCCCACATTTAACTGAACTGGGAGCTCCGTTGGCGGAAACCTTGAAAAAGGGATTCCCGGACCAAATCATTTGGACACCAGAATGTGAGAATGCCTATAGTCAGTTAAAGGAGGCCTTGGTCAGCAAACCTGTATTACAGCTCCCTGACCTTTCCAAACCCTTTGTGTTGAGAACAGATGCGAGTGGGATTGGGGCAGCTCTGTTACAGGAAGGAAAAGATGATGCTTCGGTTTTGAAACCTGTGGCATACGCAAGCAAGAAACTTCTACAGGCTGAGAGGAATTATTCAACCGTCGAGAGAGAGAGAGAGTGCTTGTCCCTCGTATTGGTAGTGCAAAAATTCCAGCCATATTTGTATGGAGTTAAGTTTCGAGTCCAGTCGGATCATCAGCCCCTGATATTCCTGGCTACTTCTCAGAAGCTCAACGCCCGTTTGATGCGGTGGTCGTTCTTACTTCAACCTTATAATTTCACAGTGGAGTACATTCCTGGGAAGGAAAATGTTGGAGCGGATTTCTTGTCAAGACACCCAGCTCCTGAAGAAGAAGAATGAATCATCTGGATTAAAATCATGGTGGGGAAGAGTGAGATGGACTACTCTCTTAAGAGGGGGCCTATGTCACATAATGGTCCAACATGATTTAACCAGTGATGAGAATAAAGGGCGATCTGAATTAGCGGATGTTCGAGGCCAAAGGTTGTTTCAACTAATCCAGGAAATGTAACTGCACGTGTTTACATCTGGTCGACGGATCGGGAACACTCAGTGGTGAGGAAGACGGGTCCCGGCATCGCTTTGACAGTTTGTCAACATTTGAATACAGATGGAACCCGTGGGATCATGGTGGCAATAGGATGTCGCCCATCACATGTCGGGCAAAATAAATAGTTGCAGATGTGTAGGGAAAGTGAGTGCGCTGAATCATACATCGCTTTGACAGTTCATAAACAAGTTGGATTGAGAGCGGAAGTACTCAGCACGGAAGATAACAGTACATCTGTCAATTTATAGTTTCCGGAACATCAAGAAGATTGGCAGCTTGTTGGGAAAAAACTGTTGTTGGGATCATACAGTAACTCGTTGGTTTGTTGGGGGAGTCAAAACAAGTGATGACAACTTTGACAATGACTAGGCCAGGGAAAATCGATTATTGACAATGGATGATATGCCCAAATAACACCTGCAGGACACCAACCATGTCACGTGACCAATTTTAGAGGTTTGGCCAAAAACCATGATTGGAGATGGGGAGTTGAACGCAAACCTTGGATTGTAGAAGACGTGCTTCGGCACTGTGGTTCTGATGGGAAAACGTCTACCGTGTGCGAATTAGTGATTTAATTTTACACGTGCCTGTCATGGCAAGAGTGGATGTAATTTGATCTAACTGCAGTGGTGCCTAAGGTAGAACCTATTATAATTAGTTCTAATTAATATAGGCTGTAGCTTTGTTAAAACTAAAGTGTGATGATTAGCACTGTTAGTGGAAAACTAGCTAGAGTAGGGAAGTGATACTTGGCTCTGTTAGTTGAAAATAGATTAGTGAAGTGTGGATAAGCTTTACTAGTTGAGAATTAAGTAATGAGGGATAATTGGGATATTCCCGTAGTGTCCCTGGTGGGCGGGGTTCCACATTCTGTTTGTTGATTTTTTTTCTTCTTGTCTTGGCCTGATGATAACATATGTGTTCAGTCATCTGTCCATGACAGAGTAGGTTCATTATATTTTCTGAGCGAGGCCGATGGCCCACGATCATCTAATAGAGATCAGTTACGGGGAGGCTATCACCAGTTGTTTGATTTATTTCACAGGTTCCTCTGGTTGGAATGAAGAACCCGGAACAAGGAAAAATCCAATCCCGGATAAAGTTTGGCGCAGGAAGATTGGCCAGCAACTTTACAACAGAGCTTATGCTAGAGGAAGATGATCAACATTGCTCAGTGGAGCTAAATGGTATATGTATCCTACAGGATAAATACCGAATGAGTTTAGGTCATACCAGTTTTAACACACCAGTAGTGGTGGATATTCAGTTCACTTATGACTAGAACAACAATAAAGGACTCTATTGGAGTATAGACAATAACTGTCTAATAGTGAGAACTAGTGAACATTTATCAAGAGACAAAAAGTCTTGTTCATAGGACAGTGTTCCATGTTTGTTTCACCGCGCCGGAATTATGAAGCCGGAGTTTCTATAAACTGTTAGGAACAGTTGTGTTAGGAACAATAACAGTTTTTTCCACGGATTATATATTTACATGGGATTCAGATCTCATGGTCATCAGAGTTCCTGGAGGAGGACATGTCTGGAGAGAAGGATACGACTCCGGTGAGGTTTATCGTACTGACTCGAATGATGTCGTGTGATCCTTGCCATGATGTGTACACTATGATCCTGAACTTTGAAGGCTGACACATACATCTATGTTATAATACACGACACACATTGTCTTCGCATACACGTCTCATATACGTTACACTTTTCTTTTAATAAATTAATCTTTATTAATTTTTTGAAGCAAGAGTTGTGGAGTATGTTGCGTTGGGGAAGTATGAGAGGGGGCATAGTACGACAGTGAGAGAGTGATAGGAAGGTGTCCACGGGCTGATGGAGTGTGTTGGACGGAAGCTGGTGGATTCTCCAAGATATTGAAAAAAGGAAGAAAAATATTATAATGTGGGTGTTGACTCTCTTCACTCCAGGGACGACACTTTAAAGGAGGACACGACACAGTGTCGAGATAAAACTTAAACAGCAGGAGGGTGCCCTTTTATGGGCTTCATTTATCGAGATTCCTATGCACTCTGCTATTCCCTCTAACCATCGTTTATGTGACCGGCCTCTTTTTCTGCTTCTATTTGGTCTGTACATCATTGATTGTTGTGGTAAATTGTTAGTTGGTGATCTAGTTCGTATATGACCAAAACATTTACCTTGCTGATTTTTTATGAAATCTAGCGCTGCTATGACCGCCATTTTAGTCCTGATTTCTTCATTTCTGACTTTTCTCTTCTTGATACGTTTAGTAGTATTCTTAGAAATCTCATTTCTGTTGTTGCGATTTTTATTCTCTTTTTCTGTCATTGTCCAGGTGTGGCAATGGTAGCATAGAATTGGTAGGAAGATTGTGTTACAGAGTGTTTTCTTAGTAACTATTGATAGGTGTTTGTTCTTTAGTATTGGCGCCATTTGTCCAATGAGATAGTTTGTATCTATTTTCGATCTTGTCTTCTGATTTGCCATTTGTTGATATTATACTTCCTAAGTACTTGAAGTTCTTTACTTGTTTCAGGGGTATTCTTTTAGATGAATCTTGTTTTTTCTTTGTTAATTATAGTACCGCTGTCTTAATGATGCTAATTTTCATGCTATGTTCCTTACACACTTCGTTTAGACTATTAATTTGATCGTGTAATTTTGATTCTGATTTTGCTATTAATGCTTGATCGTTCGCAAATTGTTCTTTAATGGTGTAATTCACCGTTGATTCTTCTTCTGTGTTCTGTTCATTATGCGGTGTTGTTACGGTCCCTGTTTGGTTGGTTTCTTTACATATGTTGTTTAAATAGGTTATGAACAAGTGGAAGGACAGGGCAAAACCTTGCCGTACTCCAGATCTTATGGTGAAGGGTTCTGTGCTCCCTCCATTTGTTATTACCGTGAATCACTGTTGTTGTATAAGTTTCTACATACATTTGTTAGATGTGTACCCACTCCATATATACCGGGTGATTGTAGTCTCACCACAGAACAAATAGAACAAATTTGAAAAATGAAGTTAATGAAGTCATCAAAAAATGTGCTCCACATTCCATCGTGAAGCAATATGCAGCTAATGCCTGTCGTCTGCTGGAGTAATTCTTTGCACTCCAAATAAAATGATGTTATCAACGGAAGAACTTCATTTTTCAAATTTTTTCTACATACAAAGTGTAGTGAGACTTTACAAACACGCGGTATTATATTGTTTATACTGTGAAATTCTTCTTATAACGAGCCTGCGTGCCCAATTCTTAATCCTTTGAAAATTAAGTTTGTTC
Organism: Cepaea hortensis; assembly: GCA_963921405.1. NCBI lineage: Eukaryota > Metazoa > Mollusca > Gastropoda > Stylommatophora > Helicidae > Cepaea > Cepaea hortensis. Next base: position 13,854,386 of record OY992886.1, on the reverse strand, counting down.
ATTCGTTATATCTTCTATCTATATATATAAAATGCATTGTATGTCCGTATGTTATTTATTCGTGCGCGAACTGTCCATCCGATTGAGATGAAACTTTCTACACGGCTTCTTCTCATTCCAGTGCTGCCATCTGTCATAGTTTGTTAGTTTACAAACAGCTATTTACGTAATAAAATTTAATTTTGTAATTTACATTATAATTTATATATAGCGAGGGGACTTAACTTAAGAAAAGTTATATCAAGGGACATAACTTTTAGTAGCATTGCTATATATATATTTTATATATAATTGTTGCATTGTTATCAAAGCTTTATAAAATGTTTGTCTACAGTTATTTACAGGCATATGCGTTATAATATATAATGATAAAATCTTTAAGGCATTTTTAAAGTTTTCATAAAAATAATGCATCTATTTTAAATACGTGAAAATTTTCTAACTCATCTTGTTATTTTTTCTTCGACATCTATACAGTCATCCCAGCATTTATTGGGTTTTCGTGATATCTTGGTAAGTTTACGTTCAGTAGTTTCAGATTGCCCTATTTAGTTATTGGGATGAAGATTGTTCTCTTCCAATCTGTTCGCCATATTTCCGGGAATGGGAACGGGAGCTTATATGACTACTAATATGAATTAAATGAAATGCTCCCCGCCAGGGGCTGGGCGAAGCCGGGGCCGGTCGTCTTTTTTGGGGGGAACGGGAATGGGAGCAGAGGCCGAATAAGAATTAAATGAGATGCTCCCCGCCAGGGGCTGGACGAAGCCGGGCCTGGTCGTATTTTTTGGGAACGGGGGCAGGGGCCGAATATGAATTAAATGAGACGCTCCCCGCCAGGGGCTGGGCGAAGCCGGGACGGGTCGTCTTTTTTAGGGAATGGGAACGGGAGCAGGGGCCGAATATTAATTAAATGAGATGCTCCCCGCTAGGGGCTGGGCGAAGCCGGGCCAGGTCTTTTTTGTGGACGGGAACGGGGGCAGAGGCCGAATATGAATTAAATGAGACGCTTCCCGCCAGGGGCTGGGCGAAGCCGGGTCGGGTCGTCTTTTTTGGGAACGGGAACAGGGGCCGAATATGAATTAAATGAGATGCTCCCCGCCAGTGGCTGGGCGAATCCGGGCCGGCTCAGCTAGTAATATATATATATATATATATATATATATATATATATATATATATATATATATATATATATATATATATATATACGAGAATGTTTGTTTGTGTGTCCTTTTTTCGTTCCCAAACGGTCCATCCGATTGAGATCAAATTTTGTACAGATGTTGTTCTCACTCCCGAGGATCCAACTGAAATAGTTATATATATATAAGAGAATGTTTCTTTGTATGTATGTCCTTTATGCGTTCCCGAACGGTCCAACCAATTGAGATTAAATTTTGTACAGAAGTTGTTCTCACTCCCGCGGATCTAATTGAAATAGTTAGTTAGTTTAAAATCAATTTTTATTATCTACACGAAAGAAAAAGGCATTACGAGCTTCAGAAACAGACAAGCAACGGGAACGGGAGCATCAGAAACAGACGAGAAACAGGAACGGGAGCAGGGGCCTAACGCGTACTCTGTGCGCTTAGAGAAATGTATTTGAATGTATAATGACTACTGATAAGAATTAAATGAGACGCTTCCCGCCAGGGTCTAGGCGACGCCGGGCCGGGTCGTCAGCTAGTTACTTATATTGCGTGATCATTAACACGCCTGTTGGGCGACACCCTCGCAGAATGATGTAGTTGCCTGGTATCCGGGTTAGACTGGATCCGGCCAGGAGCTTGGGGTCAGTGGAAAAAAATAACTATCGCCTCGAGGGGGATTCGAATGCCTGGCATTCGGGCTGACCTGCGGGCGTCTTAGGCACTGCGTGACCTCGCCGCTCTACCATCGCCTTGCACATAATTATTATTATTATTTGTGTATTTCGTTGCTTGCCGTCTTTATAGAGATGAGTAGTCATATCCTTCTGGAACTGCATGATAACTATAATAATAGTTTTAATATATGCATGCTAACTAAACTAATAGTCTTAATGTATAAACATTAACCCAACATGTTTATTGCTAAATCTTGTTACTATTTATAATATGTTGTGTATTAGATTTGTACAGATTTTCAAGGATATGTAAACACACTGGTTGTAATTGATGAAGTTGTAAATTGGCAACAAGGTCTAGCAAAGATAGAATGAACCAAAGATTATAAACGTGTGTTATTTATGATGCATATGAGGGTCATATGGCGAAATGTTTAAGGTGTCTGCCTCGCAGTCTGAAGGTTGTGGGTTTGATTGCGGACTCGGTAATTTGGTTCACGAGTTCAGTTTTCTTGGAGACTTCCGGGCGGTCCCTCTACCTCTGTCTGTCTGTCTGTCTGTCTGTCTGTCTGTCTGTCTGTCTGTCTGTGTCATATATATATATATATATATATATATATATATATATATATATATATATATATATATATATATATATATATATATATATTGCTTGTGAGAATAGAAGCCGTATCCTGGGGCGAGGAAGTGGAAACTAAAGACAATATTTCGTGGCAAGGCAGGAGACCCTAAGCCTTGGTCGGCAACTGGTCTATGATCGAAGTTCCGACAGGCGGACAGTTAAAGCATTGTTTTGCTGATCTGGCAGTTTCTGCAGCTTGTCTTGTTCCAGATGTATTGGTGTTACCTTTTCTCTGTAGTAAACTAAACAGATTGAGAGCGAGAGAGCGCAAAAAAAAAGAGAGAGAGAGAGAGAGATGGGGGGGGGGGGGGAGGGGGGAAATCGTGCTGCATGGGCAACACACGGTCTCTACAATTCAGCCCAGGCTGTGTGCTATTTTTGAAGCACATTGTCTAAAGACAATGTCTATAGGCAGGCAGACAGACAGACAGACAGGCACTATAGTCTGTGAAGACGGCCAGTATATTGCTTATTCCTGCAATTTAGCTCACAAAGGCCGCAGAGCCAGATTATGGGGACGGAAATGGGAAGAAAGCCATTCTGGCTCGTGAATTACATATACTCTTTATTTCGTTTATCCCTGGTTAAATTTTGTCCGTGTTACATATTTGTCTACGTATTAGTCTGTCTATTGCTCTACAAAAACTAAAACAACTGAATAAATTGCGGTGTGGGACAGGTAGAACTACACAAATTATATTTTTAAGAGCATGCATCTTTCCCATACGCAACATACGCCTGTGAGACCTGGACACTTACTAAACAAGCTAAACAGCGCATAAATACCTTTGAATATAAATGTTATAGGATAGTTTTCAGAATATCTTGGATATAGAAAAGAACAAATGCATCTATACGACAAGAGCTGAATATTGAAGAAGAATGGCTAATAAAGACGAGTTCAAATATTTTGGTCACCTGAAACGTCATGATAGTTTGAAAGAAAACAATAATGGAGGGGTACATGCCTGGAAAGAGACGAAGAGGAAGGCCAAAGAGAAAATGAGTGCAGGATGTGGCAGGTGATCTCCAAATGGGTGTATCGGACGCAGGACATCTTGCTTATGACCGAGAAGTTTCCCAGAAGGTTGTTATGGGAGCGTGGTTCTGCAAATGACATGCTACTGAATGAATGAATGAGTCTTTCTGCATCAGGTGGGAGGCTCCGTGGCGAAGTGGTTACGCCGACTGCCTCTCTCTCTCTCTCTCTCCCAAAGTTATGGGTTCGATTCCAGGCTACGAATTTCTGTTCACGAGTGCAGCCCTTCGGAGACTCCTGGTGGTCGTCGCTGGAACTACGAAGTTCGTGCTTTGTGCGAAAATTTCGGCAAGCCAGCCTGCGAAAGTAGACATTGCCATACAAGAAAAAAAAACCGGTGCAGTGAAGTCGATCCTCTGACCTTGCAAACCATCTTAAAACGATTCTACATCAGACGAACGAGAAAGAGGCTAGTATCTTTTTTGTGTGTGGCGTATTTGTTATTTGGTAGCAATAAGCTTCCTGTAATAATTGTGATGATCCTAGAGTACTGTCATGTCGCTGATGTAGATGTCCTTGATTCTCATCCTCAGAGGAGCCGTCAAACTGGGGTGCAGCCAAACGAAAAATAACAGCCCGAACGAGGGTTGCTGCTCCGGCGTCATGAACCGGCTCCGGCCGCCCAGGGATCTCAGCCCCCGGCAGAGTGAGTCATTTACCGGGCGCAAGAGGGTGACCCTGACTCCGGGTCACTCGCTGATGGACTGGATCCGCTTGGGTCGCACACATGGCGATCTTAGTGGCGTGGGTTCAAACAAATTGAGTGTTACTGCGGGCGAATTGGCTGTTCATAACACCCAGAAAGATTTATGGATGGCTTTGCGAGGTAAGTTATCCTCTTCTTTGCGGTCCTTGTGGTGTTATTATAGTTGTAGTCCTGTTACCGATGTGAAATTCGTCGCTGTGTCCAGGTCAGTACACAAGCCTGTTATATTTTGTTTCAGCTCAGAACTTTCTGGTTAGATCGAGTACAGTGGTTCTGTACTTCTCGCTCTTCTAAAATTTATTATACAACATAAGTTGTTGCATATCCCTTACAGGACGTTGCAGACAACACCAGCATTTTTCAGCTGCTGTTGATGTAATAGGCAAGTTTTACGTTCAGCAGTTTACCATTGCTTTCCGAACTACCGGCTCACATACCCCCATAAGTTACCACCACGGCGCTAACCGCTGCCGATTCTCGCAGCTGCTGTTTTCTCCACGTGGATATACGGGATTACGAACAATTCGTTAACGCCTTGGCCAGAGAGACCGGACAACGTAAGTAGACCTGCAAATTGCGTTTTATGTCGACATCTTGGCTGCTTATAGTATGTGTTATTAAATTTAGCTTCTATTTTTACGTATAATGTGTAGGGCGCGGGGGGGGGGGGAAGGGTGTTTATAGGAAGGAAATACGAAGGGGGGGGGGGGTAATGACATTCTGAACATATGGTGAAGAAGTGCATGAGCCATAAAAGGTATTGAACCACTGATCTAGTAGATTAAATCTCTGGAAGTTGATTAGTCTTGAAATATGTGCTCACATTACTAATTCCAGTTCCAAAAATGGAGTCAACAAACATGGAGAGTGGAATTTCTCAGCTTTGCAAGAACCCAATCTCGAGTGACAGCTTTCGTGGGGACACCAAGAAAGGCCTGATACAACTACACGAACAAATTACATAAAAGTCTACTGAAGTTTTGTAATAGTCTGAACCCTAGGACACAAACATCAAGCTGAATCCCAGAGCACATATTTTAACTGTTGGCCACGGCTTCGTAAATCAGCGTACCCAAAATGGCATAGGAGGTAAAGTGTAAGCCAAGGGGAAATATGAATTGGGAAGGTCAGTCTTTACAGTAAAGACACGAGGAGGATGGGCATAGAGAAGAAAACAGGGATATTACACAGATAGAGACGTGTGAATGTCAGACAAGTGAGATGTGAGAGGATTAGATTAACCAAAAGGAAACCAAAAACAATTAAATTAAAATTAAATGAAATTGTGTTGGGAAATGAGGCCTTATAACGAAACAGTCCCTTACAGAACATCAGTGGGGGGTCTTTGGACCTTCTTTATGAGATGTGCATGGTTTAACTACCTTTGACTTGGATATCAGACAAGCCACATTGATACCCAGTGTTGAAATGTGTAGATACAGGTTTATGGACACCGCCATTAACATCTGAAAGATGTTGCCTATATTTGACGGCCATGCGTAAGTCTCTTACGCCGATGTATTCCATCGCCACACCGTTTGCATATGATGGCATAAATGGTATTCCGTCTCGTCTAAAAGAACTCCCCACGGACGTGGAAAGTGTTACTGGGGAATGCCACTTTCGAAGTCTGAAGCACATACAGACGCATTTGACTTCTCGAGGTCTAAGACAATACATGAATGGCGCACAGGATGTTGACGTCATCTGATCTTAACAGCATTCGTTTGCGTGGGAGACTTTGATAGGTACCTTTCATACTTAACAAGAACGTATACGACACAGAAATGTTCCGTAATCAGATTTGTGTACTAATGTTTTTAATGATAATACTCTTTCTAATGGGGACAGTAGTAGTGCAATTGTGAGCCTACAAGCCTACTAACCCACTGATCATGTGTTTGAATCCACTTGGAGGCGGGGATTCGTTTCACAGACCTGGGCTCCAAAGTCGACCCAGCCTTAACTGGCTACCATAAAATACTGGGACATAAAGGAGGACGGATGATACCGACCAGATCACTCGTCGCATATCAATTGGTCTGTTGCTAGCAAGATAAATCCAAATCGCCCCTGGACGTGAAGACTGTTTCTTTATTGCTTCTTGTTTTGCCTTTTCTTTTACCTATTGTAGTAAAATAATTATTGCATATGACAAGCTTGAGGGGTAACGAACAAGGAGAAAGCAGAAAAATGAATATCTGGATGGCTTGACCATATAGTAAGATTGAGGGGTAAAGAACAAGGTGGAAGGAGAGAAGTGAATATCTGCATGCTTTGGCCACATGATGTCGTCGAGACAAGAACACAGAACTGATCCATGACTCTGGTGGTCGTTTGAGATGGCGAAACATGACCGCCCACGCTTATCGACATGGCACACTGCGATGATGATTAGAGTTAACACGGTGTAGTCTTTGAGTGAATGTAAGCACATAAGCCACAGATTGTTTCTCACAAATCTGGTATTTGTGAACTTTTATGTTTAGAGTATTTGAGTTAAAATTACAAGTTTTTTTTTTTTTCTGCCCTGCAATATAACATTTGACCTCGTCCTTAGGCAAAGTGTACAACTTGACCCCCTATATGGAGTACCACCCAGGAGGCATTGACGAGCTGATGAGGGCTGCCGGGAAGGATGGGACCGACTTGTTTGATGAGGTCAGTAATAGCTGTCTGTCTGTCTGTCTGTCTGTCTGTCTGTCTGTCTGTCTGTCTGTCTGTCTGTCTGTCTGTCTGTCTTGACCTGCTATCAATCCTGTTCACATGTTCTGTTACTTTTATTATTAGTAATATTGTTTCTGCCTCCAAATTTATCTTTGCGTTTGCTCGTTTTGAACTCAAACGTAATCCACACACGTGGAACTACTTTTAGTGCACTGAGCTGATTTTTACGTGTGGACTAGCATTCCATATTACCAGTGTCCCTCGTCATCAGGCGAACCCACCCCTACTTCTGAGGTACTTGTTATTTACATCCCAAAGTCAAGGACGAGAAGTCAACATTGTAGCCCAGCTGACCAGTGTAGGGGTTGAACCCGCTACCACGGCATCAGCGCACTTGAAGTTTAAAAGCGAGGGCTCTGAACCATTCAGTAGTGCTGACTTCCTACCTCCAATTAGAGATGGACCTCATACCTCTTAGCTACTACCATCCTGTAGGATTCTAGTGAAATCCCACGGTGTTCACGGGATCATTAGCAAATCGCCCTTGTCCGAGAAGAATAGATATGCAAGGAGCGCCCATAGAACAGGAAAATGTCAGGAAGGTTAGAGACGATTAAGCCAGGCAAGGACAGCTTTTTATTCTACATACATTTCTACTGTTTCAGTCGATTGTAACAACCCGAACAGTTCTACTTATTTTAATACTTGTTTCTTGCCATTTACAATAACTAATTCGATTCTGGTTATTTTAACCACTTCTTTTGTGGACAGCTGTAACTGCTCACTCAGTTCTAATTATTTTAATCCCTTTATCCTGGGCAGTCGTAATAACCCACACAATTACAATTATTGTATCCAGTTCTTTCGTGTGCTGTTGTAATAACTCACGCAATTCTAGTTATTTTAACCACTTCGTTATTGTACAGTTGTAATGATTTACTCAATTATAATTATTTTAACGGATCTGTCGTGTGCAATCGCAATAACCCGCTGTATTCTAGTTATTTAAACTACTTCGTTCGTGGACAGTTGTAACAAGTCACTCAATTCTAACTATTTTAACTCTTCTTTCTTGGGCAGAGGTAACAACCCGCGCAATTCTAGTTATTTTAACCGTTTTGTTCGTGCTTTTCTGTCCTGGCAGTTGTAAACATGCGCTCATTAATAATTATTTTAACGACGCTGCCGAACAATTCTAACCCACCGACAGTTCTAACCCAAACACAGTTCTAACCCATGCACAATTCTAACCCACACACATTCTAACTCACACACAGTTCTAATTGTTACTTTAACGTGTCTATCCCTGTCTGTGGTAATCCCCAACACCCCCTTATGTACATTCCGTACAAAAAGCGTTACTCACATCACTCGTCCTAACTTGATCCTACGAGACTTACCAAGGGTAGCGGAAAAACGGAAAAAGTCCCAATCAGCTGCAACAACCGGCAGTGCTCGAGTTAACTTAACGCAGACATTTATTACTTCAGACTTAAAGAAATCTCCATGGACAGAACGTGCGTTCGTCATTCTGTCTGCGTCGTTATCCCTACATCGATCTCCCATCTTAATATTGTTGCGTCACTGGCTGGTTTAACTAGATGGAAGTATGTTGCCAGAAATAGCAATATCTCGGCATCTTGAAAATGATGACTCAAAAGTGAGCGTAGAAGATGGCATACCAGAGACTGGCCCACTACCCTAACAAGGTCAGAGCTGACTAGCTCGAATGTACGAATTAACGAACTTTATTTTCAAAGGGTCACACACTGGGTACGCAGGCCCGTATTGCATTCAGCCCTTCCAACCACTCATCTTTCGTATATCAATTATCTACTGTGCTTGTTACATTCACATAGAAAGAACATTGTCATTTGAATGCTGTGAACATAAACAATGAATACGACCATATTAAGAGAAGGCAGGTAGGCAGGCATGCACTTACACAGGCACATGCATACAAGCATAACAGAATACATACATACATACATACATACATACATACATACATACATACATACATACATACATACATACATACATACATACATACATACATACATACATGCATGCATACATGCATGCATACATACATACATACATACATACATACATACATACATACATACATACATACATACATACATACATACATACATACATACATACATACATACATGCATGCATGCATACATGCATACATACATACATACATACATACATACATACATACATGCATGCATACATACATACATACATACATACATACATACATACATACATACATACACACACACACACATACATACATACATACATACACACACACACACACACACACACACAGACAGACAGACAGACAGACAGACACCTACCTACCTACCTCCCTACCTCCCTACCTACCTACCCACCCACCCACCCACCCACCCACCCACCCTACCTGCCTGCCTGCCTGCCTGCCTGCCTGCACAGGCAGGCAGACTGACAGACAGACATCGTTTACACAAACTCACACAGTTATACATATACCCACCCATTAACCCACAAACACACTGAAACACATTTGTTATACATACATTCATTTTCTCTCTCTCTCTCTCTCTCTCTCTCTCTCTCTCTCTCTCTCTCTCTCTCTCTCTCTCTCTCTCTCTCTCATACACGCCCGTGTGTCCTCATTGATACATAACACAAAGTGCACACATAACTCAACAGTGTGTGCCATGCCGATAAGCGTGGACGGTCGTGGTTCTTGATCTCACACACCGTCACTAGATTCTCGGAGCAGGTCTGTGTCATTGTCTCCATAATGCCTTGTGACCAAACTGTCTATGTATTTACTTGTTTGAATAACGAAGACACAGACAATAAATTGCACGATTCATTGCCTTGTATATTTCGCCCCACCTCATCAGATGCATACTGCAGAAATCATTTACTGAAACCAATTTTGTGCGAACAAGAAGACATGATAGTCAGTTTAAAATTACCGTGGTAGACAATTCAAATTACTGTGAATATGTGTGTTGTATATTTCAGATTGAAGGACTTATCTAATTACTTTATGTTGTGTGATAGCTGTAGTATGTACCTGACGAGATGCAAGAAAATATGCCAGGCAATAAATCGTGCAGTCTATTGTTTGTGTCTTCATTATTCAAATTTACCTTGCTCTTTTCCTCATCAAGTTTGCCAGTTCTTACTTTGACAGTTGTACCAATTCACTCAATTCTAATCGTTTTAACACTTGTGTCCTGGGCAGTCGTATTAAATTTTACATTTTCAAGTTTATTTCTCATAAAGCTCACAATTAATTTTAAATGAATCACATAAAATATAACAAACAAACAAACAAACAAACAAATAACAACAGCATGAAACAAACTAACGAAAAGTAGACAGTAAGCTTCACTAGAACACGACCACAAGTAAAAAAAATGGACGTTGCAGTCAAAGCCTTCATCAGCACAGAAACAACAAACACACAGCGACACAACTACATGAAAAACACTCCGTGAAAATATAAATGTAAAAGTTACCAATCTGCTCTTGTGTTGTGGACTGGACACATCTCTTATTACATCCGCGAGTATTGATCCAACAAAGCCAATGAACCGGATATGTGGAGGAATAGCCTGCCGATCTTTGCGTCACTTTCCCCCACAGCACTCTGACAGTCTACGTCTAATGTCCCCATAAACTTACGGTGTTCACGTGTTTCCTCGAGGACTGTCACATTGGTTTGTCACGAGCACGGTTGGATGAGGGTTCGATTCCTGGGCTCGTCTTCTGCGAAAGTGAGGAAAAGATTGGTCACCCATTCCTCCGTGCATGCAAGTACAAAATATGGTGCTGTCACATCACCGCCCCCTAGAAGAAGACTGCTTCGGGACAATTTATGTATCATTGTTTATGGCATGTGCTTTGTTCGCAGAACCACACTTCCACTACCATTAGATGTTTCTCATCTTTCTGCTTATTGTCCATGTTTTACATCCAATCAACGGTATAGGTTTGATATGGCACTTTAACACTGTTTATTACTGCAGCTGACAACTTTTTAATTGATGAGTATGTGTTCCATCTAGCAAAAGGCTGCAGTTTCAATGCTGATTCCTGTTCAAATCTCTACAAAACATCTCTCTTTACATGTATACCTGTTCCAAGATAGTTGTCCCGATTCTTATTCTAATCTCTGGGGCTTAGTGGTCTCGTGGTATGGTGTTCGCCTCGAGTGCTGGAGGTCCCGGGTTTAAGCCCCGGTGAGGGCTGAGATTTTTTTACGTGGATTTCTAGTAGCTAAATTTCTCCTGGTCTCTGGGTAGTGAGATCTGACGCCCGTGTGTATTGTTGCGCACGTAAAAAAATCTCTTGGCAGTTGGAAATCGAAAAAAAGTAGCCTAACGGCGCTGCCCCGACAGAATGTCGAGTTAAAAATCTACCCAATATTTCAGGGTCCTCGTTGGTGCTACGGATTTCGTGCACTGAGCTGAGATTCTCCAGACTCAGGCTTGAGTTAGGAGTAAAACGGAGCACTTACGGGTTACACCCGTGTGCCGTGACGTTGAACCGTCGATAAACTAAACTAAACAACTTTTTCTAATCTCTATAAGGTATCTTCGGTCAGATGTTACGATTGTTCCATAGTTGTTGTAGCGTCTCTTGTTTTAATCTTTACAAGATATTTTCCATCACATGTTAAGAGTGTTTCAAGACGGTTGTACCATCTCTTGTTTTAATATTTACAAGATGTTTTCCGTGAGATATTAAGATTGTTCCAAGATGATTGTACCGTCTCTTATTTTAATCTCCACGAGATATTTTCCGTCAGATGTTATGATTGTTCCAAGATTGTTGTACCGTCTCTTGTTTTAATCTCTACAAGATATTTTCCATAAGATGTTATGCTTGTTCCAAGATAGATCACCAAACAAGTTTCTCTAACATGAAGCTATGAAAGATGTGTAACTGGTGCCGCACCAGACACGTTTCTCTAACACGAAACTATGAAATATCGCACAAGACAAGTTTCTCTGACCCGAGACAATGAAAGATATCACACCGTACCAGTTTCTCTGACCTGAAACTATGAAAGATGTGTAACTGATGCCGCACCAGACACGTTTCTCTAACACGAAACTATGAAATATCGCACAAGACAAGTTTCTCTGACCCGAGACAATGAAAGATAACACACCGTACCAGTTTCTCTGACCTGAAACTATGAAAGATGTGTAACTGATGCCGCACCAGACACGTTTCTCTAACACGAAACTATGAAATATCGCACAAAACAAGTTTCTCTGACCCGAGACAATGAAAGATAACACACCGTACCAGTTTCTCTGACCTGAAACTATGAAAGATGTGTAACTGATGCCGCACCAGACACGTTTCTCTGACCCGAAACAATAAAAGACAGCGCACAAGACAAGTTTCTCTGACCTGAAACTGTGAAAGATAGCTCACCATTAAATATCTCTAACCTGAACCTATGAAAGATTGCACACCAAACAAGTTTCTCTAATTTGAAAGTTTGAAAGATAGCGCACCAAACAAGTTTCTGTAACCTAAAACTATGAAAGATAGCGCACCATACACATTTATTTAACCTGAAAATCCGACCTGCCAACAGAAACCTAAAAATAAACATGACCAACGCCGCTAATATTTTAATTGATACATGTCCTTGACTTCGTCTTCTCCCGCTGGAGAACGTTCTGCAAGAGTGCACTAAACTTTTCCACAAAAACACTGACACACATCTACCTCAAACACAAACAACAAAGACATTTAGACTGCACGCGCGTGCGCCTCTCGCTTCGCCAGGTCAGAAGGTTATGCACAGAGTGTGTGGATGTAGCTATTTATAGCGGCAAACGTCAACACAGTTTCACGAACTGGGTAACGTAATATACAAAGTTGCATTCACGGGAATTGATTGGTATTTGTAGAAGAACGAACGAATTTTATTTTTACAGTGTCACAAATTGGGCACGCAGGCCCCTCCAATACCCATCTTTCGTACACATATGATCAATTGTGCATGCTACATTCACATAAAGGGTGGGGGTGGGGGTAGAGAGAAACATTGTAAAATGTATGCTGTGAACATAAACAATGCATATTACTTTGTTATGCAATAGGCAGGCAGACACAGACGGAGACACTCACACATACATAAACAGATACATTAATACCTTCTCACACACACACACACACTTGCACGAACGCACATACACATACGCCCATCCACCCATCCATCCACCCACCCATCCATCCACCCACCCATCCTTTCATCCACTCACCCACCCATCCTTTCATCCACCCATCCACCCTTTCATCCACCCATCACCCATCCTTTCATCCACCCACCCATCCATCCATCTATCCATCATATACACAAATTCAGTTATACACCCACCCAGGAGCTCACAAATGCACAGACAAGGAACGAAGTAAAGATCAGGACACACTAGACAACATCCTTGAAAGTTAGAGTACAGTATCCCCAGGGTTTGAACCCGCTACCTGTAAACAACGACACAGCCTCGCTGAAGAAACATGTGTTCCTCCACTTACGGGTATCTAAACACTCGTAACAATATACGGGATCGGGTGGAAGACACACCTGGCTAATGATGACAATTTTTTAGAGGTGTATTGGTAACCATTCTTCGAGTTAAACTTGTCCTTCCATCGAGGCGCTGGACGTGGCAGATTCAATTCTCTCTGTACCTATAATTCTCTGGTTTTATATTGTTTAGCGCAGGCGTCGGCAACCTGCGGCATGCGTGCCAGGCGTGGCATGTGGAATTAGTTTTAATGGCACACTGAGTGTATTGAAATAACATATATGATATCACTTAAAACTTAAAATTTTATAAAGTTTTATTTAAATCACAGCACATAGTCGTTTAGAACGGCCAGCTAGCGAAGCTGATAGCGAACTCCGTTGGTAATGTAATGAGCGTGGATTGATGCGGGTTCGATGCCTGGTCTATTCGCTGGTCACAGTGGAGGGAAGACAAGCCGTCTCCTCCTCCTTGCTCCAGGCCTGGGCCTACAAAATGTGATGGCGCTATCACATAACAGGCAGGAAACTGAGACGGGACAGTTATATTATTATTATTATTATTATTATTAATATTATTATTATTAGTCTTTTAAGCCACCCATCTGTTTTTGCATCCCTCTATGTCACAGGATAAATTAACTTGTCAGTCGATCGATGACAACCAGGCCCGACATTATTTTGTTAAAACAATTGACTCTTTGATGGTGAACAAACTGAGGAAAATACGTCGGTACAGATTCTCTGCACCTGGTCGACAGTGTGTATGAGATCAAAGGGAGTCACGTCGAGTTGTCTACACACAGTCGACAGTTTGATGACAGGATGTTGTTCGAGAGGTGTGTATTGGCAACATTTGTCTACACAACGGGAGTTGGCCGTTGAAAGTAATGGACAGATGTCTGCTAGAGGTCAGAAGGATTCTGTAATGGGAGAAAGGTCTCTGGCTCACAGACAACCCGGATATTTGTTGGAGGAGACAAAGAACTCCACAGATGAAAAGGAAACTTGACAGCTAATTGACTCTGGTTAGTCTGGAAACAGGAGGACAAAGCCAGATTCTGGACTGATTGCCGTCTGGACTTTCTGGTGACTCACTCAAGCACCCATATAAAACCCAGTGAGTAAACAGGTAGAGGGAGTCGAGAAAAACATTCTGACGTGTTAGGATTGGGGATTATTCCGAGTTGTGTTATTTTAGAGGGACTGGGCTGTCTAAGTAGTGATAGTTATCCGCGGACATAGATCCAATCGGATTGCCTAGTTTCTCGAGTAACAACAGGAATAGACATATGGTTCCATGTACAGTTCCCCTTGAGTGTCCCACTTGAGTGTGCGATGATTTACTACGAAGAAGCAGGTTCAAAGTTTTATACAAGGAGGGCTCAGCATTTGAAGACAGAGGTTGCTGAGAGGCCGCTACATAGGGCTTATACCCAAGTTGGTTTGCGGGAACCTGGCTTCTGCTGAGCAGGACATGTTGATGAGATTGAGGTTTAGCCAAGTGATAGATGTATCAATGAACAGTCAGAACATTGCATAATTTATACGGATACCCAGAACAGTTAGATTGTGGTGTTAATATGAGGAATCTTTAGAACCAGTGACTCTAGATCCATTAAGATTTCTCCAATAACAGTGACAATAGGATTAGAATTTCCTGATTAACAATCCGTTAAATAACCGAGGAAGTTCATAGTGTGAATCAGACTCTAATTAGACAGTGTTTGTCAGGGGTGTCCAAGCATCCTGGTGGTTCCAGAGACAACGGAGGAAGTCTTCACGTGACCGGAGGAGCATCACCTGGGTGAGGCTACTTGTATGGGATACATGGTGCTGGTGTGTCTTCAGCACAGGGATGAGAATGAATATCCTCTTGAACACTGATCTGAGTCTATAGACGATTTAGAATACCCGTCACACATTCTACACCTTATACACACATACACTTCTCCTACATATACTCTTTGCTTTAATAAATTTTCTTGTTTTTATTTGTTGAAGCGAGAGTTGTCAAGTATGTTATGTTGGGGAAGAATGAGAGGGGGCATGATCCAGTGGTGAGTAAGAGTGAGAGGAAGGTGTCTTCAGATTGAGGGAGTGTGTGGACGGAGTCTGCTGGATTTCTCCAGAATAGAGATATTGAATTAAAAATAATGTGGGTGTTGATTCTCTTCACTCCAGGGACGACACTAAAGTGGTAAAGAAGAACAAGTAACTAATACGACAGTCATTCTTTACACACACACGACACTCTAAATGAACGGTTTTAGACATTAAAACTGAGTGACTGTGTGTGTGTGTGTGTGTGTGTGTGAGAGAGAGAGAGAGAGAGAGAGAGAGAGAGAGAGAGAGAGAGATAGAGAGAGAGAGAGATAGCGCACAACAACATTGACTGACTTTAACAAAATTCTTTTTCACCCTGTTCTTCGCCTCTCTCCGGACCACTCGACCACCAACGCTGTAGTTCTCTTGGCAGTGGTATACCCATGCCAGTAGTGGGTTGATCTTAGCTCATATGTTGGTGTTGTTATCAACTGATTCAGCGCCAAACAAAATGTAGGATTGGAC
Organism: Cepaea hortensis; assembly: GCA_963921405.1. NCBI lineage: Eukaryota > Metazoa > Mollusca > Gastropoda > Stylommatophora > Helicidae > Cepaea > Cepaea hortensis. The sequence continues at coordinate 13,838,361 of OY992886.1, read as the reverse complement.
CAACCAAGGTGCAGAATCAAATGAACAAGTATTATAATGTTAATTTCCGTTCGCTGAACATTAAAATTGCAGAAGACACGGCGACACAAAATAAGTAACTCGGTGACCCTAGTATGTTGATATATCGTCCTTCTGTCCAAAGAAAGGTCACATTTGGTGATTTATTCTCCTTCCCACACTGAATCAGTTAAGTAGGATGTTGCTATTACAATGACTAAAAAAGGCAAAACCATGATACATGCTATTTTCAAGACTTTTAAACAATAAAGTATGGAATAGACCATGTGTGCAGGTGGTGGATGAAGTTGAAGATCAGCCGCCAGATAGTTGTTCATTATGGTCTCCACTTTCGCGACAGTAGGCAGAGGATCTCTTTTTAGAGACAATGGCTACGGTCATCGATCACTATGATCACTACCAAGAAGGAAAGCAATGGCAAACTACCCTCTTTACAAATGCCCCCCCCCCCAAAAAAAAAAAATTTTTTTTTTTTTTTTTCGTCATTTAAAGTGACGAAACATCGCCCACGTTTATCGGCATGACACGTGATGATGTGATGATGATGGAACCACCATGGACTTAGGTTGAAAGATTATTTGGGGAAACCCTGTTGAGACCACTAAGATAGTTCATAAATGAACCAACATATATTGTTTGGCTCTCATAGAAGTAGAAGACTGAAGTAGGTATAAGAGGACCCATCGGACAACATAAACATTGAAAGACACGCGGAAGTGACTTTTCAACATTCTTCGACACAGCACTACAAAAAGTTTGCCGACCCCTGATCTAGCGTGTCTTCTGCTCTCTACTTCTATGCGTGACGGCTGCGTGGCGAAGAGGTAACGGACGCAGGTCGTAATCCCGTATACCCGCGTTCGAAACACAGCAGCGTGCGTTGTTTTTTTTTTTTTTAACGAAATGGTATGGTTGTCGGTCGTTCAGAAAGCAATGCCAAACTACTGAACGTAAACTTGCCAAGAGATCACAACAGCAAACAATGCTGGTGTTCATTGCAACGTCCTGTAAAGGATATGCAACTAACTAACTAACTTCTATAAGTGCTTATTATCACGCGTGAATGTATTGACGATGCTACTTCAATATCCTCAAGGAACCACTGACCGTCCACGCCTGTCGACATAGCACATGGCAGTGATGATGATCTTTGCCTAGAGGTGGTCAGAGCAAGTCGGACAGTCAGCGAAAACACCGCATCTCCACCAATACAACACAACATTCTTTGCTTGTTAATTAAACAAGAAGTATCGAGCCGGACGGACATCGATTTCTGTTGCCTTGTCTGACAAACACATCTTTGCCTGACAGGCAAGTTAAAGAATGTCAACAGTTTACTGTGTGCAAGGAAATTATTCTTGGAATGTTTTCTGTAGTCGATGTTGAAGCGGAATTGGGAGGGAGAAATCATCTGGAAATTAATTGTCATGTCTTCAGGGTAGAAGGGCGGCCATTTCTCTCCTCCCTACCCCCTCCCCACTTCCCAACAATGCACACTGTTATCAAATTGGATGCTGTTTAAATAAATTGTCTCTTCTTGGATGTATCTATGGAAGCTTTGTTAAATAGGATGCAGGAAACAGTCACTGCATTGTGATGTGTGCTGGCGGCCTCGGTTGATTATTTTAACTGTACGGCGTTCTTCTTCTTCTTCTTCTTCTTCTTCTTCTTCTTCTTCTTCTTCTTCTTCTTCTTCTTCTTCTTCTTCTTCTTCTTCTTCTTCTTCTTCTTCTTCTTCTTCTTCTTCTTCTTCTTCTTCCTCCTCCTCCTCCTCCTCCTCCTCCTCCTCCTCCTCCTCATCTTCTCCTCCTCCTCCTCCTCCTCTTCCTCCTCCTCCTCATAGTCCTCCTCCTCCTAGTCCTCCTCCTCCTAGTCCTCCTCCTCATCTTCTTCTTCCTCCTCCTCCTCTTCCTCGTCCTCCTCCTCCTAGTCCTCCTCCTCCTAGTCCTCCTCCTCATCTTCTTCTTCCTCCTCCTCCTCCTCCTCCTCCTCATAGTCCTCCTCCTAGTCCTCCTCCTCCTAGTCCTCCTCCTCTTCCTGTCGCCCTGACACAGCCTAACTTGGGGTTGTGACTATGACATGAGCCAGTGTGGATGGATGGATCATTGTAGTATGTCTGTGGTCATCTGTGCCCGAGCACTTTGGCATAGTAGTTTCATTTACACGGTATCCTCAGGTTGACTACACACCAGATATTGTTATTAATGGTTTACTCAGTCTATCTCCAACTTTCACACGCCTCCATCTACATTTCCAAGAGTCACAGAGTGAGATGTATAAACGAGAAATAACACGACACTGTTTCCATTTTTTTTATTATACCGACGCAGTTACAATAAACGTAAAACAATTCTATCTCACACATATAAAACACTTCTATATAACTATTGTAAAATATCAAAGACTAGTGGCGACACTATGGATGGCCATTTGCCATCATCGAAACGTGACCAGCCCAGCTCGGACCATAGCCACCAGTCGAATGACTCTTGAAGGTGACACCGAAGCTATCTGGTGTTTTCTTGTCACGCCGTAATGCTGGGGTGTGAACTGTAATCACCACCAAGTCATGACCCATCACTTATACTCACATTTGACACCCCCTCCTCCACCTCTTGCATCCTGTTCTTCTCCCCATCCTCTTGTTATACGTCGTTTCGTTTCTCAACCACCTCAAAACAACCCCTCTTTGTTGTGCCTCTTGTTTCCTCTTGTCCTGTTCATATATTTCTATTTCTTATAGGTGTCTTTACTTCTCATGTGTCCCCCTTTCTTTCCACTAAACCCGTAGATTCCAGAGAAATTACTCTCGAGAGATGTTATAATTGGTTTCATAAATGTATGAAAGATCTCATAAGGTAAGGTGGACATCCGCATGGCCGAATGGATAGGAATACGTGTTCTTAAACATCCGGTGTGCAGATGCCGAGGTAAGAGGTTCAACATTTTTTGGACTAAATTTTGTCTTCTCGTCCTTGACTTGGGAACGTACATTACAAGTACCTCTGAAGTCGGAGGGACTTTGGTAATAGGGAAAGCTAATCCACGCGCAAACATCAGTCTCGTGCTACTAGAAGTAGTCTGTATGGACTACGTTTAAGTTCAAAGCCAGCGAGCGCAACAACGGAAAGCGTGGGCGGTCATGTTCTGCCATTTCACTCGATCACCAGAGTCGTGCATCAGCTCCGTGTTCTTGTCTCGTCCATACAACGTGGCCAAGTCATCCAGGTATTTACTTCTCTGCCCTCCCCTTGCTCTCTTTCCCTCGATCTTGCCAGTTGTCACCAAGTTCTCCAATGTATTTCTTCTCATAACGTGTCCAAAAGATTGTGACTGTCTACGTCTAATCTCTCTAATCAGTTTACGGTTTTCATTTGTTTCTTGTAGTACTTGATCATTGATTTTTCTATCTGCCCATGGTATTCCTTGCATTTTCCTCAAAAATCACATTTCCACAGCCATCAGATGTTTTTTTCAGAACGAGCTTAGGTGGGTCATGTTTTCTCCGCGGGGTTTAGATATTCTATTGCCATCTGACACCATCTCGTTGTCCACAAGTAATAAGTTGAGTCAAGTCAGTAAAGAACCTCTTTTCACACCTGTAGACAGTTTTGTTCTTGTTTTCACTCGCTTTGAACTCAAGCGTAGTCCTTACACTTGCTACTACTTCTAGTGCAATGAACTGATTTTTGCATGTGGAGTAGCTTTCCCTGTTACCAGTGTCCCTCGCCATCAAGCGAACTCACTGCGACGTCTGTGGTACTTGTAATTTACTTCCCCAAGTCAAGGATGACAAGTCGACATTTTATTTTTTGAGACGCTAGTTGGATATCTTGATAGACCGATGTGGGAGTCTCCGTGGCGAAGTAGTCAAGCCGTCTGACTCGGGATCCGAAGATTATGTGTTCAATTCCGGGCCGCGTCCTTCGGTTCGCGAGTGCATTTTTTTTCCGCAGACTCATGGGGGACGTCGCTGGAGCTATGGAGGTCATTCTTTGTGCTACGCTTTCGGCAGTTCGCTGCGGAAATATACTGAGCCATATGGGATAAAAACCCGGTGCATTGAAGTCGACCCTGTCGACTTTAAAGCGCCTGTTTTTAATGGACCGATCGACACTTGGTAAGTTATTGTAACATTATCACAACAGTCGCCTTTATTTCCACGATGTTTCCCGGTACCAATTTAAGTCCGGCTCTGTAGCGAAGGGGTTACGAATGCAATTTGTAATTCCCGCATACCGCATTCGAAATACAGCTGCTGGCGATTTGGAGGAGGACCGCATTGCTTTGGTATTTCCATACACTGGTACGTGTCCTGGTCGTTCAGAAAGCAATGACAAACTACTGAAAGTAAATTTGCCAAGAAATCACAAACAGCCCAGAGTTGCTGGGGTTGACTGCGACGTCCTGTAAAAGATAACGCAAATAACAAACCCATTTAAGGCTGGGCCTATTGACATAAGCCTGGGTCATTGACAGTGAGTTGAGTGACCGGGCATGAGAAAGAATGGATGAAAGTGGGAGACAGTAAAGTGACTGACCTGGCTATGAGAAAAACAGCCAGTCCTGAGAAATAAAATAGTGAGGGTAGAGAAAAACCCCTAGGGTGGATGGGGCGAGAGATAGTGTATTTGTGTGTTGAAGTCAGGAGACTTCAGGGAGTTGAGTTTTAGACACCGAACGAGTCGGTAGTCGACGGAGAACTGTGTTGTGTGATTCTCCGAGCTGTGAATGCAGTCCTAAAACCCAGAGTGAGTTACATAGTGAACAGAGGCTCCAACCCAGTGGGTGGGTCGTATTGTGTGAGATCCAGCCGTGGATAGTAGCTGGACTAAATGTCTATGAATTTGAGATTCAGCAGGCCTTGAGAAGGCATTGATGTGTGCGTGTAGAGTTGTGAGGAATATATATCTCTTCGGTGGATTACATTGTGTTCTGGATTTATAAACATGTTCCGTTTGTCCGTGGGTCTGTGTTATTTCTGTATTAAAGGATTATGTGCGCCAAACTCGATCTTCTTTACTGACTGGTGAATGTGCACTGCGGGGGTGAGTCATAGTGTAAGACAGTGAGAGAGCTCAATTGACACACCAGGAGTATCGTTACCTAGACAACGACCATCACACGCCCTTATCGTAAGAAAATCGTGTGATACCTATCTTGTAGCGTAGGTCTATTAACAACGGGCATTCGAAGTCAAGACCACTAGGTGGACAGGCAAGCGTTCTACCGCTGTCCTACTGCTGCTGCCTTCAGTGAGAGTCGAAAGTTAGTTGTATGTCCTTCAAAAACCTTCGCAATCAACCGCAGTATGTTTGGTGTTTGTGATCCTCTATGCAGTTTTACATTCAGTAGTTTCTCATTACTGGCAGAAAGGCCAAGCTGGTAGCGTTGTGACAACGCAAAGTCATCTGCCGCTCCGAAATGAATGGACTGGCTGACTTCTAATCCAGTGTGTCGGGGTTGTGAAACTGCGCCCACTGTTTCTGTGTCACCGACGCCGACTCGATTCTGAGAGAGGGGGGGGGGGGGAGATAGAGAAAGAGAGAGAAAGAGAGAGTGAGAGATAAATGAGAGAGAAAGAGAGAGACAGAGAAAGAGAGAGTGAGAGATAAATGAGAGAGAATGAGAGAGAAACAGAAAAACGGGAGAGAGAGTGTGAGTGAAAGAGAAAGAGAGACATACAGAGAGAGAGAGAGAGAGAGAGAGAGAGAGAGAGAGAGAGAGAGAGAGAGAGAAAACGAACGACCCCTTTTCAGATAGCTAAGAGTTGTGCACGCTGGCCAGTTTGAAATTCTGCCTGTTTTATCTCTCAGCTCTCGTACATTATTTCATTCATGCATTACTTATGAAGCTAATCTTAGAACAACGACAACCGCAAAAACAGTATGCATTATAAACACACTGATAATAATCAAGCAATAATCAATAATAAATGTCTCACTGATACACATTTTGGACATGGAAATTATAATTAGCTAAGGTAGATTTAACCACAATTAGGGGAATATTTTTTATACTTTGGTATTTTTGGTCATTCCTGTTCTCTTTTTGATCTCTGTGGCCGAAGTGAAACGAAAAAGAAAAAAGAGAACAGGAATGGCCAAAAATGCTTTCAACATCATGAAATTAGTGTTAACATCTAGAGAGATTAACACCACATTAAAAATGTAAATTGTCAAATGTTATTCAACACTACTATACGGCGCGGGAGACTGGATATTGATCAAGCAGTTAGAAAGTCGAATAAAAGGCCTTGGAGTTGTGAATATACAGAAGAATATGACGTATTTCATGGAAACAAAAAACAATCAAATACAGAGGTTCTAGAAAATATGGGAATGAAAAGAGAGTTGATGAGATAAATTTAAAAAAAAAAAGGCAAGTAAAATATATCGGCCACGTTAAAAGACAAAGCACATACTGGAGGGCAAGCAAGCAAGAGTTTGACATCGATACAAGTGGGAAGATAACATCAAGAGATGGACAAACAGTAGCGGATACAATGTACTGTCAGGGCGAGAGACAGACAGTGTTGGAGATCCATTGCAGCCAACCTTTACGGTGTGGATGTAACATGATTGATTGATTGATTATTATACTAATTGTCGTAACAACAACAACAATAATAATAATAATAATAATAATAATTGTATCTGCAGCAAAGAACCTCAATGGCTCGGAACGCTGAAGATTATTATTATTATTATTATTATTATTATTATTATTATTATTATTATTATTATTATTATTATTATTATTGAAGGGGACATATTCTCTACTGAGATAGGTTGCGATCGGATGTATAGGGATTGTGGTATCTGATTTTTTTGGGAAAATTTTTCCATACCTGAGCTGCGAAGTGAGAGAGAGAGAGAGAGAGAGAGAGAGAGAGAGAGAGAGAGAGAGAGAGAGAGAGAGAGAGAGAGAGAGAGAGAGAGAGAGACAGCCGCAGAGATAGAGAGGCAGCCGCAGAGATAGAGAGGCATACAGAGAGAGAGACAGCCACATAGAGAGACACAGGGTGAGAGGGGGGATGAGCAGACACAGAGAGAGACACACACGGACAGGCAGAGACAGCCACAGAGAGAACGGCAGACAGAGACAGATAGAGGGGCAGAGATAGCTAGACAAAGAGAGACAGACAGAGAGAGACAGGGAGAGGCAGACAGACAGAGACACAGACAAATACGCAGAGAGAGAGAGAGAGAGACAGACACAGAGAAGCAGACAATGACACAGACAGAGAGCGAGACAGACATACACTGACAGAGAGAGGAAGAGAGAGAGAGAGAGAGAGAGAGAACGAACGAACAAACTTTATTTTAAAAGATTAACAAATTGGGCACGCAGGCCCGCCTTACATTCGGCCCTTTAAATCACTCATCTTTCATTCATCAAATGTGCATGTTACATTAACATAGGGGAAAAAACATTGTCAAATTGATTTTGTAAGCATAAACAATGCATATTAGGCATGATACATTCACATGAGGAAAAAAAAAAACATTATGAAATGAAAGTTGTAAACATAAACAGTGCATATTGCCATGTTGTGAGACACATCCCCCAACCACCCTCATATCCCGCAGATACCAACACATCCCCCACCCACCAAACCTCTCCCACCCACCCACACATACCTCCATGCACTCACACAGAACCAGGCGAACATACATGCCGCCACACACCCACTGATCCCACACCCACACACATTTCCCCAAGAAGAAGAAGAAGAAGAAGAAGAAGAAGAAGAAGAAGAAGAAGAAGAAGAAGAAGAAGAAGAAGGAGAAGAAGAAGAAGAAGAAGAGGGAGAAGAAGAAGAAGAAGAAGAAGAAGAAGAAGAAGAAGAAGAAGAAGAAGAAGAAGAAGAAACCACACAAACATATCCCCGCGAACCCACACATCCCGCACCTATCCACACGCATATCCCGCACTCTCACAATTTTCCCCACCCACCCACACACACATCAGCCAACCTACACCCACTCAATATTCGCCACCTCTCAAGTACACATCCCCACCTATACACACATCCCCACCCATAAACACATCTCCCCACCTGCCCACACATATCACCCACCCATAACCCCAAAACACACATCTCCCACCCACACACACCCCGCCACCCACATATACCCCACCCACACACATATACCCCACCCACACACATCCGCCGCTCACACACATCTTCTTACAACTACACACCTCCCGCCACCCATATACTCATCTCTCACACACATCCACCCACTCACGTACTCATCCATCAACAACTCACACCCACACATCCACCCACGTGCCCATCAACATATGCATCTCTCATCTACCCTCCCACCCACACACACCCCAACCACCCAGCCAAACACACATCCCCCATCCTCGCATACATCCTTCAATCACCTGCACATCCCACACCTCCCCCACATCTCCCCTCCCACATCTCCCCTCCCACACAAAACTCCACCCATAAACACATTTCCCCCCCCCACACACATCCCCCACACACATTCCCCATACACATCCCCGCCCACACATCTCCCCACCCACTCACACATCCTCCACCTACAAACATCCTCACCACCCACACATACATCCTCCACCTGCTCACATTTACCCCATCCACACTCACACACTCCCACCCACACAGACATATCCCATTCACAGAAAACCCTCACACCCATTACACACCCATCCCCCAACCCACACAATCTCCTACACACCCATTCACCCACCCAAACACACACTCCCTACCCACACCCCCTCCCAACCTACCAACACCCACATACTTCCAACTATCCTCTCAAATATCCCCCCCCCCCCACACACACACACATATCCCTCACACACATACATCCACCACCGACTACAAATCCCTTCACACATCCACACATCACCCATTAACCCATACACATCCCCCACACACAACCCCTCCACACATACATTCCCCACACCCCCACACACACCCATATCCCTCACATACACACCCATACACACATCCTCACATCTAGACACATACATGATGCCTCACATGATCACTGAAACTAATAAGAACAAACTCCCACACTTTACACACAATTGAGAGAGAGAGAGAGAGAGAGAGAGAGAGAGAGAGAGAGAGAGAGAGAGAGCAGCCATAAATCCCCAAGCTGAACTCACACACTTCAGAGACAAACTACCTGTCACTCACAACCCCTACCCGACATCCATTTCTACACCAAAGCTTCAGCACTAAAAATACATCCAACAGAATTTATACTCATCCTCCGTAGCACGAACAACTTTGTACGCCTCTCATTATTAAAATCCCACGCCAGATTTTGCAGTGGAATTCCGTAGTGGAAAATATATCTTGCGGTTTCGGCATCGATTTTTTTTTTTCCATACGCGGCAACAATACTTTCAGTCTTATTGGGAGGAAAACAGCGGAAAATAGATTTCGTGGATCAGTCAATGTGACAGTTGTTTCCGAGTGGACGATATCGACTGCGTTTTTTGTGTATCGAATTTTCCGAGTGAAGGGTATCGAATATGTTAGTGGCTTGTCTTTTGACTATTGTAAACGGTATCGAGTGCGGTTGTATTTGGCTGTATATCTCTGTGTGGTATCTAGTTTCTGTCTGGCTGTATGTCTGTCTGCTAAACTGTCTGCCTAGCTATCTAATTACCTGCGTACCTACCCACTTGCCTAGCTATCTGCCTATCGAAATTGCTACCTAGCTTCCCAGTTATCTGCTTCTTTACCTAAGCAGCGATCTATATCTATCTGTCTGTCGGTTGGTCGGTCGGTCGGTCCGCCCGCCCGCCCGCCCACCTGCCTGCCTGTCTACCTGCCGGTCGGTCTGATTGTCTGTCTCACCTGTCCGTGTTTGTCTGTCCGTCGTCTGTCTGTCCGACAAGCAAGTCTGTCTACGCACCTACCTACCAACTTACCTACCTACCTACCTACCCATCTACCTACTTACCTACCCATCTACGTACCTACCTACCTGTATGTTTCCCACTATATCCATTCTTCGGTCTCTCGGTACGTTCGCCAGTATGTCTGTCCATGTCTGTGTATTTAGTCTGCCTTTTTTCCGTATCTCATTCACGTCCACGCAGACATTCACACGCCTATTGTGATATGGAACAGCAAAGTGTCATTGAAGTCCAAACCCATCCGAGAAAAAGTACAGACGATTGCACACCCATGATATACCCCGTACAATACCTTTTTATTCATAAATACGCTTGTGATAATTCACTGGGTCAGATGATCCAACACACGGGGGAGGAAGGGGGGGGGGTAAATCTAATCCACAGGATATCCAGCTTGTAGAGTAGTATACGATCGTTTGACACCAAGCACATCGCACAGTTACCAACGTTCGATGTCAGGGATAATTGTGTGTGTGTTTTATCTTGTGTTGGTTGGTTTATTTGCTTGCTTGGTTTCCTTATTACTTGGATAGTTTGTTGGTAGGTTGGCTTTGTTGATTGATTAATTTCTCGGTTGTTTTCGTTGATTTGTTTTTTAATGTTACGTGTATGGTTGATATCTCGGTTGTTTAGTTGCTTGCTTGGTTTCTGCGTTACTTGTTTGCTCGGTTGGTTGGTAGGTTGCTTGTTTGGTTGATTTGTCTATTGTGTAATTGCTTGGTTGCTTTCATGGTGGCTTGGTTTGTTGATTGGTTGCTTGCTTGCTTAGTTGGTTGGTTGGTTACTTGGTTGGTTGGTTAGTTGTCTGCTTGCTAGTTTTGATTGCTTGCTTGGTTGCTTGCTTTGGTTGCTTTCTTGGTTGGTTGCCTGTCCTCTTGGTTTGTTGGTTGCGTGCTTGGTTGATTACCTGTTGCCTGCTTTGCCTGCTTGGTTGGTTGGCTGACTATTACTTGCTTTGCCCGTTTGCTTGGTTGGTCTGGTGTACTGTTGTTCTGGTCATTTGAGTTCTGAAACGGAGTTGCATCTATCAGAACGAGACTGCATTACAGGTGTTTCTCCCGACTAGGAACCAAAGTACCATCTATCGGAACGAGACTGTATTAGGGGCGTTTCTCCCGACTGGGCGCCGAAGTACCATCTTTGCGGGGACTATGTCACAGAGCCATTCTTCCCCATTTAAACCTGAGGGATGTGGAAGACCGGCCCCACGAATTTCACTTCTGTGGAGAGGCTTATGAGGATGTGACCAGTCCATCATTTAGCACAACACATACAGACTGCCTGGGACTGGGCAGGAGTTGGTAGTGTCTGTCTTATCTGTTAGCCTGTCTGTTTGTTAGTCTGTAATTCTCTTTGTATGTATTAATTTATTTATAAATGCCGGTGGTGTGGCGAATGGGTATGAACGCAATTCGCAAACCTGCATACAGCGTTCAAAACACAGCTGTGGGTAATATGGAAGCAGACCGCATTGTGCTGGTTTTCATACAATGGTATGGGTGCTGGTCGTTCAGAAAGCAATGTCAAACTAATGAACGTAAACTTGCCAAGAAATAACAAACAGCCAAAATTGCTGAGGTTGACTGCGACGTGCTGTAGAGGATATGCAACTAACTTAGTTTTAATTTAGGTATTTCAGTACCCCCTTCTGCTTTTGTTTTCGGCTGTTATTATCTTTGTCCGCAACGCCCTCTGTTATTTTTGATAAAATTCTTGTCAACCCTCCTCGCCCCACTACTCGTGCCCTCCCACCTCCCATTGTTCATTGTATTATTGTTCCACAAGGAGGTATGAACAACTGTCAAGATTCCTAGACGAGAAATGGAGCAACCGGGCGCTTGTGTCACGACAAGACCCGGTAGAATTGCAATTTTCTGCATAACTGGATCCAGATTACGGGCGCTTTATACAGAGTTGATGGGACAAAGTGGATTACAGCCTTTCTGGCCTGGCATTGGCTGCCTGCGGGGCTGGTTGGCCAGTAGGCGGCTCAAGTGTGGTCGGGGGGCAAGAGAGTCCAGTACAGGTGTTCGTCTGGTTAGGTTGATCTGTTCTGGTGTCAAGGTTTGCTTGTTGTTTGTACTTTACGTGCGGTGGAGTGCGGTATGGTGTGGGATGGTTGTCGGTTATCTAATTATATGTAGGCCTGTTTTATTTCTATCTATCTATCTATCTATCTATCTATCTATCTATCTATCTGTCTGTCTGTCTGTCTGTCTGTCTGTCTGTCCGTCCGTCCGTCCGTCCGTCCGTCCGTCCGTCCGTCCGTCCGTCTACTACCTACTTATCTACCCATCCAGAACACTACCTGTCTGACTGTCTAACTACCAATCTGCCTATCCACCCACCCAAATATCTGTCTGTCTTTCTGTCTAACTACCTACCTACATACCTATCAACCCACCCATAACCATGTCTGTCCATAACTACCTATCTACCTATCCACCCATATTCCTGTCTGTCTTTCTTTCTATACATTCTCTCTCTCTCTCTCTCTCTCCTCTCTCTATGCGTGTCTCCGCCCGTTCGCCTTTCTGTACGTTCATGCTTCCGTAAATCCACTCATGCACTTGGCTGCGAGTCTATATGTCTCTGCGTGTCCGTCTGCATATTTTTATGTATTTCTGTTTAGTGTCTGATCGCCAGTATATTTGTATAAGCATCTTTTTATACTGTTATGCTCTTAGATCAGTCTGCCTGTCCGCCTGCATCAATACTTCTTAAGTACAACCCATACATCTGTCTTCTGCGTAGAAACTCAGTCTTCTTTGTAGAAGCTTATCTTCGTGTACAGCCCACCCTTCTGTCTTCTGTGTAAAAACTCTTGTGTCTTCTATGTAGAAGCTCATCTCTGTGTACACCCCATCCGTCATGTCTTTAATGAAGAATCTCATTTATCAGTACGGCCCATCTGCCATGTAGCGAGTCAGAATGAATGACGTAATGGATAAGTAAGTCACAAAGAATCTGGGAAGTAATCTTGAACCAGCAGATAGAAAAAGTCGCTAAGTGACGTGAGAAGGTAGAAAATGTCACAAGGGAGACGTTGGTTTAGCAACCAATGAGTAGAGCTTGGGCTGGCGGCACGGAAGGCGGCATGAGTCTATTAAAGGAGAGAAGATTGTCAACAATCCTTCAGGAGATGGCAGTGATAGCTAGGAACTACTTGGTAGAAGAGCTAGATCATTAACGCATTACTCCTTTTAGTCAGGACAAACAGCTGGCCATGAATGTATAAACTAGGACTCGACGAGAATGGCCAAGGTGACAGAACGGTCAACCGATAGGAGGCATTAGAACCGACGCTAGGCGGTGAGACATTGTATTGGGATTTGAATAGTTAGGTTCAGCTGTGTGATTATGTTTATTGCTACGGTACCGGCCCTCCCGACTGTACGGGAACGGTACACATATCATTATTAATATTATTAGTATTATGATTCATATTTACCACAAGCTGTTCACCGGAATTAAATATTGACGTAACAGACATGTTAGCCGGCTTCTAGTCGTCGATGCTTTTTGGCAAGTTGCTTCTGGATTCTGTTCATTTGGTTCTACCTTGACAGCGAGCTGCAGATGATTATTATATGTAATTCACCATTTGGCACCATCCTTCTGTCGTCTATGGAGAAACTCATCTACCAGTACATCCTATCCTACCGTCTTCTATGTAGAAGCTCATCTGTGTATACAGCCAATCCGTCATGTTTTCAATGAAGAAACTCATTAATCAGTACGGACATCCTTCTGTCATCTATGAAGAAACTCATCTAACAGTACATCCTATCCTACCGCCTTCTGTGTAGAAGCTCATCTATCACAGCTGTCTACAGCTTTGTCTGTTACAAAGAGACTTATTAGATTATGACTGTGAACAATTTTCTCGAAACTTTTTCTAGAACACCTCATACTTTAGTCAGTGTAGGAGTGGAACCGGTGCATATAATAAGTGCTGCTATTTTTACATTTCCGTGTTTTGGTAAAGTCATACCAGCTGTTGAATTAATGACGGGCGGTTAAGACCGATCCGTACCTGGGGGATTCAACTGTGCACATGTCACTCAGGCTTGTCTGTGAGCCTCGGTGTTGGTTTCGGAAGAAAATGGTTTCTATCTTCTTGTGCCTTACCTGTGCTTGCTCTAACTTGATTAATCTACTGCTGTTTCTCTAATGTGGGGATATGAGATTTTATAAATACAGGCAGTAATCTATATCAGCAATGTTTTCCTTGTCAAATTCGTTTAAATTTAACGTCAAATTATGTAAATAGATCGTTTACATATATGAGTCTGTTGTTCTTTCTTTCTTTCTTTCTTTCTTTCTTTCTTTCTTTCTTTCTTTCTTTCTTTCTTTCTTTCTTTCTTTCTTTTTCTCTTCCTCCTCCGTCTTCTTCTTCCTTCTCTTCTTCTTTCTTCTTCTTCTTCTTCTTCTTCTTCTTCTTCTTCTTCTTCTTCTTCTTCTTCTTCTTCTTCTTCTTCTTCTTCTTCTTCACCGACGTCTGTGGATTAGGGTTTAGTGAAACTCAGTTTCTCAATTCCCCGACATACGGAGTCGAGGGTTAGAAATCTGCAGTGGGAGATTTGGAAGTAACTCGCTTTGCGTTGATTTCAATGACAGGAGGGGCCGTTAATAAAGAAATTGACGTCTATCTGCCTGTCTATTTATATACTACTGAACGTCTAGCAAATCACAACCAGCAAAGAAATGCTGGAGTTGACTGCAGCTTCCTGTAAAAGACATGCCGCTGACATTTTAGGCTGGTCGCGAAGCTTCTAAGTTCATTCAATTCCATAGTTGCCTATGTTGTACGGTTCTCTTTAGTTCTTAATCATTTCATTCCGTCTCATCTCATCTCATCATATTCGTCTTGTACCTTGCAGTGTCGAGGTGAAGTATAAACAGCAGGAGAGTGCCCGCCTATGGGCTTCATGTATCGATATTCCCATGGACTCTGTTATTCCCTGCGTCCATCGTTTACGTGGTCTGCCTCTTCCGCTGCTTCCCTCTGGTGTGTACATCATTGCTTGTTGTGGTATACTGTTAGTTGGTAACCTACTTGCATGGCCAAACCATTTGACTTGCTGCCTTCTAAAAAAATCTAGTGCAGCTACAACCACCACTTTAGTCCTGATTTCTTCATTTCTGACCTTATCTCTTTTGATACATTGAGTATTCTTCTCAGGAATCTAATTTCTGTTGTGATTTTTCATTTATCTTTTTCTGTCATTGTCCAGGATTGGCATTGGTAACATAAAGTTGGTAGGAAGATTGTGTTGTAAAGTGCTTTCTTAGTAACTATTGATACATGTTTGTTCTTTATATTGGTGCCATTTGTCCAGTGAGTTGGTTTGCCTTATTGCATATATTTTCGACCTCGTCTTCTCATTTGCCATTTGATGATATTATGCTTCCTAGGTACTTGAAACTCTTTACTTGTTTCAAGGAATGTTCGTTTAAGTGTATCGTTGTTGCTTTTTCTTCTTTAGTTAGTCATTACCTCTGTTTTACTTGTGCTAATTTTCATCTTATGTTCCCAGCACATTTCGTTTAGACTATTCATGTGGTCTTGTAATTCAGCTTCTGATTTTGCTATTAGTGCTTGGTCGTCCGCAAACAGGAGTTCACTAATGGTTAGATTTGCAGATGGTTCTTCTTCTGTGTTCTCGTCATGCGGTGTTCTTGTGGTCTCGGTTTGGCTGGTTTCCTTATATACGTTGTCTATATATGTTATGAGCAAGAGAGGGGACAGGACACAACCTTGTCGTACTGCGGATCTTATGGTGAAAGGTTCTGAGTGTCCTCCAGTTGCTCTCACTATGCATTCACTGTTGTTGTGTAAGCGTCTACATAGGTTTGTTAGATGTGTACTCACTCCATATTGTTTAAGGATTCCCTACTGCTTGTTTCTATCTACTCTGTCAAATGCCTTTTCTTGGTCGACAAAGGCTAAATAGAGTTGTTTCATTGAATTCGATTGATTTTTCTATGAGTTGTCTAAAAGCAAAAATGGCATATGTACATCCTTTGTTTTTCAGATGGGTCAGTGGTGAGAAACAGACGTAGTGGTTGGGGCTTTATTGCAAAGGCTAATGGACGAGTCTTGAAAAAGGAGAGTCTGGCATATGAGACTACGACCTTCAGTATGAGAATGGTGGTGGAGGCAGTAACAGCGGCATTCCGTTGGCTAGGGGAGACTACTGCAACGTTGTATTCATTACGGATTCAAAGAGTATGCTTAGTAAGGTGGAGAAAGGAATGTTTCGTGTGGAATGGCTCTTGTCACTTCAGAGGTCACAAATTGTGAGAATTGTATGGATATTTTGCCCTGGCCATGCGGGGGTGCGGGGTAATGAACAGCCTGATAGACTAGCAGGGAAAGCACCTCTTGGTGGCAGATTGCATATGGACAAGGGGGAGGTGGTCGTGCGCTTGTGGGACCAGGTGGAAAAGGCGGTGGAACAGTTTGAGAACCCATATGTGGAAAGAATGAGATTGCGGGGGATCGGCAGGGGTTCTGGAAGAATCTCAAAACTGAGAGGGAAGACCAGGATAACTTTCAATCAGAAAGCGGTGGTGACGATTAGTAGTGTGACTCTTCGCTGGCTATTTAACGAGGGGATGGAGCACGTATGGGAATGCCCTGAGTGCAGTGATGTCGGTTCTTAACTCAGCTTAACTCAACTCCTAAAGCCAAGTTGTGTTTCGCTTAGCTGGGGTTCTATAGTAGTTTGTAATCTTTTCTCAAGAATTTCGCAAATTATTGTCCCAGTATGACTCAACAGTGAAATGACTTTGTATTGTGTGCAGTCTCTTTGGCTGCCTTTGGTTTTCCAAATTGGGATAATTATGGCGTTTCCCCAGTCTCGTGGTGTCTGTTGTTCTACCGAAACATGGTTGAATAGTCTATGTAGCGATACTGTTCTTACTTCTCTTGCTGCTTTAATTTCATCTTGTCCTGGTGATTTGTTCAATGGGGCTAATCTGACGGCTTCTATAATTTCTTCTTTCAGTATGTCTGGTTCTAGTTCTTCGGTGGCATTTGTGTTGGTTTCTTGAATACCTGTGACATCTGATGGGATGTTGAGAAGTTGTTCGAAGTACTGTTTCCATCTTATTAGGAATTGTTCCATTCTGTAGTTGCCTATATTGTACCGTTCTCTTTAGTTCTTGATTATTCCATTCTGTAGTTGCCTATATTGTACCGTTCTCTTTAGTTCTTGATTATTCCATTCCGCAGTTGCCTATATTGTACCGTTCTCTTTAGTTCTTGATTATTCCATTCCGCAGTTGCCTATATTGTACCGTTCTCTTTAGTTCTTGATTATTCCATTCCGTAGTTGCCTATATTGTACCGTTCTCTTTAGTTCTTGATTATTCCATTCCGTAGTTGCCTATATTGTACCGTTCTCTTTAGTTCTTGATTATTCCATTCCGTAGTTGCCTATATTGTACCGTTCTCTTTAGTTCTTGATTATTCCATTCCGTAGTTGCCTATATTGTACCGTTCTCTTTAGTTCTTGATTATTCCATTCCGTAGTTGCCTATATTGTACCGTTCTCTTTAGTTCTTGATTATTCTAATCTGTAGTTGCCTATATTGTACCGTTCTCTTTAGTTCTTGATTATTCCATTCCGTAGTTGCCTATATTGTACCGTTCTCTTTAGTTCTTGATTATTCCATTCTGTAGTTGCCTATATAATCCCCTGTGTCAGACTAAGAAACAGAGTGAGAATGGCAACGTGGAATGTGAGAAGTTTGTATGAGGGAAAGCTTAAAGTAGTGTGTGATGAGATTGAGAGGTTAAACATTCACATTTTAGGAATTAGTGAACATCGCTGGAGCGGCAAGGGACATTTTACAACTGAAAATGGAAGTATTTTCATTTATTCTGGTAGAGATGTCGGAGGCCAGAGTGGAGTGGCATTTTGTTTAGATAAGACAACTGCAAAAGCTTTAATGGGATATAATCCAGTTAGTGATAGAATCCTCACTATTAGACTTAAAGGCCGTCCAAAAAACACAACTCTCATACAGATATATGCACCTTCTTCAACAGCAGAGGAGGACGAAATTGAAGATTTTTACAACACACTACAAGACACATTAAATAAGATTGGTCATAATGATATAGCAATAATAATGGGAGATTTTAATGCTAAAGTAGGTACAGGAAGAGCTGAAAATGAGAGACACGTTTTAGGAACATTTGGAATAGGAAATAGAAATGATGCAGGTGACAAATTAATTGAATTTTGCACAGAAAATGAGTTAACGATAGCCAACACACTTTTTAAACAACATCCAAGAAGACTCTTATCATGGAAGTCTCCAGACAGTTTTACCAAAAATCAGATATATTATATTTTAATACAAAGAAGATCGAGATCAAGCATAACATCTGCAAAAACCCTACGAAGTGCAGACTGTGAAACAGATCATCAGTTATTAGAAGCAGATCTGAAATTAAAACTCAAAAAGCTTACCCGAGGACCAAGGCCACTTCGTTTTGATCTTACACAAATACCGGACGCATACAACATAGAAGTTAGGAATCGCTTTGGTGTCTTGATGTCTGTACAAGAAGAAATGACACCTGATGAACTGGCAGTACAAGCTAGAGATATCTTGATAACTGCAGCCAAAGATTTCATTCCGACCAAGAGAAAGCAACTTAAGCCATGGATTACATCAGACACGTTAGAATTAATAAAACAACGAAGGGAGCTGAAACAGAAAGGAGATGAATCCGATAGCAGGATGAAGTATAAATCTTTAACTCGAGAAATAAGAAAGAACACAAGAAAGGACAAAAATCAATATATACAAGATTGCTGTACCAGAATAGAGCAATATCATAAGGCTGGAAGAGATTATGAAATGTTCAAGGAAATGAAGTTATTGACAAGAAATGTTCAACCTCAATTGAATGTTATCTGTGACAAGATGGGAAATACCTTAACAGAATCTAGACAAATTCTAGAAAGATGGCAGGAGTACTGCAGTGGAATGTATGATATGAGTGACAGTGAGGATATGAATGAGATACATGAGCCAATGACAGCAGAGACAGAACCTGAACCCTCATTAGATGAAATTGCTTGGGCTATAAGGAACCTGAAGAATGGTAAATCACCTGGATGTGATGAGATACCAGCTGAACTAATTAAAGCAGGAGGAGAAGAAAGTATACACATATATCATGCATTATGTACAAAGATTTGGAAATATGGTATATGGCCAAAAGATTGGAAGAGAACTATCTTCATTCCAATACCAAAAAAGGGCAACCTGAAATTATGCACTAACTATAGAACTGTTGCCCTGATAAGTCATGCAAGTAAAATTCTACTAAAAGTCATAATGCGAAGACTTAGTAAGAAAATGGAAGAAGAGATTAACGTAGTTCACGCTGGATTTAGACAAGGAAGAGGAACAAGAGATCACATATTCAACATGCGTTTAATAATAGAGAAGTGCAGAGAATTTAATGTAAACCTATTCTCATGTTTTGTGGATTATTCAAAGGCATTTGACTGTGTACAGCATCAGAAACTTTGGGAAATCATGAGGAATATGGGCTTTCCTTCACATGTAGTACATCTCATAAAAATGCTCTATCTAGACCAACAAGCAGCAGTTAGAATAGATGGCGAGACATCAGATTGGTTTGACATCAAGCAAGGAGTCCGTCAGGGCTGCGTGCTGTCACCCTATTTGTTTAACCTGTATGCCGAAAATATAATGAGAAACGTAAGAGATGATATAAACAGGGAGCCATATGATGCCCTAAATATCGGCGGTCATGACATACAGTATTACTATCCACAACACAGAATGGCATAGAAAACCTAATAGCCTCAACACAATTGAATAGTGAAAATCACAACTTATATCTTAACATAGCAAAAACTAAGATAATGCATACAGATAAAACTACTATGGAGAAAGAAATATACATTAATGGGAGAAAATTGGAGGTGGTGGAAAATTTTGAATATCTTGGGTCATTGATTACGAATAATGGTGACACAATAAAAGAAATTAAACGGCGACTATCCATTGCTCTTCAAAGACTAAAACAGATGAATAAATTATGGTGTGGGACAGACAGAACTACAAAAATTAGATTTTTAAGAGCATGCATCTTTCCCATTGCAACATACGCCTGTGAGACATGGACACTTACTAAACAAGCTGAACAGCGCATACATGCCTTTGAATATAAATGTTATAGACGAGTTCTAAGAATATCTTGGGTAAAGAAAAGAACAATGCATTCATACTTCAAGAGTTGAATATTGAGGAGGGTTGGCTATTAAAGACGATAAAACAAAGACAATTGAAGTATTTTGGTCACTTGAAACGTCACGACAGTTTGGAGAGAACAATAATGGAAGGGTATATGCCTGGGAAGAGAGGAAGAGGAAGGCCAAAGAGAAGATGGGTGCAGGATGTGGCGGATGATCTCGAGATGGGTGTATCAGACGCGGGACATCTTGCTTGTGATCGAGAAGTTTTCCGGAAGGTTGTTATGGGAGCGAGGTTCTGCAAAGGACATGCTACTGAATGAATGAATGAGTTGCCTATATTGTACCGTTCTGTTTAGTTCTTGTTAATTCCATTCCGTTGTTGCCTATATTGTACCATTCTCTTTAGTTCTTGATTATTCCATTCCGTTGTTGCCTATATTGTACCGTTCTCTTTAGTTCTTGATTATTCCATTCTGTAGTTGCCTATATTGTACAGTTCTCTTTAGTTCTTGATTATTCCATTCTGTAGTTGCCTATATTGTACCGTTCTCTTTAGTTCTTGTTAATTCCATTCCGTTGTTGCCTATATTGTACCATTCTCTTTAGTTCTTGATTATTCCATTCCGTTGTTGCCTATATTGTACCGTTCTCTTTAGTTCTTGATTATTCCATTCCGTAGTTGCCTATATTGTACCGTTCTCTTTAGTTCTTGATTATTCCATTCTGTAGTTGCCTATATAATCCCCTGTGTCAGACTAAGAAACAGAGTGAGAATGGCAACGTGGAATGTGAGAAGTTTGTATGAGGGAAAGCTTAAAGTAGTGTGTGATGAGATTGAGAGGTTAAACATTCACATTTTAGGAATTAGTGAACATCGCTGGAGCGGCAAGGGACATTTTACAACTGAAAATGGAAGTATTTTCATTTATTCTGGTAGAGATGTCGGAGGCCAGAGTGGAGTGGCATTTTGTTTAGATAAGACAACTGCAAAAGCTTTAATGGGATATAATCCAGTTAGTGATAGAATCCTCACTATTAGACTTAAAGGCCGTCCAAAAAACACAACTCTCATACAGATATATGCACCTTCTTCAACAGCAGAGGAGGACGAAATTGAAGATTTTTACAACACACTACAAGACACATTAAATAAGATTGGTCATAATGATATAGCAATAATAATGGGAGATTTTAATGCTAAAGTAGGTACAGGAAGAGCTGAAAATGAGAGACACGTTTTAGGAACATTTGGAATAGGAAATAGAAATGATGCAGGTGACAAATTAATTGAATTTTGCACAGAAAATGAGTTAACGATAGCCAACACACTTTTTAAACAACATCCAAGAAGACTCTTATCATGGAAGTCTCCAGACAGTTTTACCAAAAATCAGATATATTATATTTTAATACAAAGAAGATCGAGATCAAGCATAACATCTGCAAAAACCCTACGAAGTGCAGACTGTGAAACAGATCATCAGTTATTAGAAGCAGATCTGAAATTAAAACTCAAAAAGCTTACCCGAGGACCAAGGCCACTTCGTTTTGATCTTACACAAATACCGGACGCATACAACATAGAAGTTAGGAATCGCTTTGGTGTCTTGATGTCTGTACAAGAAGAAATGACACCTGATGAACTGGCAGTACAAGCTAGAGATATCTTGATAACTGCAGCCAAAGATTTCATTCCGACCAAGAGAAAGCAACTTAAGCCATGGATTACATCAGACACGTTAGAATTAATAAAACAACGAAGGGAGCTGAAACAGAAAGGAGATGAATCCGATAGCAGGATGAAGTATAAATCTTTAACTCGAGAAATAAGAAAGAACACAAGAAAGGACAAAAATCAATATATACAAGATTGCTGTACCAGAATAGAGCAATATCATAAGGCTGGAAGAGATTATGAAATGTTCAAGGAAATGAAGTTATTGACAAGAAATGTTCAACCTCAATTGAATGTTATCTGTGACAAGATGGGAAATACCTTAACAGAATCTAGACAAATTCTAGAAAGATGGCAGGAGTACTGCAGTGGAATGTATGATATGAGTGACAGTGAGGATATGAATGAGATACATGAGCCAATGACAGCAGAGACAGAACCTGAACCCTCATTAGATGAAATTGCTTGGGCTATAAGGAACCTGAAGAATGGTAAATCACCTGGATGTGATGAGATACCAGCTGAACTAATTAAAGCAGGAGGAGAAGAAAGTATACACATATATCATGCATTATGTACAAAGATTTGGAAATATGGTATATGGCCAAAAGATTGGAAGAGAACTATCTTCATTCCAATACCAAAAAAGGGCAACCTGAAATTATGCACTAACTATAGAACTGTTGCCCTGATAAGTCATGCAAGTAAAATTCTACTAAAAGTCATAATGCGAAGACTTAGTAAGAAAATGGAAGAAGAGATTAACGTAGTTCACGCTGGATTTAGACAAGGAAGAGGAACAAGAGATCACATATTCAACATGCGTTTAATAATAGAGAAGTGCAGAGAATTTAATGTAAACCTATTCTCATGTTTTGTGGATTATTCAAAGGCATTTGACTGTGTACAGCATCAGAAACTTTGGGAAATCATGAGGAATATGGGCTTTCCTTCACATGTAGTACATCTCATAAAAATGCTCTATCTAGACCAACAAGCAGCAGTTAGAATAGATGGCGAGACATCAGATTGGTTTGACATCAAGCAAGGAGTCCGTCAGGGCTGCGTGCTGTCACCCTATTTGTTTAACCTTTATGCCGAAAATATAATGAGAAACGTAAGAGATGATATAAACAGGGAGCCATATGATGCCCTAAATATCGGCGGTCATGACATACAGTATTACTATCCACAACACAGAATGGCATAGAAAACCTAATAGCCTCAACACAATTGAATAGTGAAAATCACAACTTATATCTTAACATAGCAAAAACTAAGATAATGCATACAGATAAAACTACTATGGAGAAAGAAATATACATTAATGGGAGAAAATTGGAGGTGGTGGAAAATTTTGAATATCTTGGGTCATTGATTACGAATAATGGTGACACAATAAAAGAAATTAAACGGCGACTATCCATTGCTCTTCAAAGACTAAAACAGATGAATAAATTATGGTGTGGGACAGACAGAACTACAAAAATTAGATTTTTAAGAGCATGCATCTTTCCCATTGCAACATACGCCTGTGAGACATGGACACTTACTAAACAAGCTGAACAGCGCATACATGCCTTTGAATATAAATGTTATAGACGAGTTCTAAGAATATCTTGGGTAAAGAAAAGAACAATGCATTCATACTTCAAGAGTTGAATATTGAGGAGGGTTGGCTATTAAAGACGATAAAACAAAGACAATTGAAGTATTTTGGTCACTTGAAACGTCACGACAGTTTGGAGAGAACAATAATGGAAGGGTATATGCCTGGGAAGAGAGGAAGAGGAAGGCCAAAGAGAAGATGGGTGCAGGATGTGGCGGATGATCTCGAGATGGGTGTATCAGACGCGGGACATCTTGCTTGTGATCGAGAAGTTTTCCGGAAGGTTGTTATGGGAGCGAGGTTCTGCAAAGGACATGCTACTGAATGAATGAATGAGTTGCCTATATTGTACCGTTCTGTTTAGTTCTTGTTAATTCCATTCCGTTGTTGCCTATATTGTACCATTCTCTTTAGTTCTTGATTATTCCATTCCGTTGTTGCCTATATTGTACCGTTCTCTTTAGTTCTTGATTATTCCATTCTGTAGTTGCCTATATTGTACAGTTCTCTTTAGTTCTTGATTATTCCATTCTGTAGTTGCCTATATTGTACCGTTCTCTTTAGTTCTTGATTATTCCATTCTGTAGTTGCCTATATTGTACCGCCCTCTTTAGTTCTTGATTATTCCATTCTGTAGTTGCCTATATTGTACCGTTCTCTTTAGTTCTTGATTATTCCATTCTGTAGTTGCCTATATTGTACCGTTCTCTTTAGTTCTTGATTATTCCATTCCGTAGTTGCCTTTATTGTACCGTTCTCTTTAGTTCTTGATTAATCCATTCTGTAGTTGCCTATATTGTACCGTTCTCTTTAGTTCTTGATTAATCCATTCTGTAGTTGCCTATATTGTACCGTTCTCTTTAGTTCTTGATTATTCCATTCCGTAGTTGCCTATATTGTACTGTTCTCTTTAGTTCTTGATTATTCCATTCTGTAGTTGCCTATATTGTACCGTTCTCTTTAGTTCTTGATTATTCCATTCTGTAGCTGCCTATATTGTACCGTTCTCTTTAGTTCTTGATTATTCCATTCTGTATTTGCCTATATTGTACCGTTCTCTTTAGTTCTTGATTATTCCATTCTGTAGTTGCCTATATTGTACCGTTCTCTTTAGTTCTTGATTATTCCATTCTGTAGTTGCCTATATTGTACCGTTCTCTTTAGTTCTTGATTATTCCATTCTGTAGTTGCCTATATTGTACCGTTCTCTTTAGTTCTTGATTATTCCATTCCGTAGTTGCCTTTATTGTACCGTTCTCTTTAGTTCTTGATTAATCCATTCTGTAGTTGCCTATATTGTACCGTTCTCTTTAGTTCTTGATTATTCCATTCTGTAGTTGCCTATATTGTACCGTTCTCTTTAGTTCTTGATTATTCCATTCCGTAGTTGCCTATATTGTACTGTTCTCTTTAGTTC
Organism: Cepaea hortensis; assembly: GCA_963921405.1. NCBI lineage: Eukaryota > Metazoa > Mollusca > Gastropoda > Stylommatophora > Helicidae > Cepaea > Cepaea hortensis. Next base: position 13,813,471 of record OY992886.1, on the reverse strand, counting down.
TTGATTATTCCATTCTGTAGTTGCCTATATTGTACTGTTCTCTTTAGTTCTTGATTATTCCATTCTGTAGTTGCCTATATTGTACCGTTCTCTTTAGTTCTTGATTATTCCATTCTGTAGTTGCCTATATTGTACCGTTCTCTTTAGTTCTTGATTATTCCATTCTGTAGTTGCCTATATTGTACCGTTCTCTTTAGTTCTTGATTATTCCATTCTGTAGTTGCCTATATTGTACCGTTCTCTTTAGTTCTTGATTATTCCATTCCGTAGTTGCCTTTATTGTACCGTTCTCTTTAGTTCGTGATTATTCCATTCCGTAGTTGCCTATATTGTACCGTTCTCTTTAGTTCTTGATTATTCCATTCCGTAGTTGCCTATATTGTACCGTTCTCTTTAGTTCTTGATTATTCCATTCCATAGTTGCCTATGTTGTACCGTTCTCTTTAGTTTAGAACCGACATCACAACTCTCGGGATATTTCTTTACGCGCCGTGGCTTCATCTTCAAAAGCCAGCTAAGAGCCCCAATAATAATGGTGCTAGTTGACATCTGACTATGCGTCCATCTGACCTTTCATCGAAGTACTGAGTATCGGCCAGATCGCCTGGTCACTTCCTGCCTGCCGCACAGTTCTCTCCAGGCATTGATGGGTGTATCTATTCTTCCACACAGTACACGTGACTGACTTTATTTATTACAGATTCACGGAGTATGCTTAGTAAGGTGGGGAAAGGAATGGCTCGTGCAGAATGGCTTGCCTCGCTTCAGAAGTCACATATTGTGAGAATCTTATGGATTGCCTGCACTGGCCATGTGAGAGTGCGGGGCAATGACTCCCAGGTAATGTATCTCTCGGTGTTAGATTACATAAGGACATGGGAGCGGTGGTCTGGCGCCTGTGGGACCATGTGGAGAAAGCGGTGGAACAGATTGAGCACCCGTATGTGGAGAGAATTATATGGCGGGGGATCGGCAGGGGCTCTGGACGAACCTCAAAACTGAGAGGGAAGACCAGGAGAACTTTCACTCAGGTGACAGTTGGGACCATTAGCAGTATGACTCTTCGCTGGCTGGTGAACGAGGGGACGGAGCACGTTTGGGAATTTCCCTAGTGCAGTTATCTCTTAGCTCAAATCAAATCAACTGACCGGCACCTTGGCAAACGGTAGTTTGTAAAATGGAGATATGTCTCTTCATAGCATACAGCCTGAGCTGAATTTAGAGACCACGTGTTGCCCGTGCACCATGATCCCTCTCTCGGCCTGCCTAGTTTACTCCAGAGGAAAGGTAACACCATTACGCCATAAACAAGACAAGAAGCAGAAGATGCTGAATCAACAAAGCAATGCTCTAATTGCCCGTCTATCGGAGCTTTACACGCGTGAATGAAAATGCCGACACAAAAATTAAACAATTCAGAGGCTTTAAACATGATAGGCGTTTCGACAACTAATAGTCTTTATCAGGCACAGAGCAAACACTACAGCCTGTACTAGACACAACCAGGCATACAAAACAATGGATTCCCTTCGTGAATTTCAACACAGAACCAATAACAATATATTACACGATTTCTTGCCTGCCATATTTCGCTATATCTCGTCAGGTGCAGATAATTATATATCATATGACGTGAATAAACGAATAATACTTAGGCTGAAATACTAAATACCTAGCATAGCAACGGCTGGAATCGCATAATCGATAATGCTTTATATATATTTTAGCAATTGATTATTGTTCGTCGCATACAATATACGAAGTGCGATTTGTTTATTAATTTTATGATTGGTGTTTGATAGTTCGGCTGAAGCTTGCCGCCCTGCCCGAAGCAGTGGCAGTTGTGACAGCAGAAGTAATAGTCTTTGTCAGAAGTAATAGTAGTAGGAGGCAAAGAAAACAAATAGTTGATTACTGAAGTGTAGAAATGGTCGAACCACGTCTACCACGACCACCACCACCACCATCACCATCACCACCACCTCTGCTACTACTACTACTACTACTACTACTACTACTACTACTACTACTACTACTACTACTACTACTACTACTACTACTACTACTACTACTACTACTACTAGCACTTACTACTACTACTACTACTACTGCTGCTGCTGCTGCTGCTGCTGCTGCTGCTGCTGCTGCTGCTGCTACTACTACTACTACTACTACTACTACTACTACTACTACTACTACCAGTAGTAACTATTATAATTTTAGGTTGATATATCTGCGCATAAGTTAAAAGGAAATCTTCCATGATGGCCGACTTCCACGATTTATGACCAAACGGCTAAGATATTGTTCTACTGAATAAATCACCATAAGAACACTTGTCTTCTAGGCAACACTACAAGGAACGTGAATCTCCTTTACTACAACCCACAGCACATTCTCTACCTCAAACACAAAGCGGGCCGGACGAAGGGTCAACATTCGTGTTATATCGAATTAGTGCCCAGACGAAGAAAGGAGATATTTTCATGTTTGCCAGAAGCGGAATATTCATGAACTGTCCAGACAAAAAAAGGCAGCAGGCAAGCGACATATTAACTTCAATGGGAGAGATGTAGTGAGCAAAAGTAACTTAAAGGAACCAAGAGTACGTCTTGAGGCCATGTAGTGTCAGCTCCGTGGTTTTATAGACCAATCGGGAGTTGATGGCCGACGGGCAGACATGCTAGTCACTGCTCTAAGGTGACAACACCTGCGCCATGTCTTCACGAATAAAAGATAGGTTTGAGCTCAGGTCTGCCGGGTTGGCAGGCTAGTGCACAAGCTGCGTCACTGCTGTGGAGTTATACTAGTCACTACTAGTAGTAGTAGCAGGAGTAGCTAGTAGTAGTAGCAGCAGCAGCAGCAGCAGCAGTGGTGGTGGTGGTAGTAATAATAGTAGTAGTTGGATTGCTACAGGTAGCATTAGTAGTTTGTGAAGATGAGGACGGAGCACCAGTGAGAATGACTGCTGTGATCTCGGTTCCTAACTCAATTTCACTCAGCTCACGCACTACCACTATGAATACAAACGCAGCGGATGATACAATTATTTCATCTGCGATTTTATCCACTAGCCTACTCCCACTTGTTTCTTCCTTTATCGTATGGGAAACAAGGTGCACATCTTAAGTGCTTCTAATTACTCTTCTCTCGGCCTCTCTCTCATTCTCTCACTTACGCTCTCTCTGTCGCACTCATTCTGTGTCTGCCTCTCACTCTCTCACTTGATCTTCCACTCATCTCATCTCATCATATTCCTCTTGTACCTTGCGGTGTCGAGGTGAAGTGTAAACATCATGAGAGTGCCCGACTATGGGCTTCATATATCGATATATATCGATATGAAAGAATGTATGAGAGGAAATAGAGAAGAAGGGCAGAATGTCAGACGGGCCTGCGTGCCCAATTCTTAACCCTTTGAAAATAAAGATTTTCGTTCGTTCGTTCGTTCGATATTCCCATGTACTCTGCTATTCCCTCCGTCCAACGTTTACGTGGTCGGCCTCTTCCTCTGTTTTCATCTGGTCTGTACATCATTGCTTGTTGTGGTATGCTGTTGACTGGTAACCTACTTGCATGACTTGCTACTTTCTAATAAAATCTAGTGCAGCTTTAACCCCCACTTTAGTCCTGATTTCTTCATTTCTGATCTTATCTCTTCTTGATACGTTGAGTATACTTCTCAGGAACCTCATTTCTATTGCTGTGATTTTTCTTTTCTCTTTTTCTGTCATTGTCCAGGTTTGGCATTGGTAGCATAGAGTTGGTAGGAAGATTGTGTTGTAAAGTGCTTTCTTAGTAGTTATTGATACATGTTTGTTCTTTAGTATTGGTGCCATTTGTCCAATGAGTTGATTTGCCTTATTGCACCTATTTTCGATCTCGTCTTCTGATCTGCCATTTGATGATATTATGCTTCCTAGGTACTTGAAACTCTTTACTTGTTTCAAGGGTTGTTCGTTTAGGGGAATTGTTGTTGTTTGTTCATCTTTAGTTATAGTCATTACCTCTGTTTTGTTTGTGCTAATTTTCATGTTATGTTTCCTACATATTTCGTTTAGACTATTCATGTGGTCTTGTAATTCAGCTTCTGATTTTGCTATTAGTGCTTGGCTTCTTCCACTATGCCATTGTTTATCTCCCACTCTCATTCTGTGTCTTTTTCTCACTCTATCTTTTTCATTATCTGTCTGTCTGTCTGTCTGTCTGTCTGTCTGTCTGTCTGTCTGTCTGTTTTTCTCTCTCATTCTGTATGTTGCGTGCGCGAAATCAATGAACCATGCCAGGAGAGATTTTAAACCATGACTATCGATTTTCGGATTATAAAATTCTGTCCATTTGGAGGAAATGATTTTCTTGACAATATCTTGCCGAGCTAAGCCATGCCACTCCTGTCGTCTGCTTGCCACTTTGCATGTCGCCCGTCTCTCTATCCCACCTCATTCATCTACGCATTTCTAAGATTATTAATAACCAGCAATAGCAAAACAAGGACGAAATGTGGAAAGGTAGATGAAAACAATGGCGGCCGGACCGGAAATTAAAAGCCCGCAGAACGGAAAGGAGGCTAGAAAACAACAGTGACGTCACCGGAAATTGAATTCTGTTTGTTGCTTTCAGCGAAAGTGTTTGTTGAGGTTCTTTTGGGCGGTGTTCGCTGGATGGCTGGGCGGCATAGCATGTTTGTTTGCTTCGGAAAGGCGCTGGCGTTAGTTATTGGGTCGGGTTCATATTCGTATAAGCAGATTTTTGAGATGTGTAAATGTTGTGTAGCTTATCCTCCAAAATCGACTTTTGTGTTGTTGTTAATGATGATATTCTGTTAGCAACATTCATCGTCGCCATCATAATCATCATCATCATTATTATTGTTATAATCATCATCATTATTGTCATAATCATCATCGTTATCATTATTATCATATTCATCATCGCCATCATTATTATCACAATCACCGTCGTTATCATAATCATCATCGTCATCATTATTATCATAATCATCATCGTCATCATTATTATCTTAACCATCATTATTATCATAATCATCATCATTATCATAATCATCATCATTATTATCATAATCATCATCATTATTATCATAATCACCATCATTATTATCATAATCATCATTATTATCATAATCATCGTCATCATTATTATCATAATCATCGTCATTATTGTTATTATAATCATCATTGTCATCATTATTATCATAATCATCACCGTTATCATTATTATCATAATAATCGTCGCCATCATTATTATCATAATCATCATTATTATCATCATCATCATCATTATTATCATAATCATCATCATTATTATCATAATCATCATCATAATCATCATCATCATCATTATTATCATAATCATCATCGTCATAATTATTATCATTATCATCATCGTCATCATTATTATCATAATCATCATCGTCATCATTATCATAATCATCATCGTCATCATTATTATCATAATCATTGTCGTCATTAATATTATTATAATCATCATCGTCATCATTATTATCATAATCATCATCATCATCATCATCATCATCATCATTATCATAATCATCATCGTTATCATTATTACCATAATCATCACCGTCATCATTATTATCATAATCATCATCGGAGATCAGCATGATCGATTGGATAAGAGCGCTCGCTCTTAAACTCCCGTTGTGCTGATACCGAAGGTTTAGTTCAGTCCCTAAACCAATCAGACTAAAATGTTGACTTCTCGTCGTTGACTTGGAGACGTAAATTTCAAGTACCTCAGAAGTCGGAGTGGATTCGCCTTATGGCGAAGGAAACTGGTAATAGGAAAAGCTAATACACATGCAAAAATCAGTCGAATGCACTAGAAATAGTAGCACTCGTATGGACTACACTTGAGTTCAAACCGAGGACCGCAACAACAACAAAAAAATGACCAAAAAAAACAAAAACACGTAATCATCATCATCATAATCATCATCATTATTATCATATTCATCATGATCATCATCATAATCAATATCATCATCATCATCAGTCTGCCTGTTATCTGCCTGTCTGTCAAAGGCTGGCTCTTGGGCAGAAACCCTTGTCATGAGAATGCATGACGCAGGACAGATCGCAAAGGATTGTGATGCGCGCAATTTTCTGCGAAGGACACGCTATATGATCTACTGTCTGTCTGTCTTACTGTCAAATGATATTACATGTGATCAGGTTCGTATTTTCTTTCAAACTGACATAGATAGATCAGCAGAAGTCTGAAATTATATATCTTTATTGTCTTCATTATGGGATAATAAATACTTGAAAGACTTTCCTTCCAACTTACAGTTAATGACGATCACTGAGGTATTTACTTTCTCAGTAGCCTAAAAAAAAACAAAAAACAAAAAACAATAACTAATCCGAATTAGATGGAACCAGTAATCGGCCCTTCATTGCGCTGCACCGGTGATCTGCGAGTCACTAGCCTTGATCTGTAATCAGTGTCTCTCCAAAGGCCACTTTCCACCAGCCCTTAAAATTGCTGAAGTGTATCCTCATTTGAAATCTTGTTAATGAGTAACTTTAGGTCCATTTCCATATTAACACCACTATTCTAACCACTAGAAAAGCACATTCACAAAACAAAAATAGAACATTTAACTCACAACAAACACATAGTCGACATGTCAGGGTCTTAAACCTGGCTCGTTGGACCTAACATATGTGAGACAAGTACAAGTACAAAGTGATTGGACTTGACACACAATGACACTGAGTTCAATGGATTTATTCACAATTCACATGCAAGACAATCTAGTTTGGCATGTGATGATCATTACAATACATATACAATACATCAGTACACTTACAGACAAAACCCACAGCATCACAGTCTATCTCACAAGATATACAAGCACTCGACTTTCGGGCACAGAAACGATACGAAGCCTTTCTCAACCCACACGTCTTGTCATGTCCGAGTTCCCAAGCAGTCTGCCGGTTTCCTCACACAGTGCTTGCCTTGTGGACTGGCTTCACGAGGACTGCGTGCGTCCTGCTTTGTCCGTGTCTGACCGCTGACGATCGCGTCAGCGAGCAACCTGTGGGCAGGTAACTGGTACTCGCCTGGCGGCCGTAACGATGTTACTGCATCCCGGCTGGAGACTATTCGCCTGGCGGGCGTAACGATGTTCCTGCATCTCGGTTGGAGACATAGAGATTCTGACAGACACTCAGTCAGGGTTTCTGTCAAAATAATCTTGCTCTAATAAAAATGATAGAAAATTGGCATCAAAATATAAAGAACTATAATCTGCGTGGAGCGGTGTTTATAGCAATTCATAATTCAGAAAAGCATTCGATCTGCTAGACCATACTGTTTTATAAACTATAAAAAATGAGAATGAGCTTTATTTAATATAGTGACATAAATTGTTGTTGTTGTTGTTGTTGTTGTTGTTGTTGTTGTTGTTGTTGTTGTTGTTGTTGTTGTTGTTGTTGTTGTTGTTGTTGTCAAACAGAAAACAAGTAGTATCACGCAATACATCTTTATCTCAAACCATTACCTTTAATATTGGAGTACCTCAGGGGTCTGTATTTGAACCTTTATTATTTGTCTTTTATATAAATGATTTTCCCTGGATCTTCCGTAGTCCTGCGATCTATTTACAGACTGTACGGTGTATACAATCAGTAGGAACTTGCCACAAGAATTAAGTAATGTAGTTAACAAGGGTTGTGCACATTAACATTACTAAAACAAAATCTACGTTAATAAAATCCAGGCAGAACGTCACACACTAAACTCACAGAGAACTCTTCAGTTTCACATTGGTAACATGTCTGAAGAATGTGTAATTGAGCACAAAGCATTATTCTCACCATTGATAAAAATGTATCCTTTAATTCTCACATTCAAGCTCTGCTCATTAAACAAACATCAAACATGAAGTCTATCAACTTGCCAAAATTAAAAATTTCCTTGATGAAAACACAGGGAAAGAGTTTCAATACTTCTTACATACAAACACACATTGTCAATCGCTCCACAATCTGAGATTGTTGCTCCAATTCAACAATTCAATCACAGAACAATGTGTGTGTGTGTGTGTGTGTGTGTGTGTGTGTGTGTGTGATATGTGTGTGCGTGTGTCACATTAGACAAATACATTCAGTACACGACTGGACAAATTGACGGATATACAGATATACCGTTAAAGTTACCGTGGTAAACAATTGAAATTATTGTGCTTATATGTGTATATTTCAACTCGAAGGATTTATTTAGTTACGTTACTGTATGTTGTGTTTTTGTTTTGTTTTTTGCAATATGACCTGCCGAGATGCTGTGAATTATGCCAGAAAATAAATCGTGCAATCTATTGTTTGTGTCTTCGTTATCCATATAATATATAGTTTGGGAACCACTGATACAGACCAGACACGCACACACACACAAACACACGGAGAGAGAGAGTGAGAGAGAAAGAGATAAGAACAAGGAGAACATGATAAAGAAATGCAGGCCCTGATGGCCGAGTGGGTAAGAACACGTATTCTTAAACATCCGCTGTGCTCTTGCCGAGGTAAGCGGTTCAACCCGTACACCGGACAGCTGGACTAAAATGTTGACCTGTCCTTGATTTGGGGACGTAAATTACAAGTACCTCTGAAGTCGGAGTGGGATCGCCTGATGGCGAGGCACACTGTTAATTGGGAAAGCTAATCCACACGCAAAATTCAGTCAATCATTACTATAAATAGTGTGTATGGGCTACGCTTGAGTTCAAGGCGAGGTAGCGCAAAAAAAAAAAAAAACAACAACGAAATAAACCTGTGATTGATGTACAGACACAGTTTGGGATTAATTGGTATAGACACACGGACAGATAAGAAGACGATGCATATGATAATGAAATAAGCCTGTGATTGATATACTGACATAGTATAGAATTCATTGATTTGGACAAACGGATAGATAAGAAGACGGAGTATATGATACAGAAATAAGCCCGTGATTGATGTACAGACACAGTTTGGGATTCATTGATTAGACAGACAGATAAGAAAACGAAGAATATGATAAAGAAATAAGCCTGTGATTGATGAGCGGTGTGTGCGTCCGTGCCTAGAGATCGTTACAAAGTCATGTTCCGTCTGACGCGGCCATAAAGAGACGTTTGATGGCTTGCCAGCACATGGAGACTTATTAATGAAGGTACGGGTCGAGCAGACGAGGGAACGGGAGGGTTTGTGAGTCGATAGGTTTTAGGGAAGTGGCTGGACGGTGGTTGAAAAAAAAAAACAGGTCTGAATCTATAATAACACAGGGAAAGATAGATCAGATTAGGTGCCATCTTCACAACGAAGATTGCGCTATGTTTGGGTCTCTTGTCAGCAAGATACAGTTCGTGTTATGGAGTTATTCTCCACTTTTTGTCTCTGGGAATTGGATGGGGAGTCAGCTCGTTGAGTTGGAGTCAGAGCTCGTTAAGTTGGAGTCAGAGCTCGTTGAGTTGGAGTTAGAGCTCGCTGAGTTGGAGTCAGAGCTCCATGAGTTGGAGTCACAGCCAGCTCGCTGAATCAGAGCTCGTTGAGTTGGGGTCAGATCTCGTTGAGTTGAAGTCAGAGCTCGTTTAGTTAGAGTCAGAGCTCGTTGAGTTAGAGTCAGAGCTCGTTGAGTTGGAGTTAGCTTGTTGAGTTGGAGTCAAATGACAATAAAATGCCAAAATATGTTGCGAAAATATTACCACATACCTAATCCTAATCCGAGCTAATCCGTTTGCGTTGTGAGGAGTCATACCCTTTTGCCATCTTAACATCCCTCTCTTTAGAAATGATGTTCCAGTAACGGCTTTTCACATCCCGCTAGCTTCTGAGCTGGAAGAAGGGAGTAGGGCTCCGCAACACAATCCACACGGCGATGGTACTTATCTATTGCGTCGGGAAGAAATGCTGAACACCAACCTCTCGTATAGAGCAGGGATAGGGGACCTTTTTTCTGTCAAGGACCATTTCTTCTTCTTCTTCAGCATTCCGAGCCATTGAGGTGCTTTGCTGCAGATACAAGCCGTCTCCATTCGTCTCTCTGGTTGACCTTCTCTTGCCAGTCGCTGATTCCAAGTGCTTGTAGGTCTGTATGTATATTATCTCTCCACCGTCTTCTTGGTCTATCTCGGGGTCTACGGTCATTTATGTCCTGAGTGTAAGCGAGTTTTGTTTCCCTATTATCTTCCATTCTTTCTATATGCCCCAGCCATTGCAGTCTATTAGCCTTCATGATACCAGTGATTAGCGGGGACTTAACAGATCATAAATATCTTTGTTGCTTCTTCTTTTCCACTCTCCACTTTGTGTATCCCTAATGGGCCGAAAGATGGCTTAAGACTTGTTCTCAAAGGTTTGTAACAAGGCTTCGTCTCCTTTAGTTGTACTCCAGGTTTCAGAGCCATACAGCACAACTGGTCTGATAAGTGTTGTGTATATTGTGATCTTGGTGTTACGAGATAGCGCATTTGATTTTAGTAGATGTTGTAGTGCATAGTATATCTTATTTTCAGAGTTGATTCTAGCTTGTATTTCTTCCCTTATGATGTTGGAGTAGTTGAAGATTGTACCCAGGTATTTGTATGTCAAGGACCATTTGGATATTTTTAACCTCATTCCCGGGCTATACAAAATTATCAACTTAAACATTAGTCTGGTATATTTGGTCAAACATTTAATTAATTAATTCCCTAATGTGATGGGTCGAATTACTTCTCTTTGGTGAGCGTGTGATGATAGCTGTTATTTATGATGTTGCTACTAGATTTACTGATGATTGTTTGTGTGTAAAGCTTCTAGATTTATTTAATTTGGAGCCCCGCCCGCGGTTACCTTGCCAGGGCCAGATCAAATGATTCCTCGGGTCTTATATGGCCCGAGGGCCGGACATTCCCAGCCCCTGCTGTAGACTCATGGCAAACCCTTTTGGGAGCTCTGGTGAACGGAACACCAATGCATTGGTCTTAATAGTTAATATAAATTAATAGAGAGCTTTCTGTTACTGGCTTCCAGTAGATTCACAACCAACTAATCTGTCAATTACAGCGGTGTTTTGTTTTGTTGTTGACTGTTTGCCTTCCACCTTTTCTTTTAATATAGTTTTGATTATGTTATAATGAAAGAAATTGCACCTACTCCTCATCACAGAAACATTCTACAGGAAACAATCGGCAGCTGTGAGAATGTGTGATGACATATAGAAAGCCGGCGAGATATTAATCACATGACCTGTCGGGCACCGATTGGTCTAAAACAACGGGGCTAGCAGTGTATGTTCTATGCGCCTTAATGTGTAAGAAAAGGACCATTACTTATATACCTACTATAAAGATTACAGTTAATAGGCTCTGTGGCGATGGGGTTGCTAACGTAATTCTCAATCTCGAATACCACGTTCGAAACACGGCTGCGGGCGATATGGAAGCAGACCGCCTAGCGCTGATTTTCAAACAATGGTATGAGCTCTGGTCGTTCAGAAAGCAGTGGGAAACTACGGAACGTAAACTAGTCAAGAAATCACAAACAGCCTCACACTTAACGCCACGGAGCGGGCAGCATATTATATAACATAAAATATAGCACAGAGCAGCATATTATATAACATAAAATATAGCAAAGAGCAGCATATCATATAACATAAAATATAGCAAAGAGAAGCATATTATATAGCATACAGTATAGCAAAGAGCAGCATATTATATAACACACAATATAGCACAGAGCAGCATATTATATAACATAAAATATAGCACAGAGCAGCATATTATATAACATAAAATATAGCACATAGCAACTTATTATATAACATAAAATATAGCAAAGAGCAGCATATTATATAACTTAAAATATAGCACAGAGCAGCATATTATATAACATAAAATATAGTACAGAGCAGCATATTATATAACATAAAATATAGCACAGAGCAGCATATTATATAACATAAAATATAGCACAGAGCAGCATATTATATAACATAAAATATAGCACAGAGCAGCATATTATATAACATAAAACCCGGGAAGGTTAACCCGGTCAACAAATGCCCACAGAAGTCGGATGTGTCGGCCTAACGGCGAAAGAACGCAGCTCTGCTGTAAACAGGCACAACGCAGTCACGTCCGAAAAAAAGAAACTCCGGATGAACGCAGAAGAAGAAGAAGAAGAAGAAGAAGAAGAAGAAGAAGAAGAAGAAGAAGAAGAAGATATAACATAAAATATAGCACAGAGCAGCATATTATATAACATAAAATATAGCACATAGCAGCTTATTATATAACATAAAATATAGGACAGAGCAGCATATTATATAACATACAATATAGCACAGAGCAGCATATTATATAACATACAATATAGCAAAGAGCAGCATATTATATAACATAAAATATAGCACAGAGCAGCATATTATATAACATACAATATAGCAAAGAGCAGCATATTATATAACATAAAATATAGGACAGAGCAGCATATTATATAACATAAAATATAGCAACGAGCAGCATATTATATAACATAAAATATAGCACAGAGCAGCATATTATATAACATAAAATATAGCAAAGAGCAGAATATTATATAACATAAAATATAGCACAGAGCAGCATATTATATAACATACAATATAGCACTGAGCAGCATATTATATAACATAAAATATAGTAAAGAGCAGCATATTATATAACATACAGTATAGCAAAGAGCAGCATATTATATAACACACAATATAGCACAGAGCAGCATAGTATATAACATAAAATATAGCAAAGAGCAGCATATTATATAACATACAATATAGCAAAGAGCAGCATATTATATAACATACAATATAGCAAAGAGCAGCATATTATATAACATAAAATATAGCACAGAGCAGCATTTATATCATCATCAAGTGCCGTGCCGGCTGGCGTAGGCGTTCATGGCTCTCCACAGATCTCGGTCTTTGGTGTTCTGGATCAACTCTGCTGATGTTATTCCTCCATGCCACCGTCTCATTCCGTCCAGCATCATTTCTCTTGGTCTGCCTCTGCCTCTCTTCCCCTCGATCTTTCCAGTTGTCACGATGTTCTCTAATGCCTCTCTTCTCATCACATGACCAAAGAAAGATGTTTGTCTCTTTCTTATTGTTGTATATAATGTTCTAGTTTCATTAGCCTCTTTCATGCAATCGTTGTTAGTTACTCTGGCAGTCCAAGGAATTCACAACATTCGTCTTAAAAACCACATCTCTGTTGCTTCTAAGTTCTTCCTAATTTGTTTATTTACATTCCGATATTCGCTGCCATAGAGCAAAACTGGTTCTATATAGCATTTTAGTACTCTCTTTCTTACATTCATTGATAGCGACTTATTGCATAAGATACTCTTCATTTTCTGAAATGCTGTCTGTGCCTGCCCTATTCTGCTCTTAATCTCTTTTAATAATATTTATATAACATAAAATATAGCACAGATCAGCATATTATATAACACTAGCTGACCCGGCCCGGCTTCGCCCAGGCCCTGGCAGAGATCAATCTATTTGTCTGTCTGTCTGTCTGTCTGTCTGTCTGTCTGCCTGCCTGTCTGTCTGTCTGACCCGACCCGGCTTCGCCCAGCTCCTGGTGGGGAGTATCTCGTTTAATTCATATAAGTAGTCATATAAGATCCCGTTCCCGTCCCCACTGTCTGTCTGTCTGTCTGTCTGTCTGTCTGTCTGTCTGTCTGTCTGACCCGGCCCGGCTTCGCCCAGCCCCTGATGGGAAGCATCTCATTCAATTCATATAAGTAGTCATATAAGTTCCCGTTCCCGACTGTCTGTCTGTCTGTCTGTCTGTCTGTCTGTCTGTCTGTCTGTCTCTCTGTCTGTCTGGCCCGGTCCGGCTTCGCCCAGTCCCTGGCGGGGATCTGTCTGTCTGTCTGTCTGTCTGTCTGTCTATCTATCTATCTATCGCCAGGGGACTTAACTTAAGATATAGCATTTCTACTAAAAGTTATGTCCCTTGTTTTATTTTTTTTTATGTTGAGTCATGTAATTACAGAATTAAATTTTAGTAAGTAAATAGATGATTGTACACTAAGAAACTGTTACAGTTGGTTGCACAGGAATGAAAAGAAAACATTTAGAAAATTTCATCTCAATCGGATGGACCGTTCGCGAACGAATAAAGAACGGACATACATACATACATACATACATACATACATACATACATACATACATACATACATGCATGCATGCATGCATGCATGCATGCAGGCAGGCAGGCAGGCAGACAGACAGACAGACAGACAGACACATACACACATACATACATACACACACATACACACACACACACATACACACACACATACATACATACATACATACATACATACATACATACATACATACATACATACATACATATACACACACGGACGGACAGACAGACAGACAGACATAAATTGTGTTTTATAGATATAGATAAAATATAGCAAAGTGCAGCATCTTATATAACATACAATATAGTAAAGAGCAGCATATTATATAACATAAAAAATAGCACAGAGCAGCATATTATATAACATAAAATATAGCAAAGAGCAGCATATTATATAACATACAATATAGCAAAGAGCAGCATATTATATAACATAAAATATAGATTCATACAAGAGACAACATTGCAGTTATAAACATATTTCAGGCGAACGAAAGAAGAAGAATATAACATAAAATATAGCAAAGAGCATCATTTTATATAACATAAAATATAGCAAAGCAAAAAAAAAAAAAAAGGACTCCATTCACACGGTGAGTAGCCTCCTACACATGACCCCTAGCCCGGGGCAGAACAAGTTCGCAACAAATTGCAGAACCTGACAGGAATTTCATCGCAGCCACGTCAGTCTGTCCACCCAACTGTCCTAACTCAAATCTTCCATTCTGCTGCGGCATTGAGCGGGATTTCAAAGCTGATCACCCGTCCGTGCGCGGACTTTCAAGTTAAGACGTCTGCCCGTTTGGACTTCGGGGACAGCAGCAGGCGGTTAGAGGGGGGGGGGGGGGGGGGGGGGAGGTTCCAGAAGGGAGAGCTGACGTGTCTTTGGCGAAATCGCTGTTGGCCGCGTTGAAGTAGTTACAGCCAAGTCCGTTTCCGATCGTTACATTGATCATTTTTGCCAAGATTCCACATGTCTGTCACTCGTGCTTAATCCGTAACGCCTTGTTTCTCTTTTAAATTTTCATCCTGTGTCTTTCCATTTATCAGAGCTGTTTTCAGTTCACCATTGCTGAAGTATTGCTGCTTCATTATTATTTTGTTGTGTGTTTTTCCGTTCTGGGTTGTTTTTTTTTTTCTTTAATGCGTGTTTGATTTACACTTCCTGTGCTACATTTTGTCATTCTCGTTTTTTTGTTTGTTATTTTTTGTTAGCGTTTTTGTCGAAACTGTCTGCGTATCCTATAGCGGGTAAAAAAAAAATAATATATATATACGATCATATTGACGTGACATATTAAGAACCTCAATGGCTCGGAAAGCTGAAGAAGAAGAAGAAGATATTGACGTGGATAGGCCTTAGGTGCATACCAGGATGCGATTAGCAGTAGTGGGTTGTGCTCACTATTTAAATTTCAAATCCCGAAACAACCAAATTATATATATATATATATATATATATATATATATATATATATATATATATATATATATATTTTTTTTTTTTTATTTCTTGTTTCTTTTTCGCATATTCTTTTACAGGACATCGTAGTCAACACCAGCATTTTACCGCTGTCGTTGATTTCTTGGCAAAATCACGCCCAGTGGTTTGCCATTGCTTTCTGGGCGGCCGGCTCACTTATCCCTTAAGTTACCAACGCGGCGAGAACCGCTTCCAATTCTCTCGCGCTGCGTTACCCTACGTGGATAAACGGGATTACGGAGAAAGTCGTTTAACACCCTAGGCCAGGGAGGGCGGCATATATATATATATACATGAGCGGGCGCGCGTGTGTGTATACGCGGTCGCCTGTGAATGCGTACATGGAAACATGCACTAGTAATGAAGTGTGTGTGTGTGCACGCGCGCGTGCGCTCTCTCTCTCTCTCTCTCTCTCTCTCTCTCTCTCTCTCTCTCTCTCTCTCTCTCGCGTTTACGCGTGTACACAGATGCATGCACTAGCATTGAAGTGTGTGTGCGTGTGTGTGTACGTACGTTCATACATACTTGTGTGTGGAGGGAGGGGGGGGGGCTGTGGATAAGTAGTTAAATATTTTGGTAGCTTGGCTGATATGTATGTATGTATATTTATAGGTAGATATGTAGGTAGGTTTGTATGGAGGTACATAGGTACGCATGCTTGTGTGTGTGTATAGGTCGGTAGATATTTATATAGCTAGGTTGATATGTGTGTATGCATCTTTGTAGATAGATAATAGGGTAGATTTGTGTATAGGAGGTAGGTATGCATGGGTGTGTGTATGGATAGGTATGTAGGTATCCGCGATCAGCTACTGTGTGTATCAAACAACGCACCATGTGTGATAAGAGCTGCTGTGTGTATCAACAACGCACCGTGGGGGATCAGAGTTACCGTCTGTGTGTACCAAACAACTTACCGTGGGTGATCAGAGTTACCGTCTGTGTGTACCAAACAACTTACCGTGGGTGATCAGAGTTACCGTCTGTGTGTACCAAACAACTTACCGTGGGTGATCAGAGCTACTGTCTGTGTGCATACAACAGCGCACCAGGCGTGGTCTGATCTACTGCGCGATCAGTTACTGTGTGTGAATCAAATTACGCACCAAGTATGATCAGACGTCTTTGTATATCAAATAAACAACGCACCATATGTGCTTAGCTACAGTTTGTGTAAGAAATAACGCATCGTGTATGATTAGCTGTCTGTGTGTATGGGGAATGGGTTCATCCCATACCCAGGAATGCCTAAATGACTGGGAGGAGTTAAATGTTCTTATCCGAAGTGATTTCTTATCAGTAAAAATATCCGTGTCGCGTGAGCAAATTGCTTTGCCTATATCGCTGGGCCCCTTCATGCAAGTCTGAGAACCGTTGAGGCACCGTCTTATCTTTACGTATGTGCGATTGTGACCCTACCTCGATACGTCACAGATAACTACCGCGTCATGTTTCATATGTATCTATGTGTAGCGCTTAGCAACTGGGCTGTGCCGCTCCCGGCGATTTGGGGCTCTGTTAATTCTTCCGGCCCTTGGTTTTTCTCCTTGAATGCCGACCATCGCATCTTGTGTTCTTTTATTTGTTAGATTTGGTCAGAACATACTAACATGTATCTGCCCTTGTCAGTGGCCACTTCCACCGTGTGTTTAGTTAGCACCTGTGATATTTACACACCAATGACCTTTAATTGTGATTATGTTCCTTTTCTGGCATATCTAACATGTTAAAAGGATTGAGTTTCTACTTCATTGCACCGGGTCATATCCACTCTGGATTGTGCTCTCTCTCTCCCTCTCTTCCACTCTCTCTGTCTCCATCTCTATCCTCCCTCTCTCTTCCACTCTCTCTGTCGCCATCTCTATCCTCCCTCTCTCTTCCTCTCTCTCCTCCATCTTTCTCCTCCCTCTCTCTCTCTCTCTCTCCCCCCCCCCTCTTTCTTTCCTCCCCACGCAGAACATCAAACCCTCTGCCGAGAACATCACACAAAGCACGAAAATTGAACTAACGACCTATACAACTGAAGGCTCAGAGCCCGACATTTTTTCGCAAACGAAACTTTATGGGAATCAAAGAGTTAAGGGATACATTCATGGATTTCTTCTTCTTCTTCTTCTTCTTCTTCTTCTTCTTCTTCTTCTTCTTCTTCTTCTTCTTCTTCTTCTTCTTCTTCTTCTTCTTCTTCTTCTTCTTCCTTCCTTCCTTCCTTCCTTCCTCTTCCTCCTTCTCTTCTTCTTCTCATCTTCATCCTCCTTCCTCTTCGTCTTCCTCCTCTTCTTCTTCTTTTCGTTCCCCTCCTTCTCCTTCTTCTTCCTCTTCCTTCTTATTTTTCTTCCTCTGTTTCTTGCTCTTCTTCCTCCTCCTCATTCTTCTTCTTCCTCTTCTGCTGCCTCCTCCATCTTCTTTATCTTCATCTTTCTTCCTGTCCTTCTACTCCTGCTCCTCCCCCTCTTCCTCCCTCGTCTTTTTCTCTCTCCCTTCTTCGTCTTCATTTTTTTTTTTGCCCCTGAGACTTCTATAAGAGCATCGTACCACAACCACGCACGTCAGGCCCAAGGCAGGCTGTATGATTGGCTGGTGTTGTTTCTGCGGCCTGGGATAGCCGACCGGAAACCAACCCTCTTTAGTGGCTGTTTACGACTGGCTCAGTACGTCTACGTGGTTACTGTCCTTTACATCACCTTTGGGACTCCATAAACTCACGTTCATGATAAACTTCTGCCGTTATCACAATATTATGTTCAGCACAAGTTGCGTGAGGTCAGATAGAAAGACTAGTCTGACCATACATATATCAGTAGGGAAGTGCATTCTTCTGTTCGTTTATATGTTTTTTTTTTTATGTGTGTGTGTTTTTTTTGTTTCTTGTTGTCTCGTTGATATAGACTGCTCTCGAAACATTGGGTGAATTTGTGTGTTTTATATTTATCTGTGGAGCTTCTTATGCATATTTTGCGGCTGAATCACCGCATACTGGGCTGGTGAGTACGGACCGAAGAAAGACTGATAATCCGTTCCGAAACATGGTGTGCTGAAGTTGAATGTGTCAAAGAGGGATGAACATCCTTTCGGGATTATCCCGAGCTGAAGGTGATCGAGTTGACGTAGAGACACGAAGAGAAGAAGGAGAGGATGGAGAAACAAGCATAGAGATAAGAAGAGAGGCTAAGGGAAGAGAGAGAGCGACTGGAGGAGACTGGACTTGGAATAGAGGAAGGGAGATAGAGAGAGAGAGAGACAGGCAGACAGATTATCCAGATAGATAGATAGATAGATGGATGGAGGGAGGGAGGGGTGGGTGGGTTGGTGGTGGGTAGAAGGATGGATGGATGGGGGAGAGATACAGGAGAAAGAGAGATAGAGAGAGATACAGTAAAAGAAAGATAAGGAGAAAACAGAGGCAGAGGACAGGGAGAGAGAGAGAGAGAGAGAGAGAGAGAGAGAGAGAGAGAGAGAGTCTGGTGTCTGGTAGTGATAGACTTGGCGATAGAGGGAAGGGGAAACGTAGAGAGAGAGGGTGGGAGGGAGAGAGAGAAACGGACAGAGAGAGAGAGAGAGAGAGAGAGAGAGAGAGAGAGAGAGAGAGAGAGAGAGAGAGAGAAGATAGAGGAAGAGAAAGAAACAGATGAAGAAAGACAGCAAAATATATACAGGCGCAATAAACAGAGATATACAAAAAGAGATGAATAAATTTACACTATTTTCATCAATAAAATGCGAGGGTGATGGAAATAAATACAGAGAGAGAGAGAGAGAGAGAGAGAGAGAGAGAGAGAGAGAGAGAGAGAGAGAGAGAGAGAAGGGGGGGGGGATTAGCGTAAATAGTCGTTAATGTAAATTAAGGATAGAATTGCTAGACGAAATGCCAAACGAACAATTAGAGCAGATGGCGACCCTTAGCAAAGACTATCCAAGAGAATTTTATAAACGTATCAATACAATGAGAAACAGAGATGCATGCTACAACTCAACCACCATCATATACAGGAAAAGAAGTATACCAATATTTAATCCACGACAAAGACTAACAAGGTGGGCAGAATACTTTCAAGAACTACTTAACCCCACACATCACATAGAAAATCTCACTTTTGTGCCTAAAAGTCACGGACAACAAGAACCAAATTTCATACCTGCAGAAGTCAAAGCAGTTATACAGAAAAGGCCTAAAAACAAATCGCCGGGTCCAGGTGGAATAACCACAGAAGCTATTCTGGCCTGTGGGAAAACAGGAGTTAAATGGCTAACAAGACTTTTTAATTTTTAATATGGCATGGGAAGAAAGAAAAGTCCCAGATGATTGCCAACAGGCAATAATAGTACCAATATGGAAAACGAAAGGCAATATGAGAGAGTGTGCAACATACAGAGGTATATCACTCCTGAGCCATATAGGGAAAATGTACGCAAAACTATTGGAACAAAGAGCTAGACCCATATTTGAACATCAGTTAAGCAAAGTACAATTCGGTTTTCGGAAAGGTAAAAGTTGCACTGATGCACTGTTTACACTTAGGCACATATGTGAAAAAACTGTCGAATATAGTGATCAGCAGAATATTGTGTTTGTAGATCAGGAAAAGGCTTTCGATAGAGTAGACAGATACAAATTATGGACCATCCTTGAAGACTACGGGATACAAGGGCAATTGCTAGAAAACATCATTGCCATGTACCACTCGAGCCGAAGTGCAGTAAGAACACAAGAAGGTATATAAGATATGTTCACAGTCAATACAGGAGTGAGACAGGGATGTGTGCTCTCTCCTCTGCTATTTAATGTCTACATGAACAGAATATCCAAAGAAGCAAGTCTTGACAGAACAGATTCAGAAAATTTAGAATTCTTTACTCCAGATGAAACAACTGATCCACGGGGAATAAATGAACTTCTATTTGCAGACGATCAATGACTGTTTTACAGCGATGAGGGCAGACTACGAAATCATATTAATAATCTGAGTTCAACCAGCAGGAGATACAATATGAATATAAACAGACAAAACCGAAGTAATGCAAGTTAGCAGATCGCCGGGCCCACTAAGTATACAGATAAATATCACAACTCTGAAACAAGTTAAAGAATTAAATATATTGGAAGTATGATCATAGAAGATGGCAGATTGGACAGGGAAATCGAAATCAGATGTCAAAAAGCTAGTGCACTTACATATCAACTATCACCCTTACTGAAACATCCAAATATACCCATGTCCGCAAAATGACAGATAATAAACAACATATTCACACCAACCCTATGCTACCAATCTCAAACCTGGACTTTATCCAAATCACACTTTCGAGACCAAGTAAGAAATGCTGTTATCAGACAGACAGTGGGATCAAACAGAAGATTAAATGGTTTGGTCATGTCGTTATAATGCAACACCAACAACTACCATCACTGGCGTTACATCAAAGATCATCTGCGACGAGACCACGAGGACGTCCAAGAAGAAAATGGATTGACGACATCCAAGACATTGTACAACCACACGGAATGACACTATCCAGTGCCGCCCACCGGGCCCAGGAACGCAAATTATTCCTCTCCACGACGCTTGACGGCAAAAGTGGAAGATGATGATGATGATGATGTAAATTAAGGATCGGATCAAAGTTACACTATTTTCATCAAAATATATACAGGAGCAATAAACAGAGATATACAAAAAGTGATGAACAAATTTACACTATTTTCATCAATAAAATGCGATGGTGATGAAGATAAATACAGAGAGAGAGAGGGGGGGAGAGAGAGAGAGAGAGAGAGAGAGAGAGAGAGAGAGAGAGAGAGAGAGAGAGAGAGAGAGAGAGGATTAGCGTAAATAAACGTTAATGTAAATTAAGGATCGGAGCAAAGTTGAGTAATGGATTGAGAAAAATATGAAGACGCTGGCATAATGGTTTAAATAAGCGCACGCCTCAGGGGAGGGCTGGATGAAATTACACGTGATTTTGAAGGGGAAAGAAAGCAGAAAAGATGACGAACGCCTAAAGGATAGGCCGGTAGTAAGAGAGATGTGACATGTGGATAGATAGAGGATGGATAGATAGAGGATGGATAGATAGATAGATAGATAGATAGATAGATGGATGGATGGATGGATGGATGGATGGATGGATGGATGGATGGATGGATGGATGGATGGATGGATGGATGGATGGATGATAGATAGATAGATAGATAGATAGATAGATAGATAGATAGGTAGGTAGGTAGGTAGGTAGGTAGGTAGGTAGGTAGGTAGGTAGGTAGGTAGGTAGGTAGGTAGGTAGGTAGGTAGGTAGGTAGGTAGGTAGGTAGGTAGGTAGGTAGGTAGGTAGGTAGGTAGGTAGGTAGGTAGGTAGGTAGATAGATAGATAGATAGATGTGATCGATCGATCGATCATCATCGATCGATCGATCGAACGAACGAACGAACAAACTTTATTTTCAAAGGGTTAAGAATTAGGCACGCAGGCCCGTCTAACATTCTGCCCTTCTATCACTCTCTTTCATACATTATTTCATTCACACATCATTCAAGGCTAACAGAGAACAGCAACAATATAAAAGATATGCATTATAAAGGCATGGGCAAAATGCGAACATCAAAACTACACGACACAGTAATATTCGATAATGGTCTGACACTTGTTATTAGCCATGTGGAATATACTGGCCTACCAAAAGGGGACTGGCTGTTATACTAGGGTTTTGTTATTATTATTATTATCTCTATTATTAAGGGGGAAGATAATCCGTACTGAGATAGTGTTCGAGTAATTTGCGATTATATGAATAGGGATTGGTGATGTCTTTGATTTCTTGTGGAAGATTGTTCCACAGCTGTGCTGCGGAGTACGTTAAGCTTGTTTTGTATAAGTCAATCCTAGGCTTCGGAATGTGTAATATATTTAAACGTTTACTGTGCCTAGCATTATATTTAAACAATGGCCAAAGGTAATTTGGGGCATTCCGATGCAGGATTTTGTGAATTAGTTTAGCTTTATTGAAAAGCAGGCGTTTGCAGAGTGGTAGTAACTGAAGGCGTTTATACAGGCTAGGATTGTCAGATAAATGTTTGTTATAAATTAGACTCATGGCCCGTTTCTGGAGTGAGTAAAGTCGCTTGGTGTTTGAATTAGAACAACCGTCCCAGATTGTAGAGCAGTAGTCAAAGTGTGTCTGTATATGAGAAGTATAGAATAGTTTCCTTGTGTCCTCATCAAGGGAGTTTTTAATGTTGGCGAGTTGGTAGACCTTTTTCGCTGTTTGTTTAATAAGCGCTTGAACGTGGGAATTAAAGGTTAGGTTTCTATCAATGATTATGCCTAATGTTTTGTGCTCAATTACACTTTCTACTGGCATGTTATCGATGTGAAGTTGAAGTGATGTGTGTGAGCTTAAAGTTTGAAGTCTTTGTCTGGTTGTTAGTAACATTGATTTTGTTTTAGTGATGTTAATTTGCATACGGTTTGAATAGCTCCACCTAACTACATTATTTAATTCTTGTTGTAAAGACGACTCCAATAAAATACAGTTTTCAGCATTTGTGTACACTGTACAGTCGTCTGCAAATAGATCGCAGGACGACGAAAGATGTAAAGGTAGATCGTTAATATATATGGCAAACAATAGAGGGCCAAGAATAGAGCCTTGCGGTACTCCAATATTGAAGGTAGTGGTATGAGACAGACATTTATTATGTGATACTACTTGCTTTCTGTTTGATAGAAAAGATGATATTAGAGTGACTACATTAGGGCCAATTTTCATTGTCTCAAGTTTTTTAATTAAAATAACATGGTCTGTCATATCAAATGCTTTCTTGAAATCAATAAACACAGTTCCACATAGACTGTTGTTGTTTATATTCAGGTGCCAATTTTCTATCATGTTTGTTAGGGCCGTATGACAGGAATATTTTGGTCGAAATCCTGATTGGTTGTCAACAATAAGCTTGTTGCGAACTAAATACTGTAATGTTACTTTATGGATGTGTTTTTCTAGTGGCTTAGATAGTGATGATAGTAAGGAAATGGGTCTGTAATTGTTCGGGAGATCATTGTCCAATGAACCAGATTTAAGAAGAGGGTACACTTTAGCGATTTTGAGAGCTGATGGAAAGTGGCCTTTGGTGAGACACTGATTATATACATAGGTTAGTGATATACAGATCACTGGCGCAGCACAACGGAGAATCCGTTTGCTGATTCCATCTAACCCAGATGAGGTTGTGTTTTTTAGGTTACTGAGGTAAGTGAATACCTCAGTGATTGTCATTAGCGGTATGTCGGAAAGAATATCGCCGGAGCATCTATTCTCGCAAAACGATGACAGTAAAGATAAGTTGCAAGGAGAATTAGGTATTGAAGCCTTCAACTGGTCTATGTCAGTTTGAAAAAAATTACTGAATTGGTCGCATGTAATATGATTTGATGGTAAAGAATTTCGGAAGTTATACTTGTTTGTCAAGGTGTTAATTGCCTTCCATATATCCTTACTATTTATTTTATCCATTACTAAGTTCTTAAAGTAATTTTTCTTTTCCCGTCGTATAGTATATTGAACTTTGTTTCTAAGAGTACGGTATGCGCTGAGATCCCGTTTTTTATGTGCTTTATCTCTGTCTCTCATAATTTCAAGTATTTCCTGGGTGATCCAAGGTGGCTTGACGTGGTGTTTTACTCGAACTTCCTTGATTGGCACATGTCTATCAAAAACGTCAATAAATGTTTTCATCCAGAATTCCAGAGCATCATCCGGGTCAGGAAGCTGACAAACATTGTCTAGAGGTGAACTGAGCAAGTCCTGTAAAAATGCGTTTTGGTTGAAATGTTTGTAACTTCTATATTTTACACTTAAGTGTTTATGTTTAGGAGTTTTAATTCCTTGTTTAGACCACGTGCAGCATATTGGGTAGTGATCGCTCATTGCACAATTGGGTACAGCGCATTCTATGATGTTGTCTGAGCAAGTTACATAAATGTGATCTATGACTGTTGAAGATGACTTTGTTACTCTAGTAGCCTGTTGTACTATTTGTTGGAAATTGTATGATGCAATTATATTTCCCCATATTATGTTGAATTTGTTGGTGTCAATGTTAAAGTCTCCGAGTAGTATAATTTCCTTCCCGGAAGCGAAAACCACATCCATCATGGTAGTGAAGTTTTCGTACCAGACGTGTCCTGTCCAGCACTGGGATTTCGATAGAGGTAGCCAATTATCAGGGGAGTGCGGTTTTGAAGTTTTAGCTCTAACCACATACATTCTATTTCGCAAGTTTCAAAGTCTAGCCTACGGTGAGCATTTAGTAAATTAGAAACATGGGTTACTATGCCTGTCTCTTGTTTCCTACAGGGATCCCTTCTAAAAACTTTGTACCCTTTAATAGATATGTCCTCATCTGAAATGTTATCATTAAGTCTACTTTCACTAAGGCCGAATAAATGAAAATTTTGATTAAGAATAGAAGATAACTCTGGTAGCTTGTTAAATAAGCTGCAAATGTTTAAGTGTCCAAGGCGTATTCCTGACTTATTGAGCCAGTGTTGCCACTTCTCAGACATTTCATCCATGAAGAAAGTGTAAATTAGTCAAAGTTAAGCAAAAATACAAGATCATTAAAAAAAATATCACAATTACATTAACTTACAAAATATCAGTAATACGAATAGATATGTAAATGACAATATTATAACGATATAACTAATTACACCAACGAATATAATGCAAACACGGAATAAAACGAATTAAAGAACATACAACAAATAATTAACCTGAAAAAAAAAAAACTACTTCACAAGCTAAGTAACCAACTGTTATCCAAAAGAATTAATAAATGATCATACAAGTCAATGTCTCTGTTTAAAGCGGAGTATCCCACACGGGAAATAAAACGTTAAACAGTAAGCAGAAGGAAGAACAGTGAAGACCCCCTCACTCACAGTAAAAACACAATGAAAAGTATTATAAAGCTATACAGCTAAGTACTATCAATTAATATAAAGTCAAAACAAGTCAATATTTGTAGTTGCTTATAACCTAATACGTTACTAGATCAAGTAGTAACCAAATATGCAGATAAACGTTCAAGGAGAGGCTCTTTCTTGTACCGAGATCCGGTGTAGCTTTGCGCTAAGTTGCTAGTAAATACCAGGTTGTGTTGGTTGTTGGTATAGCGACATTATAAGTGCTTGACGAAGTGTAGCTGGGCTATACCGTGTGAGGTGCAACCATTCTGGGTTACCATGAAATGGGTACTGATGATGTCTCATGGGTATGTAATGACTACCAACTAGAGCCTCTGGTTGGTGGCTAACAGGAGGTTGTGGTGGCACATCGTTGTTGCTGAGAGTTGGTTCCTTTCTGGGGAGAATAGGAAAAAAATCTTCGTAATTACCTTCCTGTGTTAAAGTATTTAACGGACTTGGTGTAGTGGTAGTGTCCCGTCTGGCTTGGATTTCAGGTGCAGTGGTTATGAGTGGTCTGCACACTTCTGTCCTATTAGTACTTGATGTGACGGGAGTATGTCGTCTGGCTTGAGTTTCAGGAGTAGCTAAAAGTGTCCGGCGCGATCCCGTATTGGATGTATGGTATGTCCGTTCAGGATATTTGATATTCTTGGCGAGAAAACTGGTGCCCAATGTAGACAAATGTATTTGATCCTTATAAAGACTCTTTTTTGGTGCACCAGCCTGTGAAGTGAATGATGCTGTGTTGTTGATGAATTGTATCATGTTTTGAGAACAGAACTTCTGCAAAATGTTGTTATTTATGTCAGCTAGACGGCGCTGCTGTCCATAACTTGGTGATATGATGGAGGAGAAGAAAATGGATGAGTTAGGAAAAGTGTGACGTAATCCGTTCAAGAGTGCCAGTAGTTGAGACCCTGTGATTTGTTGGTTGTTCATGGTGTCGGTGATACCAATATGTACGCTTGCCCTTCTAACGCTATGATTAACAGCCAACCTGCTAATCTTGTCTGTTAGCCGGTCTACACCAGCCCCAGGCAGTGGGATTATTGAAACAATGTCTTTGTCTGACGTGGCCATCCTGTCGCTGTATAAACCTTTCATTAAGGAATCGCCTAGTATAATATGTGTACAGTCAGGTCGTGCTGTCTGTACATGTTGGTTTTCAGCACGTCTCGCCCGTTGTTTCATCCATTTCCGATTATCAGCAGTCTTTATGTCTCCATGTGGTTCTCTCGATGTATCTTGTAGGCTTGTCTTGCCCGTTGGCAGCATGTTAGAGCACTGTAGGTTTTCTGGTGACTTTGCTTGAAGTACTTCGAATCTATTGCTTATTTTGACGTCAATGGGGTAGACTGCTTGTTGTTGTTTATCTTCGTCTGCGCATTGAGGTGTTTGTTGTTGTTTATCTTCCTCTGCGCATTGAGGTGTTTTCATAGCGCTTATCTGTTCTGGGTGGGATTGAGCTTCCCCAAGATTTCCTAAGGATGAAGCGGTTGCTTGGGAATTACATGCTTCTTCGGTTTGGTTGGTAGAGGACACATTCTGTAAGATTTGAACTGTATTTCTCAGCAGTAAATTTTCATCTCGCAGGAGTGCGACTTCTGTCTTGAGAGCATTGTAATCACTGCTTATCTTCTTGTTTGCTTCAATGTTGGTTGAAACAGTGACAATGAGCGCCTTTAGTGATTGTTCTAGTTCCTCAATGCGCTGTTTACAGTCGCACGAATGTCCATTGATAGTTAAGATGCTATTGTTATCTGAGGCAGGTACTTCTTCAACAATGTCAACATTGGGTTCTATGTTGTTTTGGATACGTTCCATTGGGTATTCAATGGCCAAGAGCACTGGTGGGTTGGCAGGCCTCGTGTTGATGTTGTCATGTATACTCATCGTATGAGTTAATTGACGAACATTGTTAGCTGGTGTGCTGTCGACAGCTGTAGTTGTGGGCTGTGTAGATTCGGTGAATGCCTGTGTCGAGTTTTCAAGTTCAACAAAATCTACTTTTAGCCAGGAATTAATGTTTTCATTACTGCCCTGTGACATGAGTTTATTTTTACTGCGGTACAAATGTATCGTAATCACTGGCGTCGTAATCAGATCCTCAACGTGGGCCCCGTGCTTATCTTGCCTGTGTTCAATTAGTTCAAGCCTGTAGTAGTTGAGTAGGCAAGTTCGGAATGCCTCATAATGGAGTGTGTTGTTGAAGGAAACAGTAACACACTGTCCTGAGTTGGTGTGTTTGACGACTAGGCCGTTGGGATTTATGCACTTGGATAGCTTATTCTTCACGGCCCTCTCTTTGTTTAGTGTGTAAGTTTTATTGGCAGTCGATCGTAAACCTGAGCGAGTCCTTTCACCATTCACTTCCAATACGGAGCACTCTCCTTCCCCTGACATTATTGCATAATATTACGAATAACTAACCTTGAAGAACGCAGCAATCGCATTGTTATCTAGCCACGCCGCAGGCAATTTGAGGTCCCGTGGTTGTATCTGACACGCCTCGTGCACTTGATTGGTTAAAATTTAATAGTGTTCAACTATCACTCGAAATGAATATTATATATAACACACATTTTTGCGATAATCAACACTTGTATTAATCTAAAAACTATTTAACCACATCCTCAGAATCACAACGAGCACATTGATATAAAAATCCATGATAGGTGATTCAGCTTGCAGTAATAATAATCCGAGAAGTAAGAGATACGAAAACACGTCTTCACTCTCCGGAGACACGATGGCAGGTGATAGATAGATAGATAGATAGATAGATAGATAGATAGATGGATGGATGGATGGATGGATGGATGGATGGGTGGGTGGGTGGATGGATGGGTGGATGGAGTGATGGATTGATTGAATGATTGATCGATCGGTCGATCGCTCGGTCGGTCGATCGATCGATCGGTCGATTAATTAAACGATTGATCGATCTGTAAGACGTTCGAACGCACAAACGAACACACTTTTTTTTTCAAAGGGTTAAGAATTAGGCAGGCAGGCCCGTCTGACATTCTACCCTACTTCTCTCTGTCTTTTCATACATTATTTCATTCATACATCACTTATGAAGCTAATCTTATACAACAACAGAACAATATGCATTAAACCGCATGGGAAATAGTCAATAATGCATTCCTCGGTGAAGCAATTTTTAACATGGCCATTATAACGTACCGTACATTTGGGCATTTCATTATACCAGTTGTCATTTGGGGCGCGTGTAATCTGTACTGGTGGGGGAGTGGGGGGGGGGCGTGTAGTCTGCACTGAGATAGTTTTCAAACAGGTTGCGAGTGTATGTATAGTCTTTGATTTCTTGTGGAAGATATGTTAAGTCGTTCGCTGTGTCTTGCATTATATTTAAACATAGGGCAAAGGTATCGTGGGGCAATTTGAAATAGGATTTTGTGAATTAGTTTGGCCTTAATAAAAAGTAATCCTTTTAATTTAGGGAGTCTCTGTGGCGAAGTGGTCAAGCCGTTTGACTCGTGCTCTGAAGGTTGTGGGTTCGATTCCGGGCCGCACCCTTCGGTTTACGAGTTAAATGTTTCGGAGACTCCTGTGGGTCGTCGCTAAAAACTACGGAGTTCGTGTTTTGTGCGACGCTTTCCGTGCTGCGGAAAGAGACCGAGCCATATGGGATAAAACCCGGTGCAATGAAGTCGACCCTGTCGACTTTTAAGCGACTTTTTAAAAAGTAATCGTTTGTGGAGTGGCAGTAATTGAAGACGTTCAGGTAGGTTAGAGTTGTCGGTACGCTTTTACCCTTAATTAAACCCACTGCCCTTTCCTGGAGTGAATAAAGGCGTTTTGTTATTGATTTGGATTATCCATCCCAGATTGTGGGGCAATAGTCAATATGTATCTGTATGTGGAAAGTATAGAATATATTTCTTGTGTTTTCATCAAGGAAATGTTTAATTTTATCAAATTGGTACACATTTTTTGCTATTTGTTTAACGAGAGCGTGAACATGGGAATTAAAGGTTAGATTTCTATAGCTAGCTAGCTAGGCAAGCAGGCAGGCAGACAGACAAACTGTCCGTCCGCCCGTCCGTCCGTCCGTCTGTCTGTACGTCGAGATAGCTGATGCACAAACAGACGGAGAGATGGATAGGTAGGAAGATAAGCAGATGGATAGATGGTTAGGATAGATTAATGGAAATGAGGGAAAGTGATTAAGCAACAGGAATTTTACGAATATCATTTTTACAATTGTGCGAACAATAAATGTTGTGTATATTATTTCTCAAAATATCCCTCTGCCTGGCAACACACTTGGTCCAGCTGTCCATTTGCTTATTGATGCCTTCTAGAAAACGTTTTTGGATATGGTCTTAAACCAGTTTTGCAAACCTCATTACCTCATATTTATGTGCCAACCCCTGACCCCGCATGTGTTCTTTCAAGGGTCCAAACAAGTGAAAGCCCGATGGCGCCAAGTATGGACTATGCTGGATGTTTCAAGGCTTAAATTTTCAGACCACGTAGTATATCCACTGTATTCGCATCCGTATAAGGGTGGGCGTTGTCGTGCCGCAAAAGCCTCTAGCGTTTCGATCGTATCGCTGGATGTTGTTTGTTCACTAGCATGTCACTGTTTCGAGCAATGGTCATAGTTTTTCCTTTTTCTGAAAATGCACTAATTTACCGCACTTGATATCCCAAAAGACGATCATCGTGACGTTCCAGCGGATACCTGCGACTTGCATTGTTGTTTTTTAAACCGAGACCAGTGTTTTCACTGCATCGACTACCACTGACTCCCTAGTTCGTAATGATGCACCCAGGATTCGTCTCCATCTTTCTTCAATAGATTTCGTAAGGATTCACACTCTCTGACCATCAAAAATAATAATATTGTTCTTCCACTTTGCAAGTTGATAGTGGGACAGCCATTGTGTAATCGCTATTGCGCATGCGAAAACAGCTCGATCTGAACAACCTCTTCAAGGGGTATTGCTTAAGAGCCAGTTTGTGCCCTGAAGTAAGAATTTCCGTTGTCTATACTTTTTCATGCACTTTATAAAAAAATTCGTCTTACTTAATTACTTTTCCTCTTAGTTAGGTGACACGTTGATAGCTAGGTAGATAAGTGTGTAGATAAGTGTGTAGATAAATACTTAGCAAGAGAGAGAAAGAGGAGAGAGAGGGGGGGATCAACTTTCATTGCAAACGAGAAATTGACAGTAATTTGAATTTAGGACATGAATTGAGTAATGGACATGACACAAAGACATCGCTATTTCGTGAATCCCATTTGCTGGCCAAGCAAGAAGTTCATTATTTTAAGATCTATACTAACCATCCATTTATGTTCTAAATACTTCAATCTTTCTAGAACTGTGCTCATTGTAGCATGCTCCTACTTCATTGTAGTAGAATGAACAATTGGAATTGAACCATATTTGTTACTATTGTATAAAAGAACCCCTTTCAAACTTCTTTTAGAGCTGTCATTGAAATTTTGCCACTCATCTGGTATATAACTTACACCCATTTCGTTTACCAGACCTCCTACATTAGTACAAAACACAAAGTTGTTTTCTTTACAAAAGAATGGAAGAAAACTTTGCTCTCTGCTGCGATAAAATGTAACATTTATTTCAGTAGTGAGTAATTTTTTTTCTTTCAATCTTCAAGCCAAAATTTCTGAAGATTCCTTGGAGAGATATAGCTCTCGGATATTTGATCAGTTAGTTAACGCTGGTCGAAGCGTGAGTAGGTGGAAATCTACAAAATCAACATCCCCATGTCGTTCCACATGCCACTGCTGTCTCATCTTATAGTACGGCATCTGACATTTGACTGAAAATTGGAATTAGTGTGTAATCTCCGCGTGGAACAGGTCGTCTAGCAGACTCTAAATCTGCATATTTTAATTTTTTTTGACTTTAAAAAAAAAAAAATAATAATTTCCGTCATATTGACAATACAGAAATAATCACCATAGTGGTTCTTGGGCGTTCTCCAAACCGTTGGAATTCCAAATTGTAAGCATTTTCTTTTCCCCCAAGTCGACTGTCGCATGTGTTCAACACATGTTTTGCAACAATATGAGGAGCCCTAGACTTGTCCTGGACACCTAGTTTTACTTTAAAGTAAGCAAAGTATGCCATTTTCACAAAAATTGTAATATGCATCCCATGTTCTTCTTTCAAAGTGTACTCTCCACAAGTATAACGAAATAAATCCAGTGAAAGAAAACATGCGTTTCTTGAAGATGATGTCGGTCTGTGTTAGAATTGTAAGAAAATAACTAGCATACTAACATCATGTCGTAATAAGTGTCGTCCCTGGGGTGAGGGGAATCAACACCCACATTCTTTTAACCCCATATCACTATTTTGAGGATCTTCTGGATTTCTGTCCATAACACCCCGTCAGTCTTCGGATCCCCCTCTCTCTCTCTCTCTCTCTCTCTCTCTCTCTCTCTCTCTCTCTCTCTCTCTCTCTCTCTCTCTCTCTCTCTCTCTCTCTCTCTCTCTCTCTCTCTCTCTCTCTCTCTCTCTCTCTTACCACTGGACCATGCCCCATCTCATTCTTTTCCAAAACATACCCACACAACACTAGCCTCTAACAAAAATTACAAATTAATTTAATAAAGAAAAGTGTCAGGTGTGTGCAAAGTGTATGTGTAGAATGTCTGTCGTATAATCTAGTGTGTTTGCAGAATCAGACATAACAGCTCAGGAGCAAAGTCTGCTTTATCACAGTACTGGCCACACAACAGCACCATAGATCAAGAACAAGAAGACCTCACCAAATGATGCGTCTCTCCGGCCAAATGTCGACTTCCTCCAATAGCTCTTGGATAGTCCGGATACCTGGTCACCAATAGTGGATATAGTCCAATACTGACCATGAATCTGACACACACAATGTAACTAATAGGTCACTGAAAGTTCCGTGATCTGATATCACTTGTACCGTAAAAACAATGTTTACTGTCACTTTGGAACTAAATGTTAATAGTTAATGTCATAAGAATTCACCAATAAGAAAAACTCAAAGTTAATTGGTAATGTTTCACAAGAATTCCCCATTTAGAAAACACAATGTTATTTTTTCCAGTTTTCTATATACTACTATTGTTCCTGTTACTGGTGGTATTGTAAGTATATGTACTCTACTATAATAAGAACCACCACCGAGGAATCACTCTGAAATGATCATCAGTTCCTGCTCAGCAGAGGCCAGGTTCTTGCAGACCCTCTGGGTTATGGACCCAGTGCAAAAGCCGCTGAGTGAAAAAAACTTCCTTCAATAATCGAGCCATACTTTTCTGCTACTTCTTGGTAAACCTAGTGGAACCTGCTGAAGAGAGAACACACCTGGTGAGAGCAACCCGATTCGGACCTTTATTAGGCCGCACTCAGATATATAACAGAGAACCAAACTCTGTCATAATGCAGAGGAGCTCATCACATTGGTCTGAGTCATGGTAAGACAAAGAAAGACTAAAGGAAAAGTGCAGAAACCCAGTAGACACCCTACTGGAAGATCCTACCACTTTACATTTCCTTTATCCCCCCAACCATCCTCAATCTCCCTAAACATCATCCCACTACATTGTTCTTAACTCACCGAGATAATTGATATCTCACACAAGCGAGTTTAAGCAACGCGACAGCCTACTGTTGCCGAAGCTCCCATAATACATTCTCCCAACGCACATTACTACACTCGATTCCTAAGAACAATTTAATTTCTGTCTATTAAATTAAATACCATATATTTATTCCGGTTTGAAATTGAGACTACTAAATCACACAAGCCGGTCTCTCTGGCTGTGGGGTTACAACACTTTCTCTCTGTAATCCCGTTTATCACGCAGAGTCTCGCAGCGGAGCGAGAACTGAGGTGGTTCGACCCCCGCTCGTGACTTGCGGATACTGAGCCGGCCGCTCAGAAAGCAATGGCAAACTACTGAGCGTAATCTTGCCAAGAGATCAACAGACAGCTGAAAGATGCTGCTGTTGACAGCTAAGTCCTGTAAAAGGATACGCAAAACATTTTAAATCACACAAAGGAAAAATGTCCGCCGATGTAAATCAACAGAAGACATTGTAGTCTCTCTCCAGAATCAAACTAGGAATATCACACACGTCCTTATTGTTTCACAACATTTGGTCAACTCCCGCCAACCTTGTTTATCCCGACTGTTTTAATATTGTGTCTGAATGACGTCACAAGTCTGTCTAGACAGTATGCTTCTAGAAGCTATTTTTCTCTCTCCGTTTCCGACTGAATGGAAACAACTATTCGTCTAATCCGCTTTCATCTGGGGAATTGTCCCGGTACTTCAAAAAGTCTGGCCGACTTGTGATCCTGAGACCTGTTTTTCCCACAACAAAAGATCTTGCCGACTTACATCCAGACAGAGTGTCTCCAATTTCAAAGGAGGGCTCCTGCCTGTAGACTAATAGTGCGACAGTCTTTCTTCGATCGACAACACATCAAAGAATGACGGCTGCTTGTAGACGGATGGCGCGACAGTCTTTCATCGATCGATATCTCCAAGAATTTATGCGACACATGCATGCAGTGGATTAAAATCTAAAAACAGGCAATGATTGAAAGATTCTTGGAAAACTGAAACTTTAAGTAAGCAAGCAATTACATTTTTTAATGGACTAGATAGCAATCGTTCTTTGTTCCACTGCCTTATACAGAAATTTATGTAATAACATTAATGAAATACACAGATGCCTGCATCTAAAAAACAAAACTATAGCTTATACAGACAAATAAATGTGATGCAGTATTTGGATTTAGCAGGTCTCATTTATGAAAATGTTTGTAGGGTTGTGTTTTCTGTAGTGCATGTTACATTCACATAAGGGAAAATAAAACATTGTCAAAGAAAGTTGTGAACATCAACAATATATATTACCATGTTAAGATACAGGCAGACAGCCAGACATACGTACATAAGCACATTCATAAACACAAACATACATAGATACATACCTGCATGCATACGAACATCATTTATACACTCTCACAGTTATGCACCCACTTAATAAAACACCAATGCACACTCCATCGCATAGACATATACTCACTCACAATCAAAATCTCACTAATTAGAGTTTACTTATACATACATACTATCTCTCTCTTTCTCCATCTCTCTCTCTCTCTCTCTCTCTCTCTCTCTCTCTCTCTCTCTCTCTCATTGTTACTCTTTTTCTCTCACTGTCACTCTTTTGCTCTCACTGTAACTCTCTTTATCTCTCTCTCTCTCTCTCTCTCTCTCTCTCTCTCTCTCTCTCTCTCTCTCTCTCACACACATCATCATTCATACATACAGCAAGGCCCACACATACACTTCTTCCCACACACACATAATCGACACATACACACTTCCACACACGCAAATACACAAAAACTCACACAGCCGTATACCCACACAGTCACACACCCACACACGCTTTCTCATATACACACATGCAATCACAAACACTAAATCATTCACTCATGCATACTCTCTCTCTCTCTCTCTCTCTCTCTCTCTCTCTCTCTCTCTCTCTCTCTCTCTCTCTCTCTCTCTCTCTCTCTCTCTCTCTCTCTCTCTCTCTCTCTCAAGCAACAAAGACAATAATAATTGTAAATTATCTCCAACGACAACTAGCCACACACAAAAAAAAACATTCCCATATGTATGGTACGTTACACCCACCTTGGGTATTCACGATGCCCATGTTAAACATTGCCTCAACGAGTCATTTATTATTGATTATTTTTCATGCGTTTTAATGCTTATTGTTCTTTTGTTGTTAAAGAATTGCTTCATAAGAGATGTTGAATGAAAGAATGTATGAGAGGAAATAGAGAAGGGCAGAATGTCAGACGGGCCTGCGTGCCCAATTCTTAACCCTTTGAAAATAAAGATTTTCGTTCGTTCGTTCGTTCGTTCGTTCGTTCGTTGTCTCACAGACAGACAGGCAGGCAGGCAGGCAGGTACATAGCTATGCAAGATAGATAGATACGCAGGTATATCGATAAGCAGGTGGCTAGGTATATAAGCAGGTAGGTAAGTAAATATGTAGCGAGAGGCAGAGAGAGAGAGAGAGAGAGAGAGAGAGAGAGAGAGAGAGAGAGAGAGAGAGAGAGAGAGAGTATAAAAGTGCATCACAAACGAGAAGTTGACAGTAATTTGAATTGAGGACATAAATTGAGTAATGGAAATGACATAAAGACATCGCTAATGAGAGATTTGTCCCTGAACCGACCGGCTGGCTATTTTCGTGAACAGTGATTGAATTTTTTCATGTCGCCCGGATCTGAGCATTTCTAGGCCCAAGTTCGTATATCATCTGCTAATTATTTCTGTGAGTTTGGAGGGAAGAAGGAGGCGGTGGTTGTTCAAAGATTCCTCCCTAGTTTCTGGGCGTTTCGTGGGAGTAGCTTTGCTAGCGGTTCATGTGTAACATTGTTGTTGGATTCGTGGTCATTACGTAAGGTAGAATCACTTCAACCAATGGTTTGTCCAGTGGAGAACTTTTCTCTCATAACTGTCTTGTGAAATGCCTCTCTATTGTAAGTCTCTGATGCTGTCATGTGTAAATTAGATATAACATCTTGAATTTATCTTGGATTTTAATGGTTTGTTTATTCATTGATTCAGTAGCATGTCCTTTGCAGAACATCGCTTCTATAACAATCTTCCAGTAAACCTCTCGATCATAAGCAAGATGTCGCGCTTCCGATAAACCCATCTGGAGATCATCCACCACATCTTGCACCCATCTTCTCTTTGGCCTTCCTCTTCCTCTCGTCCTAGGCATTTACCCCTCGATTATTGCTTTCTCCAAACTTTCGTTATGTTTCAAATGACCAAAATATATCAGTTTTCTTTATTTTATCGTCTTTAATAGCCAACCTTCTTTAATATTCAGGTCTTGAAGTATGGAAGCATTTGTTCTTTTCTTTATCCAAGATATTATTAGAACTCGTCAATAATATTTATATTCAAAGGCATTTATTCGCTGTTCAGCTTGTTTAGTAAGTGTCTAGGTCTCACAAGCGTATGTTGCAATGGGAAAGATGCATGCTCTTAATAATCTATTTTTTTGTAATTCTATCTGTCCCGCTCCACACTTTATTCAGTTGTTTTAGTCTTTGAACAGAAATAGACATTCGTCTTTCAATTTGTTTCATTGTGTCACCATTATTGGTGTTTTTGTCCGTCAAGAATGATGGTGACCATTCATTTCATCCAGTGGGGTTGAAGGTATGGAGCCGTGGGTTCTAAGATGGCTGATAAGGCCTATTTTGGCTCGAAATGTTCTTTGACATTGTGGGCAAAGAATGCTTGACGTCTCCGGAGGAGGATTTCCTGCAGTGGTTTTTCTGTCCTGCCTTTTCTTCACAGCTCTCGCAGTCCTGGTTGCCTCGCATATGACTGCACCTTTGCGTAATGATGCACGCCACGAATTTCGGTCTTTGGCTGCAGCCTCCCAGGTGTCATGATGAATTCCAAAAGCATTCAGTGAAATTTTCAGAGTGTCTTTAAAGCGTTTCCTCTGGCCACCTTGGGAGCGTTTACCACAACGCAGTTCGCTGTAAAATATTCGTTTAGGGAGCCTGTGATCTGGCATGCGAGTCAAGTGACCAGACCAACGAATCTGATTCTTCATCAGTATGGTGTGGATACTGGGCATGGATGCTCTTTCTAGGACTTCAGTGTCTGGAATCTTGTCTTGCCATTTAATCTTCAGTAGCTTCCTTAGGCAGACTGTGTGGAAGTGGTTTAATTTCCTAGCGTGTCGCTGATAAACAGTTCAGGTTTCACAAGCATATAGCAGTGTGGATAATACAACTGCTTTGTAGACTTTTAGCTTTGTTTGCAGGCTTATTCCAGTTCTGTCCCATACATTCTTGTACAGTCTGCCAAAGGCCGCACTGGCCTTGGAGATTCTTGCATTCACTTCGTCATCAATTGTGGCAGCTTGTGACACAGTGCTGCCAAGATATGTGAATTTGTCCACAACACTTAGTCTATGATCATTCACTTTGATATTCGGCACAGTGTGATTATTCCCTGGAGCTGGCTGGTACATAACTACAGTCTTCTCCAAGTTGATATTGAGCCCAAAGTTGGCACAGGCATGTGAGAAAGCTGAAACATTGTGTTGCATGTCCGCCTCTGAGTTGGCGTATAGAGCGCAATCATCAGCAAACAGGAACTCTCTGACGGTGTCGCTGTTAATTTTGGTTTTAGCTTTCAGCCTTCTGAGGTTGAATAACTTTCCATCCATACGGTAGTTGATGTCTATTCCAATGTTGTCGTTCTCGAAGGCATTCATCAACATGGCTGAAAACATGAGGCTGAACAGTGTTGGTGCCAGGACACATCCTTGCTTCACTCCATTGGTGACAGGAAAGGGTTCTGACAGTTCACCATTTTCCTGTACTCTTGCCTGCATGCCGTCATGAAATAGCAGCACTATTTGGACAAACTTTCGTGGACAGCCATATTTTGCCATAATCTTCCACCGTCCTTCTCTGTTGACTGTATCAAAAGCCTTGGTAAGGTCAATGAAAGTGGAGAACATTTCACAGTTCTGTTCCTGACATTTCTCTTGCAGCTGCCTTGCAGCGAAAATCATGTCAACAGTTCCACGTTCTTTTCCGAAGCCACATTGACTCTTAGGAAGAAGACCTCGATCGAGACGGGCTGTGAGGCGATTGAGAAGAATTCTGGCGAGTATCTTCCCTGCAATTGAAAGCAAGGAGATGCCTCGGTGGTTGTCACAGGATTGGCGGTTTCCTTTACGTTTGTAAAGGTGGACTATTGACGCGTCCTTGAAATCTTGTGGCATGGTCTCGTTCACCCATATGTTTGTAAAGACTTGGTGAAGCTGCTCTGATAGGACCGGCCCACCTGCCTTGTATATCTCTGCTGGGATGGAGTCAGGACCAGGTGCCTTGCCGCTGTAGAGTTGCTGGATGGCTTTGTTTACTTCCACTATGGTTGGCAGGTCATCAAGTGTCTCATTGGTGGGAACTTGAGGAAGGCAGTTGATGGTTTCATCATCGAAGAAGGAAGTTGCATTTAAGATTTTGCTGAAATGCTCTGCCCAGCGTTGAAGGATTTCTTTCTTATCGGTGACCAATGTTCCCCCATCTGCACTGAGGAGGGGAACTATGCCTGGTGATGAAGGACCATAGACCGCTTTCAGTGAGTCGTAGAAGTTTTTCATATCATGTCTGTCAGCAAAGCCCTGAATTGCATCAGCTTTGCTGCTCAGCCTGGAGTCCCGCATGTGCCGAAGTTTCTGCTGCACTACTCTCTGAATGTTCTTGAAGGCATCTTTTTTTTTTATGTTGACTTTGGGTCATTCAAATGTGCCTTGAGGAGAAGATGTTTCTCGGCCAGCAATTGGTTGATGTCTTCGGAATTTTCATCAAACCAGTCTTTATGCTTTCGGGGGGCTCGACCCAGGATTTCCATAGCAGTGTTGTAAATTATGTCCTTTAGGGTTCTCCATTCTGTTTCTGTATCCTGTTTAGCTGCAGCATTGGGCTTGAGGTTGTCTTCCAGCATATTTTCAAACGACTGCTGCATTTTCTTGCTGTTTAGGCGGGTGACATTTAGCTTTTTATGCATTTTCGCCCCTTGAGGACGCCGTGGTGGCCTGATGTGAATGTTTATTGTCGAGACAATGAGACGATGGTCTGTCCAACATTCGGCACCACACATGGATATTGTCACTCGAACGTCTTGTCTGTCACTCCTCCTGACGATGACATAGTCAATGAGGTGCCAGTGTTTCGAGCGGGGGTGCATCCACGATGTCCTATTTCTCATGGGGAGACGGAAAATTGTGTTCGTAATCAGGAGATCATGTTCGGTACATGTCTGAAGGAGGCGGAGTCCATTGCTGTTACAATTTCCGACTCCATGCTTTCCAATAATGCCACTCCAAAAGGTGGTGTCCGTGCCTACTCTGGCATTGAAATCCTCAAGGAGTATAAGTTTGTCTCCTTTGGGAACAAATGTTAATACATTGTGCAGGTCCTCATAGAACTTGTTCTTGACATCATCTACGTTGGTCATAGTTGGTGCGTAGACACTCACAATGGTTGCATGCTTCCTTCCATTCAACAGGGGCAACTTCATGGTCATGAGCCTGTCGTTTATAGCCTTTGGAAATCCAGCTAATTTTCCGACCAGGGCCGACTTAATGGCAAATCCCACACCGGATTGGCGTCTTTCCTCGCTTTTCCTTCCACTCCAGAAAAATGTGTAGTCGGCACCTATTTCACAGTTTGGCCTTCTTCTGCAAGTCGTGTCTCGCTCAAGGCTGCAATGTCGATGTTGTACCTGCCCAGCTCTCTCCCAATCAGTGCTGTTCGTCTCTCTGGACCCGACGCGCCGTCTCTGTCAAGTAGGGTGCGTACATTCCAAGTTCCAATTGTTAAGGGAATATGGTTTACTCTTTTAGCTTTGCTTGTTTTATCTTTGTATGACGACCGCAGTTAAGGGTACCCACCAAACGCGGCTAGCTGGTTAGGTAGTGATGGAGCAGACAATGTTTAGGGCACCTTTTCTAGCCCATTCCTCATGCTATGGAGGTGAGCAGTGTGTTCCTATAGAGGGCTGCTCAGTCGCTCAGGGGGCTGCCGAATCCCACTGCTGCTCCGGTCAGTAGAAGACGACCATATAGCCTGAGCCGCCTGTGTGCAGGTCTGCGACTACGGCTGCCAGCGTACCCACGCGTGCCGCTTCGCCTCTCGCCCATCGCCACAGGGCTTGACGGTGATATATGACGTTGGATGAAGAATGACTTGCGCGATGACTTGGATTAAAGTGAGGAAGAGTTGCGCAATTCGTCGACCTCACTCTCTCGCCTGAGTCCATCTGAGTCCAGTGGCAAGACAAGTCGAGACGACTGGAGACGAATACAGGTGCAGTGGATGACCAGGGTGCTCTACGTGCCTTGCCGTGCTCATTACGTTCCACAACGCTTTGCAGGTAAACGCCGTCTTGTCCGTTGAATCAGGAATGATTTCTTCCGCGCAGTCTGCCGAATCCTGTCTTCACATGCTGGGTAGGCATACCTTAGTTTACCTCTTGGTTTGACACCAAATCGGCTACCTGCGCCTGGTTTAGCCAGCCTCTCACAGCTGTTGCCCGGGGGGTGGCCGCTGTCGCATGCTGACAGCTACTAGGAGCCACAGGTACGAGCTGGGTGTTAGGCTTGGACCAGTGGGGGATGGGTCCTAAAAGGGACATGAGAGTCATCCTTACCAAAGGTGCTACCAATGCCTGACCAATGGCCCAAATTATTCGAAATGTTCCACTACCTCCAATTGTTCCTAATTAACATACATTTCTTTATCCATAGTAGTTTTATCTGTATGCATTTTCTTTGTTTTGTTTACATATTCAAAATATTTTTTTTCACTATTTGTTTCTTTGTTGTGCTAACCAGTCTTGAGTATTAAGTTCTTCTTGGATAGATCTGTTTGGGTTTCATTTCCGTCCATTGCATTTGTTATGCTAAAGTAAAATTTGCGCAACACTACTTTGCTCTGTGTTAAAGAATGAAAATAATAATAGTGTTAATATTATTATTACAATAAATAATAACAAATAGCAAAACGAAGAAGAAGAAGATGAGGAGTAGTAATAGGAAGAAGTGATGGAGGGAAAGCATGAGTAAGAAAGGGGAAATGTGACGAATAGAAAAGAAGATGATTTCTGATACATTAATC
Source organism: Cepaea hortensis (assembly GCA_963921405.1). NCBI lineage: Eukaryota > Metazoa > Mollusca > Gastropoda > Stylommatophora > Helicidae > Cepaea > Cepaea hortensis. The sequence goes on along the minus strand of OY992886.1, from coordinate 13,772,060 downwards.
GGATCAGGAGTGAAATTTTCTCGGAGAATCCTCGGGAATCGTCGATGGAGCTAATGAGGTCCTGCTTTGTGCTAGGCTTTCGGCAGGCCGCCCGTAGGAAAGAGCTCGAGCCATGTGGGATAAAACCTGGTGCAATGAAGTCGATCCACTCTCCTTTTAACCCCGTTTTTCCCTGAAGCCCAGGTCAACTTTAAAAATCCACCCGACGCGGATTCGAAGCCAAGATCATTGGGCGGATGGTTGTTGAGTGGAGTTGAGTGGAGTGGAGCTGAGCTGAGCTAAGAACCCACATCACTGCACTCAGGACATTACCATACGCGCCCGTCCCCTCGCTCAACAGCCAGCGAAGAGTCAAACTACTAATCGTTCCCACCGCCATATGATTGACAGTTCTTTCTTCTCTCTCAGTTTTGAGATGTTTTGGACCGGTAGATGAGCGTCTAATCATTAGGCTACAGTCGCTTGCATTTTTAGCTCTAGAGCGTCATCACTTTTTGTTTGTCATGTGCAAGATGCCAAACTAGGAGCCTGCATCTTGTTTCATTCATCCCGCCAGTTGTTACTGTATATTCTGGTCACTCTCTTCTTATCACTTAAGATACAGGATCCTTTACCCGTCAATCATGTTGGGTATATGGTGCTAGCCCAGTTTTATGGATCATTCGTACTCGATAGGTGATGTAGTCAATATCCAGCTGGCCGGCGTTAATTCCCAGCACATTTCCTGTTGCCCAGGTTAGTTAAGTGAGGAAAAGAATGTCGACTATTTGTCTCTCAGCAAGTCAGGTCTTAGTCAGATATGACTTAGCCACCACAGGACAATACCTGCTTTCTGTTAGCGCCGAATGTTGGGCTCCCTCACCAAACCCGACATCCCACATTGTACAAACGGTTTCGGGCGGAGAAGCGCAATTTGGAGTGTACAAGCCTTATCCTAGTGCGAGGAGATGCAGCCTAAAGACTAAATGACATTCTTGGGCAGACCAGGGCCTAAGCCTTGGTTGGCAACTGTTCTAGAATGGAAGCTCCAACAGACGAACAGTTACAGCATTGCATTGCTGATCCGGTATCTTCTGCTGCTTGTCTTATTCCATGTGTATTGGTGTTACATTTCCTCTGGAATAAATTAGGCAACGCATGATCTCTATAATTCATCTCAGGTTTTGTGCAATGGAGAGGTTATTATGCCTTCTTTTAAAGCACTGTGTAACTAGGTGCCTGTATTTTCTTTTCTACTAGTGAGTAATTTCCTTTATTTTGACGTATATGAGGACTTTCGGGGATATAATCTCGTTTCTATCACTTATCCTAATGACAATATTTCCCCAAATGAGATCACTAACCTCGACCAAACACCTGGTACCTTCGTTACTATCTCGTAACTATCTGGCGAGGTAATTTTGCGTGGTCCGAGCGGTCAGTCTTGTCATAAGGAAATGAAGAGCATTGGCGAACCCCGGGGGTCTCTTGTAATAATTCTGCTTCAGCAGTTTTCAATATGTGTGGCACCGCGGATTGCTGTGTCGGAAGAGGAATGATATAGAGTGTGACGTCCGCCTCCAATTGGAGTATACCTTGTGTGTTTCTCGGTGTGAGCCTTAATGATTAGTATACTATTAGAAAAGAATGATATACACATCCTAGTGAAGTCCTAGTCTAGCCCAAGTGGGATCTTGTGTTAGAGCTTCGTACGATCTTGTGTTAGAGGGTCTCTCAATTCAGTAAGTCTAGAATTAGATAAAGGAACAGGCTTATCTTTTCAATTAGAAAATGATGAAATACACCTGCAAAGAACCTAGGGTAGTACATGGAAGTCAAGCCTTCTAGGATGAGAGCGAAGAGTTAGAAGAACTCGTGCTCACGACAAAAGCGCCCTGACAAAGAAGAGATCAGACCCAAAATGGCACTGCACAGGGTACATTTACAAATGTTTAATATCTAATAGGATGTTTTTGGCGAATGTGATTCTGATGTGGAACATCGGCGGTGCTACTTAGTTACGCGTGCTGTGGTAAGACTCTCCAATGCAGGAATATATTAAGAGACTGGATCATATTTGAAAGTAATATCGTAAAATCTAAACAAACTGATTTTTGGTGAAGAGCCAATATAGATGCTGCGTCTGGTAAATGTAAATATTAATGTAGCGTGTAAGATTTTAACTTGGATGGGTGGATGTATAGATGGGCAGGTAGATGGATGGGTGGGCGGTTGACAGGATGGGGTGATGGATGGCTGCATACATACGTGGGTGGATGCGTTGGTAGATCGATGGTTGAAAGGATGAATGGGTGAGTAGATGGATGGACAGTTGGAAGAATGAATGGGTGGTGAATAGATGGATGGACGGATGTATGGATGGGCGAGTAGATGGATGTATGGGTTGTTGAAAGGATGGATGGGTGGGTTAGTGGGTAGATGTAAGATAGAATGGTAGTAGATGTGTGGATGAATGGCTGCAAGGATGGGTGGGTGGGTTAGTGGGTAGATGGTTGGGTGAGTAGGTGGATAGACTGACATATATACGGACAGGTGGGTAGTTGCCAGATTTGGTTTCTTGGTTGTAAAACCGTCTGGAGAAATGAGTCTCAAACCGGAAATCCGATACATGGGTGTCCAGCGCGTCTGAACTAGGGCAAGGACGTGACCCGTGGAAGCGATTAATAAAATCCATGTATTGTTTGGCACTCACAGAAGTAGAAAAAAGAAGTAGAGACCTGAGGACGCACTAGACAACATGATCGTTGACAGCTATAGTTACCGGCCGGGAATCGAACCTGTCACTTCGAAATGATGACGGAGTCTTGCCGCAGGAACAAGTGTACGTCGACGCTCCAATCTTTCCAATTCTAATTCCAATTCTTGAGAAGAATGGCCCCGTTCAACCGTCGGCTTATCGATTTCGTTATAGTCGGGGCACGTATCGTGTATCTCGTACTTCTTCTTTTGTAAATGGAGATACGTATATCAGCTTCCTGGTTTATTATTTGCTGTCGTTGTGTTCGTTTCATTCAAGTGGTTTTACATAGTTAGTTAGTTAGTCGTAGTTCCAACTTCACGGCAGCGGGTCGTCCCCATATTGCTCTGTTCCTGGGCCAGTGAATACGACACAAAATGCTCCTCACTGCCCAATGTGAACAGTAGAATAGACAGCTGTATCGGCAAGCCAAAAGCCCACATAGGTACACTGTGCATAATGCCGCCGCCAGAATGCCAACACAAAAGTCTCCCACGAAAAATACAGTTCATCGTTGATGGAAACGGCAGTCACCAGAAAGACTTCATTGGCCCGGGTTTTATCCCATATGGCTTGGTCTCTTTCTGCAGGGCGACCTGCTGAAAGCACCGCACAAAGCATGAACTCCATAGCTCCAGCGGCGACTCCCAGGAGTCTCCTGAAAAATGCACTCGTGAGCCGGAAAGGCAAACCAGTCAATCCAGCAACAGCCGGCCGTCATCGTTCCGAACATGCAGTTCACGCTACAAACAACCGCGGACAGATGTAAAAGCATTCCACGCGGAACTCACAGCTCACAGTGTCGCGCCACACACTCACTCAGTAGCAGGACGACGGAACCATATCCTCCTTAGTCGCCTCTTACGACGTGCATGGTAGGCAACAGTGTTACTATTCTTTGCTCCCCCGTATGGGCCCCGGCAACACACGTGGTTTTACATGTTTGGACAGAGTCGCACACTTGTTAAGGCCTGGCATAATTATGTTCCAGCCCCGTCTTATGGTTTTGTTTTCTTCAGGGAGGTTTACCAGTCGTCTCTCCTGGGGTTCCACCTATTAACACGTCTTGGTCTGTCTTCGAATCTTCTTGGTCGTCTCTGGCACCTTGTGTCGAGGATGGGTTGATATGTCGATCTTGGCGGAGAGTAATTTCTTCTTCTGGCCTCCGTCCAATCTTGGTCTTGGTCGCTGTTCTTCTGGTGTTATTTCTCCTCTAACTAGATACCCATACATATGAGATATTCGTCGAGGAGCTATCGTCATTTGGAAATAGACATGTTCGAATCCCGGTCGGTAACTATAGCATTCGATTTTGTTGTTGTCTAGTGAATCATCTGGTCTCTGCTTCCTTGTTCCACTTCTGCGAGCGCCATACAATACACGTATGTTTATTTATGAACTGTTTTAGTGGCCTCAAAGATTTCCCCAATTGATATTTATGTGGAAGTGAGCGTATTGTGGAGACGTGCCTGTCCATCCAGTTCCGAAGCACCATGATCAGAGAGATTGTGTTGCACCTACTCTTCTCTATACCTAGTAAACAGCGAGTTGTGCGAGGCCAGTACTGTCACTTCCCATCTGCGGGGCGGGGGGCATATTAGGATGTAACCAGGTCAAGGTTAAGCACAGCACCTACAGACTGGCCGGGACAGGACCTGGGTTGGTGTGACCTCCAGATGTTATAGTGGTTGCTACACCAGTAGTTCTTTGAGAAGTGGAGACATTCCGGGGAGACACACTCGAAAACTTTGTGACAACTGGCAGTCTTGGAGAGAGCATGACAGAAGCGATAAACACTTGATGTAATATACGGTTGTGAACCCTGGAGTATCAGTCGTCGTCTTCATAATCGTCATCTTCATAATCGTCGTCATTATAATCGTCACCATCATAAACGTCGTCTTCATAATCGCCGTCATCAAAATCGTCGTCTTCATAATCGTTATCTTCGTAATCGTCATCCACATAATCGTCATCCACATAGTCGTCACAATCATAATTTTCATCCGTATAATCGTCATCCACAGAATCGTAATAATCATCTTCCACTTGCCTTGTGCCGGCAAGTATCGCGTGGGGTGGGGAATAGTTGTTGTGTAAGCTGGATAGTGTCATTCCGTGTGACTTTACAATATCCTTAATGTGATTAATTCCTTGTTTTCTCTGGCGCCCTCTTGCTCTCGTATCAGATCTTCTATGGTGTAGGGCCAGTCCTGGTAGCTGATGGTGTTGCATTCTAACGGGATGGCCGAACCATTTGATCTTCTGCATTTTGATGACTGGGGTACGCGATGCTGATACGACTGTCTTATAACATCTTTTCTTACTCGGTATCGGATGGTTACATTGGTTGCTCTTCTCAGGCACCTCGTCTCATCAGTGTTGATTTTCCATATGTGTGGTTTTGAAAATGTCCAAGGATGATACATGTAGCGTAAGGGAACATTTAGTAAACTTGCGCGCTCACGCACACTCACACACACATCCATTGGGGCCTCAGAGATGTGGTTTTACAGAAGAAGGCTGGAAGTTCCTTGCACAGCCGAATGAGTCATTTACATGCGTTGAAAGATAATAAAACACAAACAAAAAAATTTAACACAGACATCAGAAAGAGGCAGTTGTAATTTTTTGACCATTTTGTGAGGAAAAGTATACATGAATTGTTTGTGACAACTAGAAAGGTTTGTGGAAAGAGGTAGAAGACAGACAGAGAAGATTCTCGGCAGCCTCTGGCCTAGGCACGGACAGGTGTCGGCACACGAATTGATTCCTGCCGTGGGGATCTCTAGATATGGAGCAGCTTTGTCGCCCGCACAAGTCGGCGAGGCACTTGTTGATGATGGTGAAACACATTATCGATTTTGCCAAACGTTTTCTTGTGAACAAGGACACAGATGTGAAGTTTAGACAAGAGACAACATTGCAGATATAGACACATCTCACACAAGAAAAACATTGCAGATATAGACACATTTCAAGTGAACAAAACAAGAAGGCACAGATGTGAAGTTTAGACAAGAAACAACATTGCAGATATAGACACATTTCATACAAGAGACAACATTGCAGAAATAGACACATTTCACACAAGAGACAACATTGCAGTTATAGACACATTTCAAGCGAACGAAAGAAGAATAAGGCACATATATGAAGTTTTGTCAAGAGACATTGAAGACATAGACACATTTCAAGTGAACGAAAGAAGAATAAGGCACATATATGAAGTTTTGTCAAGAGACATTGAAGACATAGACACATTTCAAGTGAACGAAAGAAGAATAAGGCACATATATGAAGTTTTGTCAAGAGACAACATTGAAGACATAGACACATTTCAAGTGAACGAAAGAAGAATAAGGCACATATATGAAGTTTTGTCAAGAGACAACATTGAAGACATAGACACATTTCAAGTGAACGAAAGAAGAATAAGGCACATATATGAAGTTTTGTCAAGAGACAACATTGAAGACATAGACACATTTCAAGTGAACGAAAGAAGAATAAGACACATATATGAAGTTTTGTCAAGAGACATTAAAGACATAGACATATTTCAAGTGAACGAAAGACGAAGAAGGCACAGATGTTACGTTTGGACAAGAGACAACATTGCATAAATAGACACATTTCAAGCGAACGAAAGAATAAGAAGACACACGGACACAGTCCTAAGCTGTGCGTATTGTGTGCAATAGCGAACCATGATCAATCACACGTCACAGATTCAGTACCAGACTAAAAGTAAGTGTGGACCAAACAAAAATGTATGATGGAAAAAGATACGGGAAGTCGTGTAAGACGGTTAATCATCCCATCATCCCGTGGCAATTAATCAGTTAATGGCATGACGTATGATGATGGTGATAGTGGTGATGATCATGCTGATGATGAGGTCTGTATAATGTTATCGCTTGTGTTGTTTCAGATTCATAACTGGGTCAACTTGGAGTCAATGCTGGAGAAGTGCCTGATTGGTAACCTTATTCCGGATTCAACGTCTAAAGCGCCAGGTGAGTTACTGTTCACGGACAGCGGAAGAGGTTCAAATCTTTTCCACGATGTGTGATTTCTCAGTGGAAGTTACGCCATCATCATGATCAGCATCATCATGCGCCATGCTGCTAAGCGTGGTGGTCATGGTTTGCCATTTCCCACGGCCATCTCATTCTTGGATCAAGTCTGAGCTCTTGTCCCGGTGATGTCATGTCGCCAAGCCATCCATATAGTTGTATCTTTGCCTTCTTCTTGCTCATTTCCCTTCGAATGTTCCAGCTGACACAGTTTATTTCACGCCTTAACATGCAAACATATCTTGATTGTCTAGGACTAATTTCTGTAAGTTTACTATTTTCATTTCTTTATTAAGCACTAGCTGACCCTGCCCGGCTTCGCCCATACCCTGGTGGGGAGCATCTCATTTAATTCATATAAGTAGTCATATAAGCTCCCGTTCCCGTTACCGACTGTCTGTCTGTCTGTCTGTCTGTCTGACCCGGCCCGGCATCGCCCAGCACCTGGTGTGAAGCATCTCATTTAATTTATATAAGTAGTCATATAAGTTCCTGTTCCCGACTGTCTATCTGTCTGTCTGTCTGTCTATCTGTCTGCCTGACCCTGTCCGGCTTCGCCCAGTCCCTGGTGGGGAGCATCTCATTTAATTCATATAAGTAGTCATATAAGTTCTCATTAAATTCATACAACAAAAAAAGTAACTTAAAAGAATGGCCTTCCACACACCATCCATTATTTTTAATGAAAACTCTTTCTAATCACCTGCATGACTACAGTAACTTCTTAAGCAAAAAAAGATGAGTTACAATGTTATGCATTGTGCATTATTTTTATGAAAACTTTGAAAATGCCTTACAGATTGTATCATTATATATTATAACTCATATGCCGGTACATAACTATGGACAAAGAGTTTATAAATCTTTGAAAACGATGCCACAATATGAATATAAGTTATACAGAAAAGTTATGCCCCTTGAAATAACTTTTACAGAGTTAGGTCCCCTGAGATATATGAAATTATGATGAAAAATGAAAAATGAAATAATACTGAGTAAGCAGGCGATTTCACACTAACAAAATATCACAGCTGGCAGCTCTGGAATGAAAGGAAGGCGTGTAGAAAATTTCATCTCAATCGGATGGGCCGTTCGCGAACGTATAAAGGACATACAGACATAAATACATACATACATACATTTGGACGGAGATCCTTTTTTATATATAAGATTTGCCTCATTCGTGTATCTGTCATTCCATGACACTCTTTGCATTTCCCCCCAGAAATCCCATTTCCACTAACATTAGATGTTCTAAAGCCCATCTATCTATTGTCCATACTTCGCATGCATACAACAGTAAAGGTTCTATACAGCATTTGAACTATTTCTTGTCTTCCATCGTACAAAAGAATACCTTTGCATCGTGCTTCCACAAGGCATTGTCGGTCTGACGTTATGATTATTACAGGGTAGTCGTTCCGATTCACTTCTTTTGTGTATTTGTTCACTCGTTTTTAACTCTAGTGTAGCCGTTGCACGTGTTACTACTCATTTTTTCCAGTGGATTAGCTTTCCTTGTTACCTGTGCCCATCGCCAATAGGCGAACCCACTCCGACTTCTGAGGTACGTCCCCAAGTCAAGGACGACAAGTCAACATTTTAGTCCAACTGACCGTCGTAGGGGGTTGAACCCGCTACCTCGGCATCAGCACACCGGATGTTTAAGAACGAGCGTTCTTATCCATTCGGCCATGCTGACCTCATTCATTTCTTTAAGAATGTGCCCATATACAGGCTGTATTTTTAACGACTGTGCAGTTTGAAAATATTTCCTGTCCAAGTTTTGTATTCACCCTCTATAAAGTTCATGCAACATAATAGGTAAATCCAAAACTTGGGCCGGCAATATTTCCAAACACTGCACAATCATTAAAATTGCACTCTGTACTTGGATGTTACGTTGTTGTATTTCTTAACTTTTTTAGATGACCACATTCTTTCGTTTCGTGTTTATGTATGTCTTGTTGGTTTGTTTTCTTGGTTACGGATCAATTGATTGCACAGGGATATCTCCAGAAGTGCTCCTCCTTTAAGCTACACCAGGAGAATCTGAGCGCAGCGCACGAACTCGTACAACACTGGCTAGAATCAATGCGTGAAATCAGAATCACACGTGATATAAATATTCCTTTTGTGGGCAGTTTGTCTAATTATAGATTTTGTCAACGCAGCGACTTAATCGGCCCGCTCTTGTTCGACTTCCAGCGACCAAGAAAGTTTCATCTCGCGCAAGGGTCACCCGGAAGCGGTGGTAGCAAAGTGGCTAGATGTAGTCCTGCCAGCTAGCAAAGTGGCTAGACGTACTCCTGCCGGCTAGCAAAGTGGCTAGATGTACACCTGCCGGCTAGCAAAGTGGCTAGACGTACTCCTGCCAGCTAGCAAAGTGCCTAGACGTACATCTACCGGCTAGCAAAGTGGCTAGACGTAGTCCTGCCAGCTAGCAAAGTGGCTAGATGTACTCCTGCCGGCTAGCAAAGTGGCTAGATGTAGTCCTGCCAGCTAGCAAAGTGGCTAGACGTACTCCTGCCGGCTAGCAAAGTGGCTAGATGTACACCTGCCGGCTAGCAAAGTGGCTAGACGTACTCCTGCCAGCTAGCAAAGTGCCTAGACGTACATCTACCGGCTAGCAAAGTGGCTAGATGTAGTCCTGCCAGCTAGCAAAGTCGCTAGACGTACTCCTGCCGGCTAGCAAAGTGGCTAGACGTACTCCTGCCGGCTAGCAAAGTGGCTAGACGTACACCTGCCGGCTAGCAAAGTGGCTAGACGTACTCCTGCCAGCTAGCAAAGTGCCTAGACGTACATCTACCGGCTAGCAAAGTGGCTAGACGTAGTCCTGCCAGCTAGCAAAGTGGCTAGACGTACACCTGCCGGCTAGCAAAGTGGCTAGACGTACTCCTGCCGGCTAGCAGAGTGGCTAGACGTACACTTGCCTGCTAGCAGAGTGGCTAGACGTACTCCTGCCAGCTAGCAAAGTGCCTAGACGTACATCTACCGGCTAGCAAAGTGGCTAGACGTAGTCCTGCCAGCTAGCAAAGTGGCTAGACGTACATCTACCGGCTAGCAAAGTGGCTAGACGTAGTCCTGCCAGCTAGCAAAGTGGCTAGACGTACACCTGCCGGCTAGCAAAGTGGCTAGACGTACACTTGCCTGCTAGCAGAGTGGCTAGACGTACTCCTGCCAGCTAGCAAAGTGCCTAGACGTACATCTACCGGCTAGCAAAGTGGCTAGACGTACACCTGCCGGCTAGCAAAGTGGCTAGACGTACACTTGCCTGCTAGCAGAGTGGCTAGACGTACTCCTGCCAGCTAGCAAAGTGCCTAGACGTACATCTACCGGCTAGCAAAGTGGCTAGACGTACTCCTGCCGGCTAGCAAAGTGGCTAGACGTACACTTGCCTGCTAGCAGAGTGGCTAGACGTACTCCTGCCAGCTAGCAAAGTGCCTAGACGTACATCTACCGGCTAGCAAAGTGGCTAGACGTACTCCTGCCAGCTAGCAAAGTGCCTAGACGTACATCTACCGGCTAGCAAAGTGGCTAGACGTAGTCCTGCCAGCTAGCAAAGTGGCTAGACGTACACCTGCCGGCTAGCAAAGTGGCTAGACGTACTCCTGCCGGCTAGCAGAGTGGCTAGACGTACACTTGCCTGCTAGCAGAGTGGCTAGACGTACACTTGCCGGCTAGCAAAGTGGCTAGACGTAGTCCTTCCGGTTCGGAGGCCATGTGTTCGAGTCTACATCGGGGGAGGATTTGTGAAATTGACCTTGGTTACCGGGTCGACTCAGTAAATTGGGTACCAATCAATGTTTTGGGGAGTGAAGGCGGCCGGCGAAATACTGACCACATCAGCCACTGAGTGCCGACTGGTCCATACATTATGGGTGTAGCACCAATACCCAATGTGACTGAAGGGTTGTAAGAGGGCCATTGACTTTACTGTGTTACAAGGATCAGCTGCCTTTTCCGCTCTTGTCTGAACATGTTAGACATTTGATTCACTGCCCTAGAAAGAGATAGATAGATAGATAGATAGATAGATAGATAGATAGATAGATAGATAGATAGATAGGTAGGTAGGTAGGTTGATTGATTGATTGATTGATTGATTGATTAGATTAGATAGAGAGAGAGGAGAGAGTATATATTCGTTTTCGTATTTGTAAAGATCCACACAGTGAATCTAACTACGTCTTCACGAACTAGAGTCCGGCGTCGTAATGGTTAATTACTCCGCCTCCAAAGCGTGGTTGGTGATTCATCTGAAAGACCGAGTCTTATCTCATATGTAAGGAGTGAACAAATTTGTGTTCTAGTCGTCGGAATTCTGAAGAGGTCTTGCATCTTTTGAAGTAAAGTTGGTGAAGAGATTCCGCTTTCCACCTGGTATCCTGGTACCATCTCCATAAGGTCTGTGTTACATAGTTACTGCATCCCTTCGCCACAATCAGAAATCAGTGAGGGGGGGGGGGGTGATATTTGTATGAAAATGGATTCCGGGAACAAGAAACAGATGAAACCCACAAACTCGCTGAGTAAGAAGAGAAGTGGAAGCAGAAGGAGAAAACTGAATGAAGAAGAAGAATAAGGAGAAGAATAAAAAGAAGTGGATGAAGAAGAATTTAAAAAGGCGTGGATGAAGAAGCAGCGGAGGCAGCATAAGAATAAGAACTAGAGAACACTGAATGAGACACAATTGAGATATTAAAACACTCATAAACAAACAGAACAGCTAGGGTTACAATAACAACCTTTCGAGAAAATAGATGCCAGGGTAAAACTAGGAACTGGGTTAATGTCCCTCTTTGCTGGAGCGAAGGCAATTGAGTATTAATTATTTGCAGCATTGAATTATGGCTGCCAATGATAGCTTTTTTCTTTTTGCAAATTGGCAAGAGCGTGCAATGCATGTGATAGATTTATCTTCCCCTGCTGTGTTTGCTCCAATCTTGTCAATGAATTTGCATCTCTTCAACGGAACAGTTCTCTGTTGCGTGTTTGTTGGAGCGCTGAGTTGGTGATTGTATTTACCTACCGACAATACAGTTTATGTTATAGATATGTAAGCTGTTTTATGTTATAGATATGTAAGTTGTTTAAGAGCATGAATGCCTCTCGTGTGACGGATGGATGCGTGTAAAGCGCCATCAATGAACATATGAAAGCGCTGAAGCAATTGGGTTGGTTAGATCCAGGATAGGAACATAAATTGTGACATGAAAGGAAAACATTTCATTACTCTAGCATGGACAGATTTAGGCTGGGCTGAAGAGAGTTCCTGGCAAAAGGAGACAATGGAGGCGTACGATGAGACACGTTAACATATGTCTTCTGGTTGATTGACCTGATGAGTAAAGATTTTGTAAAGATTTACCATCATTGGGCACACCGATACCTCCATAAGGGCTCCAGTCTCCTTAGGCAGATCACACTAGGACGTTGGGGCAGGGGAGTATGCTGAGCTGAAAGGGAGTTGCTGAGAATCGGTGGCAGGGGAGAGATATGGTCAGATCACTTTAACACCGGTCTTGGAACCGATTGACCTGATAGCTGGGAGTCTTCGTGGCGAAGTGGTCAAGCCGTTTGACTCGGGCTGCGAAGGATGTGGATTCGATTCCGGGCCGCGTCCTTCGGTACACGAGTGAAATTTTTCGAAGACTTCTGTGGGTCGCCGCTAGAGCTACGGAGTTCGTGCTTTGTGCGACGCTTTCCGCGCTGCGGAAAGAGACCGAGCTATATGGGATAAAAACCGGTGCAATGAAGTCGACCCTGTCGACTTTTAAGCGACTTTGACCTGATAGCTACAGGTGTGTACATGAATAACGGTCGATGTACGCACGCATGCATCAGGGAGTGCTCCGGTCTCCTCGTATTGATCAGACAAGAAGGATTTAGCTCAGTGCGCCCAACTCCGTGGCACGTGAACTCCGTGGTACGTGAACTCCGAGACACATAAAATCCGTGGCATGTGAACTCCATGACACGTGAACGCTGTGGAGTGTTAACTCCATGACACGTGAACCCCATGACATGTGAACTCTTTGACGTGTGAACTCTTTGACATTTAAACGTAACCTTTGTGGCACGTGAACTCCGTGACATTTGAATTCCGTAGCACGGAAACTCTGTAGCATGTGAACCCCATGGCACGTGAATTCTGTGACATGTAAACTCTGTGGCACGTGAACTCTGTTACATGTAAACTATGTGGCACGTAAACTCCGTGGCGTGTGAACCCCGTGGCACGTGAACTCCGTGGCACATGAACTCCATGGCACATGAACTATGTGACACGTGAACTCATTGGCACGCAAACTCTATGGCACGTGAACTCCGTGGAACGTGAACTCCGTGGAACGTGAACTCTGTGGAACGTGAACTCCGTAGAAATAAACTCCGTGACATGTGAACTCCGTGACATGTGAACTTTGGCACTTGAACCCCGTGTCATTAGCCAGCATGGAACTCTGTGTGTTTCAGAAAGAGAAAGCCCTGAAGCAGGAACCCTCTATTGGTCTGTGCAGTTCTAGGACCATCATATATTGTAGGCCTGCACGCGCCGTGGATAAGGTGACCAGTCTTTCCCTCTCTTCAGAGAACGGCAAGCCACGGCGTCAAACCCTCGTGCGACCCCACTCATGACATTAGCGTAACTTTCTAATCGTTACACTAACATGCTCACTACTACAATCACCTTACTGTAAATTGTCTTTTTTTTATGGGTATATTTTCTCCGTTTGAAAATTTAACAGGAGCAGTAGCCTATCTAACCTTTATTGTCCAGTTGTCCAGTAGTTCAGGAGCCTTGGTTTCACCCTGAGATTTGAAAGAGCACCACTGATAGTGTTGGAGCGCCCGTGTATCAACAGGACCCGTAGCATAATAACTCTGTTGCCCAGCATGCATGTCGTAAATGTAGTATGAGATTGACCACCACGTTTCCTTAGAAAATGTGGCTTCTAATTCTATCCATTTGTGTACAGGTCAACAAAGGGCTTGGCGTTTGATGGTTGAGGATCTGTGCTCTGTGCGGAGATTCTAGACAGATGAATGAGGAGGAGAAGTAGAAGAAGAAGAAGAAGAAGGAAGGAAGGAAGGAAGGAAGAAAGAAGAAGGAGGAGGAGGAAAGAGGAAGGAAGGAAGAAGAAGAAGAAGGAAGATCTTCGAAAGAAAGAAAAACAAAAACAACTGAGAACTAAAAGTCAAAAGCGAACCCATGACCTTCGAAACAGGAGGCAGACGACATAATCACTTGACCACGGAAAATCCCTTTGCTAGTTAGTTGCATATCCTTTACAGGACGTCGCAGTTAATCCCGACATTGTTTGACTGATTGTGATTTCTTGGCACGTTTGCGTTCAGTAGTTTGCCAATGCTTTCTGAACAACCGGCACTCATACCGTTGTATGAAAACCATACGTAAGTCCGTCTGTTGTCCAAATCACCCGCAGATTTGTTTCGAACGAGGTATGCCTAATTATGAATCCCTTGTTATGATTAATCAATAGAAGTTATTTATTTTACGATGGTAATTTTCATGATTAATAAGTCATAGTTATATCTATAGCGATTATATTTGTCATGCTTAGCTAGTCATACAAATATTGATTGCGATTGCTTGCAAACATCAAGTTATCATGTAGTTCATCTCCACTCTGTCCACAGGGGTGAAGAATGTGCGCTCTAAGTCTCTTGGTAAGTGTGTATGTGTGTGTTATTCCTTAAAAAAGTTAAAGACAAGATGGTCGACTTCATTGCACTTGGTTCTATCACATGAGACTCAGTCTTCTTTCCGCCGAGCGGCCTGCCGAAATATCGCACAGTGTACGAACTCGATAGCTTCAACGACGACCCTGGGTCTCCATAATAATTTCACTCGTGAACCGAATGAGTGAGTGTGAAAATGGACCCATTGCCTTCTTGTCGCAAGGTAGGCGACTTAAAGACTTCACCACAGAGGGCCGTCTTTTTAATACATCACGTACTGACACCTTGCCCGTCTTGACCGACGATAGTTTGTTACATTGTGCTTTACATAGTCATAATAACCTCTCCATAGCACAAAGCCTGGGCTGAATTGTAGAGACCATGTCTTGCCCATGCAGCTTGATCCCTCGCTTGGCCTGCCTCGTTTACCCCAGAGGAAAGCCGACCGACACCGATACATCTGGAACAAGGCAAGCTGCTGAAGTTGCCGGATCAGCAAAACAATGCTATAACTGTCCACCTGTTAGAGCTTCGATCCTAGACCAGTTGCCTCCCAAGGCTTAGGAATTTCGGTGAGCTGATGGCGGAATTGGAGGTTGAACCCATACACCGGCATTAAGTTGGAATTAAACGTTGGCTTCTCGTTTAGAAAGCAATGGCAAACTGCTGAACGTAAAACTGTATAGTAAATCAACATGGGGTTGATCACAACGTCCTGCAATGGACATGCAGCGTACATAGTGTACATGTACACACACATATACACATACACACTTACATGCACACATACATTCAGGCACACATATACATACATACACACACACACGCTAACCTCATTCCTCATCCCCTTACCAGCATAGAGGTACCTGGGAATGTCAATATTTT
Organism: Cepaea hortensis; assembly: GCA_963921405.1. Lineage (NCBI taxonomy): Eukaryota > Metazoa > Mollusca > Gastropoda > Stylommatophora > Helicidae > Cepaea > Cepaea hortensis. Next base: position 13,756,655 of record OY992886.1, on the reverse strand, counting down.
TGTGACAGATTTCATTCTCCCTCTTACTCACGCACTACTCTTTTACTCATGCACACTTTATTTTACACGCTCTACTCTCTTACTCACGCGCACTTTCTTTTACACGCACTCTCTCTTACTCATGCACTACTCTCTTACTCATGTGCTACTCTCTTACTCATGCACTACTCTCTTACTCATGCACTACTCTCTTACTCATGCACTACTCTCTTACTCATGCACACTTTCTTTTACATGCACTACTCTCTTACTCATGCACTACTCTCTTACTCACGCTCTACTCTCTTACTCACGCTCTACTCTCTTACTCACGCTCTACTCTCTTACTCACGCTCTACTCTCTTACTCACGCTCTACTCTCTTACTCACGCTCTACTCTCTTACTCACGCTCTACTCTCTTACTCACGCTCTACTCTCTTACTCACGCGCACTTTCTTTTACGCGTACTCTCTCTTACTCACGCACTACTCTCTTACTCATGCGCTACTCTCTTACTCACGCGCACTTTCTTTTACACGCACTCTCTCTTACTCACGCACTACTCTCTTACCCATGCACACTTACTTTTACACGCACTCTCTCTTACTCACGCACTACTCTCTTACGCGCACTTTCTTTTACACGCACTCTCTCTTACTCATGCGCTACTCTCTTACTCATGCACACTTACTTTTACACGCACTCTCTCTTACTCACGCACTACTCTCTTACCCATGCACACTTACTTTTACACGCACTCTCTCTTACTCACGCACTACTCTCTTACCCATGCACACTTACTTTTACACGCACTCTCTCTTACTCACGCACTACTCTCTTACGCGCATTTTCTTTTACACGCACTCTCTCTTACTCATGCGCTACTCTCTTACTCATGCACACTTACTTTTACACGCACTCTCTCTTACTCACGCACTTGTCTCTTACGCGCACTTTCTTTTACACGCACTCTCTCTTACTCATGCGCTACTCTCTTACTCATGCACACTTACTTTTACACGCACTCTCTCTTACTCACGCACTACTCTCTTACCCATGCACACTTACTTTTACACGCACTCTCTCTTACTCACGCACTACTCTCTTACGCGCACTTTCTTTTACACGCACTCTCTCTTACTCATGCGCTACTCTCTTACTCATGCACACTTACTTTTACACGCACTCTCTCTTACTCACGCACTACTCTCTTACCCATGCACACTTACTTTTACACGCACTCTCTCTTACTCACGCACTACTCTCTTACCCATGCACACTTACTTTTACACGCACTCTCTCTTACTCATGCACTACTCTCTTACGCGCATTTTCTTTTACACGCACTCTCTCTTACTCACGCTCTACTCTCTTACTCACGCGCACTTTCTTTTACGCGTACTCTCTCTTACTCACGCACTCTCTCTTACTCACGCACTACTCTCTTACGCGCACTTTCTTTTACACGCACTCTCTCTTACTCATGCGCTACTCTCTTACTCATGCACACTCTTACAGACGCACTCATTTTCTTACTAACGCACACTCTTACATATGCACACTCGCTTACTCATGCACACACTCTTTTACTCAGGCACTCACTCCCTTAGAGAGAGAGAAAGAGAGAAGCAGGCAGAGTCACACACGCACGCACACACACACACACGCACGCACACAGACTAGAAAGAGAGTATATAGGGGGGGGGGGAGAGAAATTCCAGCCCATAGGGATAAAAGAACAGCCAGGAAGAAGATTTAGATTGGATGGCATTAGATGTATTGAATATAATGTACGGGATCGACATAAGCAGGGATAGACAGAGACTGAACCAAGTTGTGCTTGCGGAAGAGAGGCTTATAGGCTTAGGAAATACAGGAGGGTGAAGAAGTGGTGATGGTGTATGAGGAGGGAGGACCCTGTGTTGACTATGAGGTTAAAGAGGAGAATAGGAGGAAGAAATAGCGGACCTTCATGACGACTACGAATGCTAAGAGGAGGGGGAAGAGGAGAAAGAAACAGGTGAATGAAAGAATAGTAAAAAGACAGAAGGAAAGACAAAATTATAGTAAGACGGAAAGAAACGTTAAAAAAGAATAATGGGTGAAGGAAGGACAATATGAATGAAGAAAGGTATAAAGATGAACCAAAGAAAGGCACACACAATTCTAAAAGAAATAATGAGAAGGGGGAAATAATAATGAAAGAAGAAATAATGTAAACTAGTAGATGTCTAACAAAATAAAACAGGTAAAAGATAAATAAGAACAACAAAACAGAATTCACAAAACAGAGAGAGAGAGAGAGAGAGAGAGAGAGAGAGAGAGAGAGAGAGAGAGAGAGAGAGAGAGAGAGCGTGTGTGTTGAGGGAGGGGGGAGGGTGAATTACGGAAAGGGAAGCAAAAATTAAGCAGCATGTATCGACAGAAAAGAAAATGAACAAATCAGAAATAATTAACAATGCACGACCAGAAAGAATATGATGTTCATAAAAAGAACACACATTAGATTGAGAGAGGGGATGAAGGAAAAGAAAGAGGGGAGATGAGAGACTATTTTACAAATTAAGAAAATTAATGGAGAGAGAGAGAGAGAGAGAGAGAGAGAGAGAGAAGGCAGACAGGCAGGCAAGCTAGAGAAACGGTGGTATTTGAGGTGGCGAGTATGAGGAATCAGCCAAAGCAGACGTTCGGTATGTCATTTAGAACCGTAACCACACCTGCTAGGTATGTCCAGTCGAGTAACTCTTCTGTTTCCCATGACCAGTGTCCAGTACCAGTATAGCCCTGAAGCCACCCGCAAGCCCTCCCACGTAAGTACAGCGTGTGTGTGTGTGTGTGTGTGTGTGTGTGTGTGTGTGTGTCCACTTCTGTCCACCAGTCATGTATCTACAGCTTGCGTCTGTATGTCCACTTCTGTCCACCTGTCCTGTATCTACAGCTTGCGTCTATATGTCCACTTCTGTCCACCTGTCCTGTATCTATAGCTTGTGTCTGTATGTCCACTTCTGCCCACCTGTCCTGGATCTACAGCTTGCGTCTGTATGTCCACTTCTGTCCACCTGTCCTGTATCTATAGCTTGTGTCTGTATGTCCACTTCTGTCCACCTGTCCTGTATCTACAGCTTGTGTCTGTATGTCCACTTCTGCCCACCTGTCCTGTATCTATAGCTTGTGTCTGTATGTCCACTTCTGCCCACCTGTCCTGTATCCACAGCTTGTGTCTGTATGTCCACTTCTGCCCACCTGTCCTGTATCCACAGCTTGTGTCTGTATGTCCACTTCTGCCCACCTGTCCTGGATCTACAGCTTGCGTCTGTATTCCACTTCTGTCCACCAGTCCTGGATCTACAGCTTGTGTCTGTATGTCCACTTCTGCCCACCTGTCCTGTATCTATAGCTTGTGTCTGTATGTCCACTTCTGCCCACCTGTCCTGTATCTATAGCTTGTGTCTGTATGTCCACTTCTGTCCACCTGTCCTGTATCCACAGCTTGTGTCTGTATGTCCACTTCTGCCCACCTGTCCTGGATCTACAGCTTGCGTCTGTATTCCACTTCTGTCCACCAGTCCTGGATCTACAGCTTGTGTCTGTATGTCCACTTCTGCCCACCTGTCCTGTATCTATAGCTTGTGTCTGTATGTCCACTTCTGCCCACCTGTCCTGTATCCACAGCTTGTGTCTGTATGTCCACTTCTGTCCACCTGTCCTGTATCCACAGCTTGTGTCTGTATGTCCACTTCTGCCCACCTGTCCTGTATCCACAGCTTGTGTCTGTATGTCCACTTCTGTCCACCTGTCCTGTATCCACAGCTTGTGTCTGTATGTCCACTTCTGTCCACCAGTCCTGGATCTACAGCTTGTGTCTGTATGTCCACTTCTGTCCACCAGTCCTGTATCCACAGCTTGTGTCTGTATGTCCACTTCTGCCCACCTGTCCTGGATCTACAGCTTGCGTCTGTATTCCACTTCTGTCCACCAGTTCTAGATCTGTGTTCCATGCGTGGTTATATTTGGGCTGGTCCTCTAGTTTGACTTGCTTGGGTGGTAAAGGGTCACTTTAATTGTCCGCGGATACTTCATTTAGGTGATCTGGTCTCTTCCCTTAATCATGCAGAGAGGAGCTAAGCTCTGTGCATGACTTTACATAGCACCGGCCAGGATCCAAATGTGTGTATACTAGAACCACACATGATATCAATATTCTCTTCCATGTACGTTTTCCAACTTTGATGAGAATTGCCAAATGTTATATATTCAAAACTGTTTTTCTGTATTGAATTTGAATAACAAAGACACAAACAATAAATTGCACCTTTTATTGTCAGTCGTAATTGGTTCAGTTAATTTGCTTATCCCTTACAAGACATGTCAGTTAACTGCAGCTGTTTTTGGCTGTTTGTGATTCCTGGGCATGTTTTACGTTCTGTAGTTTGTCACTGCTTTCTGAACGACCGGCATTCATACCATTGTATGGAAACCAACGCAAGGCGATTTGCTGCCATATCGCCCGCAGCAATTTCGAACGCGGTAAGCTGGATTACGAATTGCGTCTGTAAATCATCTGCCACACAGTCGGCTTTCTCATATTTGGTAGAAATATTAATAAAATTGGGTGGAACTGCGGTAAAGCTGTGAAAATATGTAAACAATACTTTGTGTGTCATTTTATATTGTTCGTATTTGGTAGACAATTCAAATTCCTGTGTGAATAAGTGTGTTGTGTATTTCAGCTTGCCGGATTTATCTTACTGCGTTAGTTTATGTTGTGTGATTCTGCAGTATGTACCTGACGAGGTGCTGCGAAATATGCCAGGCAATAAATCGTGCAATCTATTGTTTGTGTCTTCGTTATTCATTTGTTATATATGTTCAGTACTGCTATATAGCATAGAAACTTCGACAAGGAACAAGTAGTTACAAAGTCGAAGTGAGGCCCTGGAAATATCGACAAGCAGAAGAATATTTTGTATTTTATTAAACAAAAACAATTAGATACAGAGGTCCTAGACAGGCTATCAATTTACGGTTTTAATTTGTTTCTTGTAGAAATTTCCCAGACAGAACAATAAAGAACGAATTAGAAAATTCTACAAGAAACAGATAAAAACTATAAATTGATTACATCAATTAGACGCAGACATTCAAGGTTTTTTGGAGTCGCGCAATGTTGGGAAATAAACTAGAAAACTTAGTGACAACTAGCAGGATTTGATGAAACAGGAGCAGAGAGATAAATGTCATGATGGCATGAGCACATAATTGAGACAAGTCCACAGACCTCATCCAAGACTGGTGATCGTATGAGATGGGGAACTATGACTGCTTAACGTGTCGGTGTGGTACACCGCGAGATAGGCTAGGAATAAAAAAAGAGGTGATAAAAGAAAGAAAAGAAAGGTTGATATATTTCGGCCATATTAAAAGTCATTAAAAGAAAGAGCACGTTCAATCAGATAGCGGTGAACGATTAGTAGTGCGACTCTTCGCTTGCTGTTGAACGAGGGGACGGAGTGCGTTTGGAAATGTCCTGAGTGCAGTGATGTCGGTTCTTAGCTCAACTCAAATATACTAAACTAAAAGACACTAAATAAGTTAGCTGATAAATCCTTTTAAAGAGCGTTACAGACAACCCCAGTATTGCTTGACTATTTGTGATTTCATGGCAAGTTTACGATCAGTTGTCTGGCATTGCTTTTTGAACAACCGGTACACATACCATTGTGTGAAAACCAACGGAAGGCGGTCTGCTGCAAAATCGCCCGTAGCTGTGTTTCGGACGCGGTAAGCGGGATTACGGATTGCATCCATAACCAGTTCGCCACAGAAGCGTAACCTCTGCGCCAAAGACATAACACTCTTATAAACACCATATTGGAGTGATAAGTCGAATGCAAGCGAGCAAGAGGTAGACAATGATACAAGTTAGTTAGTTAGTCGCAGTTCCAAATTCACAGCAACGGGTCATCCCCATTATGCTCCGTTCCTGTGCCAGTGAATATCACGTAAAACGCTCCCCACTGCTCAATGTGAAAAGTGGAAAAGACAGGAGTCTCGACAAACAGACCGCACAGATACACTGCATAATGCCGCCGCCAGAATGTCAAAACAATAGTTCCCCACGAAACAAACAATTCATCTCTGACGGAATCAGCAGTCATTTTCTAGGATGTTTCCTAGATGTTCACCCACACAGTCCAGACACCTCTAGATGTTGTCTGTTCCGTTTTCAGATGTTTAATAATGCCGTTGCTAGAATGCCAACACAAAAGTCCTCCACGAAACCACACAGCTCATCTTCGGTGGAAGCGGCAGCCATTTTCCCATCCGGGTGTTTTCCTAGATGTTCACCTACACATTCTAGACATTTCCAGATGTTGTTTGTTCCGTTTCTAGATGTTTCCTCGGGCAGATGTAAACACATTTCACTGTACATAATGATAAAGCCGTCGCCAGAATGCTCCTCCACGAAAATACAGTTCATCGTCGACTGTAGTGGCAATCAACCAGAAGCCCAGCAGCCACGCATTTCTGCATAAGGGAAAAACCGGTCAACTCTGGGACATAGCCAGCTGCCATCGCTCCGAACATGCAGTCACGTTCCAAAAAACCTCGGGCAGATTCAAAAGCATTTCACACGAAACTCACAGCTCACAGTGTCCCCCACGCACTCACTCAGTAGCAGGGCGACGGAACCATCAAGCCTCCTTAGTCGCCTCTTACGACATGCATGGTAGGCAACAGTGTTGCTATTCTTGGCTTCCATTATGGGCCCCAGCAACACACGGGAGAGACAATGATACAAATTGGAAGGGAATATCAAGAGACCGACCAACTCTGTCACAGTATGTAACCAAAGCGAGGAACAGAGATTTACAAATCCATCGCAGCAAACGTTTATTGTAGAGGGCACCTGATTGATTACTTTGAAATGTATCCAGGGCATCGATCCATTATGCTTTTCCTTTGTTATTTCGAACTCCCAATGGATGTAAAACATGCACATGGGCCCTCCTTTTGTTTTCGTCCTTGCCCAATAATGCCATTCATTCGATCTATTACAGCTTCAAGTATCATAGGCACGTGTCGTATTTCTTAAATCACGCACTAACTATATTTACTCTCTCGTAATGTGTGGTTAGCAGAAGAATGGACCTAGCAACATTTGTCCAGTATGGTTTATTTACGTGATGGCGAAGTTATGTATTCGTTAGCAGTATTAATTGTACCAAAATGTAAATTTGAATGATTATGTTTGGTCATCGAAAAATACCAGATTCATAAAATCCCAGTTAGTTTAACATATTTTCATATTGTCTCTTACTACCCTGCCATACTAATCATGTAAGCGATAATCAGCAATTCATGCACAGCTGCGACAGCGAGGATTTCATCTAGGAGGGTCCGGAATATAAAAGACAACTACGGGAAGAGAGCATGTGCGAATTAATGCACTGAGGGGAGATAACTCTAGATGTCACCATACATCACGCGAGGGAAAGAAATCACATACGGCGTTAAGAAACTTTGGGCATTTCATTCAGTGTTGGCAAGGTGTAATAAATATAGATGGCTTTAACAATAGCTCGTTTAAAAAAAACAAGAAAGACAAAAAGGAAAAATAAATAACGAAGACGCAAACAATAGACTGCACTTTGTTGTTTACGCGATGATGATGATGGTGGTGGTGATGGTGATGATTGTGGTGATGATGGTGGTGGTGGTAGTTATGAGGACAGTATGTTGTTAATGATATTGTTGTCGACTATATGATGTATACAGTGATAATGACGGTGGTGGTGGTGGTTATGAGGACAGTATGTTGTTAATGATATTATTGTCGACTATATGATGTATACAGTGATCATGATGGTGGTGGTAGCGGTAGTAGTGGTGATGATGGTGGTGATAAGGACGAATATGTTGGTAGTGATATTGATGTCGATTGTGATGTCGACAGTGATCATGATGGGCATACAGAGTCGAGCAATCTACCTTTAATCAACCAAAAATTGCTGCAGGCTTCTAACGAATCCCAAAAGAATGCGTGATCGATGCGCCTGCCCCATCAGAAATAAGTGTACACAGTGTAATGAATTCGATAGATCAATAATCGCGGCCAACAAACCGAGCGGGCCATGACAAATTAAGCATCGTTACGCTTCGTTGTGCGCACTTCGCCGATGGAACCCTGTTTATAAATTTAAATTTTGCCTAGATCTAAAGAAATTAAAACAAATATCGAATTCGGAATCTCTAATTCTAATGTCAAATCAGTGCTGCTCTGTGAAATAGGAGCACACGGAACACGACTCTTGCTAATAAATTAGAAGTATTTGTAAACAGTTGTGATTATGATAATGATACAGAATCAATATTGCTGCACTGGAGACGAGTCCATAACCCCTCAGTCTGTCCAAGCAAAAGAGCAATTATTATCATGAGCCATGCCGACAGGCGTCGGTGGTCAAAACACGTGCTAATAAATTGGAGGCATTTGTAAACAGGTGTGTTTATGATAATGTTAGAGATTCAGTATTTCTGCCCTAGAGACAAGAGGATTCATCATCATGAGCCATGCCAACAGGCATTGATGGTCATGGTTGACTGTCTCACGTGATCACCAGTCTTGGGTCAAGTCTGTGTTCTTGTTCTCAATACGCCATATGACCAGATCATCCAGTTATATCTCTCTGCCTTCCCGTCCTCTTGTCCCATTCAATTTGTCAGTTGTCACCAAGTTTATTTCTCCTCACAACGTGTACACAAATGTTGAGAAAACGGAAGCGGGAAATGGAAATGGTAAGCATGCATTACCAGAACTCAGTCACAAGTGACAGGATGGACGTTACGACTAGAGCCTTCGTCGGCACACACAATAAACATACACTGATCCATCCGTTCATCATGTGCCATGCCGATAAGCGTGGGCGGTCATGATTCGCCATCTCACTCGATCACCAGAGTCGTGGATTAGCTCAGTGTTCTTGCCTCGATCATATATCGTGGCCAAGCCATCCAGGTATTTACATCTCTGTCTTCCCTTTGTTCTATTCCCCTCGGTCTTGCCAGTTGTCACCAAGTTCTCCAATTTATTTCTTCTCAAACATGCCCCAAAAATTTTGACTGTCTTCGTCTAATTTCTCTAATCAATTTACGATTTTCGTTTATTTCTTGTAGAACTTTGTCATTGGTTTTTCTGTCTGTCCATTGTATTCTTTGCATTTTCCCTAGAAACCGCATTTCCACAGCCATCAGATGTTTTTCAGCTTGTCTGCTCATTGTCCACGCTATCAACAATACATTGGGGCTGTGTAAGGGTTAGGGGTACAGTGCATCTCCGCGGGAGCGTCTAGGGTGCGGGTGAACGTAGGGTGGGCGCGCCGGGGTGGGGTGCGAAGGGGGCGGCGCATGGGGTGGGGCGAGGGGGTTCGAACCCACGAGCCGCGCCGAGTGTCATAGGAAAACCGTGATAAGTAAAAAGTAAGTAGGGTTGGTATATGGTATGTAGAGAGTCGTAACGGTTTATTCACTATCATCATACGAGTTACAAATGAAAACCTTAAAAAGGTAAGGATGGCCGATAGTATTGAATGTAGTGAGTATGGATTAGTGAAATTCGTTGTTAAGAGGTGAGAGAATGGAGGAAAGGTTAGATAAGTACTTCTGATCCTTGTTAGGGGTAGACGAGGGGCGGGGTTGCTAGATAAATACTCCGACAGCAATATTAGAACACCCGAGGTTAAGGCTCATAGTAAAAGCTGAAGCATGAACTCATAGTCGGCTGCCTTGAAGGTGAGCTCCTGGGTGACTCAGCGCAAGGCGATGTCGGCGGTGAACATGATTGACCGTATTCAGACATGTTTTGGGGAAAACCATGAATGACTCATCGTGACCTAACCACGGTATACATGCCCAGACATGTTTTTGGGGGTGGGACTGTAAACACTCTAAATCAACGCATGGTAAGACCACTGTATAACGATACAAACCTCTGACTATACATGTTTTAATGAGAATATCTAGGTGTTTTACTGTATACGTCTAACCGGATTGCACTGGTTATTGTATAGTTTGACTCAACGTCATTATAAAGGAGCTCAAATGTCGGCTAAGGACACTGTGTTTGCAACAAGGGCTATCGAAAATACCTCAATAAAGAAACAACTGTGGTAAGTAGAGTGTGATATACAGAGTCGCTATACGATGTAGTAGTCTCTCAGATCATACCAGCATAGTACAACGGCGATAAATACTAGCTAGTAGTCGGCAAACTGACGCTCTTACCACGGAAATTAACGCTATACTAGTATACTGTGGTGAATACGGGTTTATACAATAATAATATATGTAGATGACTACTGAAAGCACAGGTGACCTACTAACCACTTTGTGTCAATCTATGTGAGTGTCTGTTTCTCGGTCGTCCTTATGCTGTCTATGATGTAGGGTAAGTGATGGTAGATGATGTGGTGCATTCTATCTATGTAATGTATACATATGAACAAGTGTGTTTTTCACTAAAGTATATCACCTATGTTTTTATGTTTTCCGTTTTCTGTTCACTAAAAGTATCCTGATTCTGGTTCGACAGATTTGAACATAAGAGAAGACACATCAACCACGCAGTGTTGGAGCAACGCAATTCTGTCACTCACAGAGGTATGTGTAGTAGGGGGATCAAGTCATCTACTTGTCTCTCCTATCTCCATTAAGTGTATTGAACAGTGTAAGACGAGGATCTATGGTCACTAATTACGTAGCCAGTCACAAGGACGTCATCTTTCTGCGCACTAACTTATGTATATGAAACAGGATGTATCATGTATTCAACTATTCAGTATTTATGGATCATATATCCGCTCATTAAAGTACACTGGTTCTCCAGAGTGAAAAGGTGCTGACACAAACTGAGCTGTCTGAGTGAAAAACTTGCAGCCACAGCACAACTTAGAGTCATTCTCTGTGGTCACTAATGTATCAATGTAAATCACTAAGATACACGGTCTAAAAATAATGTGTCTCTTCACATTGTGCCAAGGCTACATAAAAATCAAATATGTGGTGTCAAATTCATGTAAAGCTTACAATATGATATCCCTTGTGTAAACAAAAAAAAATCTTTATCGTTTCACCAGAGTGAAAATTTGCTGACATAACAAGGAAAAAGCTACCTTACAGAGGTATATACAAGAAAAAAGAAAGCTCTGACAGTCTACCACAAATTATTGGTCTGCATTCACCATTGTTTTTCACTAAAGGAGCAACACTAAATATTTCACTCCTAGGTATTAGGGGGCGTATTCACCTTTGCTCATTAGTATAGTACACCTTGATGTGCCATATAAATAACACAAAGAACAGCATTACGAAACAAGCCGCTGCTAGCACAAGAGGAAAAGCATATAGTCATGGAGAAGACCCACTGTAAGGACGGGATCAACAGAAACAAATAAATATTTTACTACAAGGGACAGCAAAAGATCAAAATATTCCTTTTAATATGTCTTAAAAGTTATGTGATATGAAATAATTTCTGTAGATATACTATAGTCATGATTGTCTTATGGTTGTGAAAAATGTAAAATATAATGATTTTACCACTTCTTCACAGCTATTTGGCGACCAGTGCTTACAATGACTTGCGAAAACGTGAAAAAAAAACTACAGGAAGCTACACAAAACATATTGTGGTTGATCACTATACCTTAGTCATTACAGCGACACGAGATTATTGCGCTGTCACTGAATCGTTATCTAATACCACAAGCGACAACTGTGTTGGATAATATTGTCGTAGTATCACAACTCACACATCAGCTACTGGAACCAACTTATTGCTTTATCACCGTATCATCAAATACTACTACATTTTTTCTATCATGATGGCCACCAGTCAGAAAAATAGCTATCTATGTCACACCTGTGGTAAAAACTTTACAAAAAACCGCAATCTTACACGTCACATTAACACCGCACACAAAACCACAACTCATACATGCCACCTATGTGGCAATCTATACAACAGAAAAGACAACCTAAAATACCATATAAAAACATATCACCAGACTTCATCAACAACAACACCCGCATCAAGCACGGACACTACACCATCAACAGCAAACACGGACAATACACTCTCAACAACAAACACGGATACTACACCCGCATCATGCAAAAGAAAAGCACCAGCAGACACACAACCATCAAAAAACCATAAACACGATAACGAGCAAGTGGTAGCAGAGGAAGCCGACATAGAGATAGATGAGGAAGTAGAGATAGATGAGGAACTAAAGACCTTAGACAAACTCCCCGACGACGACGACATCCAACAGACATATAGAGACAACTGGGCAGCCCTTAGGACACATCAGAACATCAACAAACATATATCGACCTACAACTTTTTTCACCGACCAGACGCAGTACAACCAATAGACTGGACCGAGACATTAAAACCAGTATTTAGTAGTCAGACATGCCGCTTTAAGGTAAATTATAGCCATCACATGATTTTAAGACATAAGGAAACGAAAGAACTTAGATTTTACCATTCATCATCAAACAACGCCTGTGAACTTGACGTACCCTTTTTAGTAAACAACGAGCAAGACTTTGATGACTTTACAGCCATAGTCCAGGATAGTGACATGTTCAATAACGCCCTACACAACAGACCCGACACTAAGTACCTGGTAGAGACAATACCCGCGACTAGTTTCTATGTATATCACATCACTGAACATCCGATAGGTAGCTGAAGCATTTCGTATAATGACATTATGTTTTGATATTTTTTTCTTGTTAATAAAGTACTGTAAATAAACAGGTATAAACTATAACAGTGTGTTGTTTGTTGATTTCCTTTCGTGTTGACGGTGTATATAGTTGCCGTCTGAAGAGAAAATGTTACATATTGAGGACAAAGTCAAGAAATATGTCAATAACACTATGAAAAAGGGTAACCAAAATATAAAAAAGGCTGACCAAATTCAGAAATATCTCGACCAAACTCATGATAAGTAGGAAAATTGTTAGTCAAATGTGAAAAATATGGTTCAAGTAGGTTCAAATCATGTTAGCCAAAGGTGAAAACTATTGACCAAGTAAACAAACTTCTCAGCCAAACTCATAAAAAGTAGGAAAAATTTGATAGCCAAAGGGGAAAATGGTGACCATATACAGAAATATCTCGACCAAACTTACAAAAAGTAGGAAAATATGTCGACTAAAGTAGGCACATTTGTTAGCCAAAGATGAAACATATTGGTCAAGTAAAGAAATATCGCATCCAAACTTTTAAAATGTAGGAAACTTTATTAACCAAATGTGAAAAATATTGTCCAAGTAAAGACATGTTTCAACTAATCTTATAAATATGTCGTACAAACTTATAAACATTAGGAAAATGTGTTAACCAAATGGGAAAAATATTGTCCAAGTAAAGACATGTTTCAACTAATCTTATAAATATGTCGTCGAAACTTATAAACATTAGGAAAATGTGTTAACCAAATGTGAAAAATATTGGCCAAGTGGAGAAATATCTCAACCATACTTATGAAAAGGAGGAAAATGTGTTAACCTAATGAGAAAAATATCTCCCAAGTGAAGAAAAATGTTACACAAAACTTATAAAACTTAGGAAAATGTGTTAACGTAATGAGAAAAATATCGCCCAATTGAAGAAAAAAAGTTACACAAAACTTATAAAACTTAGGGAAATGTGTTAACCTAATGAGAAAAATATTGACCAAGTAAAGAAAAACGTTCACCAAACTTCTGAAAAGTAAGAAAATTTGTTAACCAAAAAGGGAAACATATATGGGCTAAACTATGAAATATGTTGACCGAAGTAAGAAAATGTGTTAACCAAATGGGAAAAATATTGGCCAAGTGGAGAAATATCTCAACCATACTTATGAAAAGGAGGAAAATGTATTAACCTAATGAGAAAAATATCGCCCAAGTGAAGAAAAAAGTTACACAAAACTTATACAACTTTGGAAAATGTGTTAACCTAATGAGAAAAATATCGCCCAATTGAAGAAAAAAGTTATACAAAACTTTTAAAACTTAGGAAAATGTGTTAACCTAATGAGAAAAATATCGCCCAAGTGAAGAAAAAAGTTACACAAAACTTATAAAACTTAGGAAAATGTGTTAACCTAGTGAGAAAAATATTGACCAAGTAAAGAAAAAAGTTACACAAAACTTATAAAACTTAGGAAAATGTGTTAACCTAATGAGAAAAATATTGACCAAGTAAAGAAAAAAGTTACACAAAACTTATAAAACTTAGGAAAATGTGTTAACCTAATGAGAAAAATATTGCCCAATTGAAGAAAAAAGTTACACAAAACTTATAAAACTTAGGAAAATGTGTTAACCTAATGAGAAAAATATCGACCAATTTAAGAAAAAAGTTACACAAAACTTATAAAACTTAGGGAAATGTGTTAACCTAGTGAGAAAAATATTGACCAAGTAAAGAAAAACGTTCACTAAACTTCTGAAAAGTAAGAAAATGTGTTAACCAAAAGGGAAACATATATGGGCTAAACTATGAAATATGTTGACCGAAGTAAGAAAATGTGTTAACCAAATGGGGAAAAATGTTGGCCAAAACATGAAATATCTCGACCAAATTTATAAATATCTCGTGTAAACTTATAAAAAAGTAGGAACAAATATTGCATCTGTAGTTATGTCAAACGTGTCTTGAACTTTTATCTGAACAGACATTTCACAAGACATAATCATCAACGTCAACACTTTCCCTCTTTTACATTACCGAAAGCTCCAACTTATCAGTCCAGAGTATCCACTAACGAAACACTTATGCATATTAATCACCCAGCTCTTCACACTCTTGGTTTTTTCTTTTCTAACACAACGTGTCTCTGTCTTTCATATATAACTTCACAACTTTTCTATGTAGCACCACTAACAACTCCAAACCTTCGTTGCACATGAGCTCTAATGAAACAGTCATAACAACATTTATGGCAATGCAATCTGTGGCTCCACCTGGGATAGTTTCAATATCATCTGAGTATTCGTCAGCAAAGATGCACTTCCCATGGCTGACATCTTCAACTTTCTATACCACAATGTCTGCTACACTAACCTTCCATTGGTCCATCTTTCAACAATACAAAGAGTGTTCTCGAAGTCTAGCTAACATAACATTGCTTACTTTGTCCACCTCTATCACAATTTGTCATTTCACAGCTGCAATAGCGGCAAGTCTGCAACCAACCAACAGTGTCTGTTATGAAGTCGACCTTTCTTAAGCCACGTCTGCTTTACTGAGCCCTTGAATACCCTCTACCACATCGTCTAACCGACTTTCAACGTTTCATACCAAATAACATTAACATTCTCTTTGATTACAGAACAGCTGATTTTCTGCTGACTAGGCAGATTTTCCAACCTCGTGGAGATAAATCATATGCCCCCTAAGCTACTAGGCGCTATTCTAGACAACGAATATGGTCATCGATCAGCACCCCTAGGCAGAACTTGAAAAAAAAAACAGAGCTTGGGTTATTGAGACGAATGAGTTGCATTCCTTGGACTACCAGAGTGACATCAAACACAACAAAGTCTTTCTTACTAACCCTAACCCTAAGTATACATCATCTAATCCTAACCCTAACCCTAACTATACATCAACTATCCATAACCCTAACCCTAACTATACAACAAACACTTTCTTAAGAGACATAGATACAAACCAGTGTTAGAAATGAAAAAGTTAAATTTATGTGATTACATTTTAATTAAAATTTAAAACTAATAAATCGCAATTTTATTGCGCAAGATGTAAGCTTGATATATGTCCTATACCTATCCTATACCTATACTTACCCTATATCTGTATATTAAGTGAAGCGAGCAATAAAATTGCGATTTATTAGTTTTAAATTTTAATTAAAATGTAATCACATAAATTTAACTTGTTATTGACATATTTCTTGACTTTGTCCTCAATATGTAACATTTTCTCTTCAGACGGCAACTATATACACCGTCAACACGAAAGGAAATCAACAAACAACACACTGTTATAGTTTATACCTGTTTATTTACAGTACTTTTTTAACAAGAAAAAAATATCAAAACATAATGTCATTATACGAAATGCTTCAGCTACCTATCGGATGTTCAGTGATATGATATACATAGAAACTAGTCGCGGGTATTGTCTCTACCAGGTACTTAGTGTCGGGTCTGTTGTGTAGGGCGTTATTGAACATGTCACTATCCTGGACTATGGCTGTAAAGTCATCAAAGTCTTGCTCGTTGTTTACTAAAAAGGGTACGTCAAGTTCACAGGCGTTGTTTGATGATGAATGGTAAAATCTAAGTTCTTTCGTTTCCTTATGTCTTAAAATCATGTGATGGCTATAATTTACCTTAAAGCGGCATGTCTGACTACTAAATACTGGTTTTAATGTCTCGGTCCAGTCTATTGGTTGTACTGCGTCTGGTCGGTGAAAAAAGTTGTAGGTCGATATATGTTTGTTGATGTTCTGATGTGTCCTAAGGGCTGCCCAGTTGTCTCTATATGTCTGTTGGATGTCGTCGTCGTCGGGGAGTTTGTCTAAGGTCTTTAGTTCCTCATCTATCTCTACTTCCTCATCTATCTCTATGTCGGCTTCCTCTGCTACCACTTGCTCGTTATCGTGTTTATGGTTTTTTTGATGGTTGTGTGTCTGCTGGTGCTTTTCTTTTGCATGATGCGGGTGTAGTATCCGTGTTTGTTGTTGAGAGTGTATTGTCCGTGTTTGCTGTTGATGGTGTAGTGTCCGTGCTTGATGCGGGTGTTGTTGTTGATGAAGTCTGGTGATATGTTTTTATATGGTATTTTAGGTTGTCTTTTCTGTTGTATAGATTGCCACATAGGTGGCATGTATGAGTTGTGGTTTTGTGTGCGGTGTTAATGTGACGTGTAAGATTGCGGTTTTTTGTAAAGTTTTTACCACAGGTGTGACATAGATAGCTATTTTTCTGACTGGTGGCCATCATGATAGAAAAAATGTAGTAGTATTTGATGATACGGTGATAAAGCAATAAGTTGGTTCCAGTAGCTGATGTGTGAGTTGTGATACTACGACAATATTATCCAACACAGTTGTCGCTTGTGGTATTAGATAACGATTCAGTGACAGCGCAATAATCTCGTGTCGCTGTAATGACTAAGGTATAGTGATCAACCACAATATGTTTTGTGTAGCTTCCTGTAGTTTTTTTTCACGTTTTCGCAAGTCATTGTAAGCACTGGTCGCCAAATAGCTGTGAAGAAGTGGTAAAATCATTATATTTTACATTTTTCACAACCATAAGACAATCATGACTATAGTATATCTACAGAAATTATTTCATATCACATAACTTTTAAGACATATTAAAAGGAATATTTTGATCTTTTGCTGTCCCTTGTAGTAAAATATTTATTTGTTTCTGTTGATCCCGTCCTTACAATGGGTCTTCTCCATGACTATATGCTTTTCCTCTTGTGCTAGCAGCGGCTTGTTTCGTAATGCTGTTCTTTGTGTTATTTATATGGCACATCAAGGTGTACTATACTAATGAGCAAAGGTGAATACGCCCCCTAATACCTAGGAGTGAAATATTTAGTGTTGCTCCTTTAGTGAAAAACAATGGTGAATGCAGACCAATAATTTGTGGTAGACTGTCAGAGCTTTCTTTTTTCTTGTATATACCTCTGTAAGGTAGCTTTTTCCTTGTTATGTCAGCAAATTTTCACTCTGGTGAAACGATAAAGATTTTTTTTTTGTTTACACAAGGGATATCATATTGTAAGCTTTACATGAATTTGACACCACATATTTGATTTTTATGTAGCCTTGGCACAATGTGAAGAGACACATTATTTTTAGACCGTGTATCTTAGTGATTTACATTGATACATTAGTGACCACAGAGAATGACTCTAAGTTGTGCTGTGGCTGCAAGTTTTTCACTCAGACAGCTCAGTTTGTGTCAGCACCTTTTCACTCTGGAGAACCAGTGTACTTTAATGAGCGGATATATGATCCATAAATACTGAATAGTTGAATACATGATACATCCTGTTTCATATACATAAGTTAGTGCGCAGAAAGATGACGTCCTTGTGACTGGCTACGTAATTAGTGACCATAGATCCTCGTCTTACACTGTTCAATACACTTAGTGGAGATAGGAGAGACAAGTAGATGACTTGATCCCCCTACTACACATACCTCTGTGAGTGACAGAATTGCGTTGCTCCAACACTGCGTGGTTGATGTGTCTTCTCTTATGTTCAAATCTGTCGAACCAGAATCAGGATACTTTTAGTGAACAGAAAACGGAAAACATAAAAAACATAGGTGATATACTTTAGTGAAAAACACACTTGTTCATATGTATACATTACATAGATAGAATGCACCACATCATCTACCATCACTTACCCTACATCATAGACAGCATAAGGACGACCGAGAAACAGACACTCACATAGATTGACACAAAGTGGTTAGTAGGTCACCTGTGCTTTCAGTAGTCATCTACATATATTATTATTGTATAAACCCGTATTCACCACAGTATACTAGTATAGCGTTAATTTCCGTGGTAAGAGCGTCAGTTTGCCGACTACTAGCTAGTATTTATCGCCGTTGTACTATGCTGGTATGATCTGAGAGACTACTACATCGTATAGCGACTCTGTATATCACACTCTACTTACCACAGTTGTTTCTTTAGTGAGGTATTTTCGATAGCCCTTGTTGCAAACACAGTGTCCTTAGCCGACATTTGAGCTCCTTTATAATGACGTTGAGTCAAACTATACAATAACCAGTGCAATCCGGTTAGACGTATACAGTAAAACACCTAGATATTCTCATTAAAACATGTATAGTCAGAGGTTTGTATCGTTATACAGTGGTCTTACCATGCGTTGATTTAGAGTGTTTACAGTCCCACCCCCAAAAACATGTCTGGGCATGTATACCGTGGTTAGGTCACGATGAGTCATTCATGGTTTTCCCCAAAACATGTCTGAATACGGTCAATCATGTTCACCGCCGACATCGCCTTGCGCTGAGTCACCCAGGAGCTCACCTTCAAGGCAGCCGACTATGAGTTCATGCTTCAGCTTTTACTATGAGCCTTAACCTCGGGTGTTCTAATATTGCTGTCGGAGTATTTATCTAGCAACCCCGCCCCTCGTCTACCCCGTAACAAGGATCAGAAGTACTTATCTAACCTTTCCTCCATTCTCTCACCTCTTAACAACGAATTTCACTAATCCATACTCACTACATTCAATACTATCGGCCATCCTTACCTTTTTAAGGTTTTCATTTGTAACTCGTATGATGATAGTGAATAAACCGTTACGACTCTCTACATACCATATACCAACCCTACTTACTTTTTACTTATCACGGTTTTCCTATGACACTCGGCGCGGCTCGTGGGTTCGAACCCCCTCGCCCCACCCCATGCGCCGCCCCCTTCGCACCCCACCCCGGCGCGCCCACCCTACGTTCACCCGCACCCTAGACGCTCCCGCGGAGATGCACTGTACCCCTAACCCTTACACAGCCCCAATGTATTGTTGATAGTCTTACGCCCGGCCCTATATAGATAAAATAGATGAGAAAAATAAAAGGGAAAGAAACCGAGGAAGAGCACTGTAACCCTAATACACATTCAATCACATGCTGTTAGTTTTTAAGCCCCGCCCACTACAACAGTAATTAACAGTAATCATTACATTTAAAAAAATAAATAAATAAATAAAATTCTCAACCCAAAAAGGGGAGGTAATAACGCAAGAAACATTCGATTATGTATTCCTGAGTTATATCCCTTGCCCCGAAGGAGTCGCTTTTTGACGTCACGGCTCAGGAGCTATACTTTTTATATAAGGATTTTACTAGGTCAATCCTAAGGAGTACTCCTGAAAATCTAATCAAATACCAGCTAACCTACTACTTAGCACCTCAACGCTCTTTTTCTCTTTGCAAGTGACATCTTTTTATTGATCAGTATGTTTTTCATCTCGCAAAAGGCCACCTTCGCCAAGGCATCTCTCTTCAGATATTATGACTGTCCCAAGATCATTACACCGATTCACCTGTTTAATAATATTCCCATTTACTTGTATATTACATTGTGGTATTTCCTTCGTCCAAGTGACGACCATAATCTGTGTCTTCTTACAATTCAATTCTAACCCTAGTTGTTCCCTGTTCAACAGCAGCAAATCTAGTAAATGTTGCAGATCCAGACGTGTCTGCAATCAATACTGTATCATCCGCATATCTAATGTTATTGATGTTTTGTTCCTCATTGATGATTCCTTTAATATCTTCTACATTTCTGAAAATATGCTCACTGTACAACATAAAAGACATATACAAAAGTTGCTTAAAGATGGTAATCCTGTGAGATAGTGTCTACTTACTCAAATCAGTTTATAGTTTTCATCTGTTTCATTGAGGACTCTCATTCGTTAGTCTGTCTGTCCGTGGTATTCTTTGCAGTTTCCCTTGAAAGATACATTCACACTGCCACTAGATGTTTCTCAGCTTGTCAGCTTATTGCCATTGTTTCACATACATGCGACAGGTTCTATGTGGCTCTGTAAGACACTTTTCTCTCTAGTTTTGTTGACGGCTGTGTTTTGGTGAGTATATTTTCCGTCTTGCAAAAAGCTACTTTTGCCATGGTGATTCTTGTTCTCCTCCCCAAAAGGGCATCATCATCCGTCAAATGTTATGGTTGTTCCAAGATAGTTGGACTGATTCTTGTTCAAACCTGTGAAGGAAATCACCGTTAGATGTTATGTATGTAACGACAATGGGTGTGGCTGTTGACTGCCTCTGCAGGGAACTAGTTCGCCTCCTCCGGAACCGTCCTTATCTGACTGTTTGAGGTCAGGCCCATACCCAATATCCCTCTCCAACTGCCAGAATCGAGAAGATTACCAGGAGATGTGTCACCACGCACCAAGGTGTTATTTCTTGCTTGCAGTATATTCCAAGTATTAGTTAGTTAGTCAGTCAGTCAGTTAGTTAGTCGACAGATCATCCTCATTGCACATCAAACATTCATAAGTGCTCGGATCCCCTCCTCAGTAAATCCCGCAGCTAACGACACCAGTTCTATGTCGGTTTGTTAATCTACTCTGGCTTCCTATAGTGTTCTTGTCTGGCCACAGCTGTTTTAACTTGTTTTCGCAGTCTGATCATGGTCCGAGTATAAGTGTCACAAAAGCGTAGTAAAATTGCATTGGTCAAAGTGCCGTGGAGCAAGTTATCCACGTCGTCTGTATATAGTTGGACTCACATCTAACAGCCCAGGTAGTCAGCCAATGTTATTAGTCCCAAATAAGAATGAACACATGCAGTATACCTGGGGGAGGTGATAAACATTCAGACATGTGCAGATACAAACTAACGTTTCCTCAAACGTTTTTTTTTTTTTTTTTTGGTTTTTTTTTTTAAATTATCAGCGAACACAAAAGAAGAATACTTAACTATAATAGCTATGTTTAAAAAACTGTACCCAGTTAAATCAGTGACCACAAATCTTACATAGGCGCCCTGCAGTATTCTGTCGAAGAATCTATTGCTTTGTGGCACAGCCAGACCGTAGTTGTGTACTGGGCTTATTCTTTGTTGTAGACATTTGCCGATGTGACAGAGGGAGAGAGAAGGGAGAGGGAGACGAGACAGGGAGATGAGTATGGGTGAGAGATAATAAATGATTAAGACAGAGAGCGAGTAGAAGAGTAATAAAGAATGGGGAAATAGGGCGAGAGAGAATGAGAAACTAAGAGAGAGAGGGGGGGGGGGGAAGGGAGATATAGTATAAGAACAAAAGAGGACTGGAGGCTGAGAGAGAGAGAGAGAGAGAGAGGGGGGGTGGGGGGGGGGAGAAAAAAATCACACACGGGTTATCATCATGTATTAACGAAATAATGAAAACTGTCGTCCTTATTCTCCCATCTTTTTTCTCTTGTTTGCCCACTCTCTCTCCCTCCCTCTCTATCTCTCCATCTCTATCTCTCCCTCTGTCATATTGCCTAATCTTGTTCTTCTCATTTTCTTTTTCTCCGCATAGTTCTTATTCTCATTCTCTCTCTCTCTCTCTCTCTCTCTCTCTCTCTCTCTCTCTCTCTCTCTCTCTCTCTCTCTCTCTCTCTCTCGTAATTCATTCATTGTCCCTCTCTGTGTGTCTTATTATCTGTTCTTCCCGTCCACATGTCTAAATCCTATCTCTCAATTCATCTTTCTTATTCTCCAGTTCTCTACCTGCCTTTCTGTCTCCCATTATCTCTAAATCTCTTTCCTCTAATTCTCTCTCTACTAACGGTTAGTTTCTTTTTTTCTCTTTTTCCTCTGTCTGTCTGTCTATCTATATCTCTCTCTCTCTCTCTCTCTCTCTCTCTCTCTCTCTCTCTCTCTCTCTCTCTCTCTCTCTCTCTCTCTCTCTCTTACTTCCCCATGCTTTCCCTATCTTATGCATTTGAGATTTATGGTCTTCCATTCTCTCTCTCTTCCTTATTACTCCATTTTCTGTTACTCTTCTGCTCACTCTATATCTTAATCTTTTATGATCTCCCACCCAAACTCATCTCCCTCTCCCTCTCTCTCTCTCTCTCTCTCTCTCTCTCTCTCTCTCTCTCTCTCTCTCTCTCTCTCTCTCTCTCTCTCTCTCCCTCTCTCTCCCATCGGCAAATGTCTACAACAAAGCGTAGCCCAGTACTAAACTAACGCCTGGCGGTGCCACAAAGCAATAGATTCCACAACCGAATAATGCCGGGCCCTGATGTATGATTTGTAGTCAGGGATTAGACTGGGCACAGTTTTCTAAACATAGACGGCTGGACTATGTGGAATGTTTACACCGTGATTGGTCATTGAACGGGCATGAGGCCCTGGGAATAGTTTTAAAGTTGAGTTTAAGTTCTATGGTTACTGGTAACCAGAAGCCATCTTAAGGCACTTGGGACACGCTCGTGAAAGCTTATTCTCCCTCGGGAGATGTCAAAGTATACTGAAGCTAAGTATACAACTATCCAGAAATCATGGTAGGGCACCCAGAACATGCTCGTTAAACCTTAGTCTCCCTTGCAGATGTGAGAGTATACCGGAGCTAACTATCCAGAAGCCATGTTACGGCACTCAAAACACTCTCGAAAAGCTTAGTCTGTCTCGGCAGATATTAAAGTTATGACTGGCACCTTGCCGTCTTGACAGACGATAGTTTGTAAAATGGAGTTATACCGCCTCCATAACACAAAGCCTGGGCTGAATTTAGAAACCATGTGTTGCAATTATATATTAAAGATATTAATTAGTCAGTCGACAGATCATCCTCATTGCACATCGAATCATTCAGTCCATAAGTGCTAGGATCCCCTCCTCAGCAAATCTCGCAGCGTGTGGCGTGTAGTTCTGTGTTGGTTTATCAATCTTCTTTGGCTTCCTACGTAGTGTTCTTGTTTGGCCACACCTCTTTTAATTTTGCTGTTCTCGCAGTCTGACCATAGTTGCAGATTCACCGTCCTCACTTGGTTCTCGCAAGTCTTACTTCTCGTAGAGCATTCAGAATGTCAGCCTGGTCCATGGCGCGTCCGCCCTCCACAGTAGCCTTGCCTGCGAGCTTGTCAGCCCGCTCATTTCCTTGTACTCCCGCATGCCCTGGCACGAAGATGAAACTAATCTTTACCAGCCGACGCCGCTCCAGAGACAGCAACCACTCTCTTCGGATCCACCCCATCCCTAACCTCTTGAGCATGCTCATTGAGTCGCTAAGAAAACATGCCTTAGCGAATGTCTGTGTCTCGAGCCATGTTATTGCTTTACTTACTGCCATGACTTCCATAGTCAGGCTACTTGTGGTCTCAACAAAAGTACCAGGGTTCTCCTTCACAATTCTCCCTTCGGCCTGAGCCGTAAAGGCTCATGAGTTTCTCACATGTTGGACGACCGACCCATCTGTGTAAATGAAAGTATCACCGTCTAACGAATTCTCCAAAATCGATGCTTGTACTTCCGCCTCC
Organism: Cepaea hortensis; assembly: GCA_963921405.1. Classification (NCBI taxonomy): domain Eukaryota; kingdom Metazoa; phylum Mollusca; class Gastropoda; order Stylommatophora; family Helicidae; genus Cepaea; species Cepaea hortensis. The sequence goes on along the minus strand of OY992886.1, from coordinate 13,732,596 downwards.
ACAGCAGCCGGATTTTCTTGTCTGCATTTTCTGTCTAGTTGGATGCAAACTGAAAAAGACGTACAGAAATCTGTTGGCACATGTACCCACTCCTCGCCAGGTTCTAAGTCCTCAAGTGAACATACCTGTTGAAGAATGTCTTCGGCTTGACCCATCCACGACTTTCCTCTTTTTAACCTGCTGCCCTTAACATTCCTAATTTCACTTATGCAGTGGATGTTGTGTGTTTGCGTTAACTCTGAAGTAGGCACGTGCTCTGCAAATTTGTATTCTGTCTTCAATGGTTGGAAAATCAAGAAGGTAGCGCATCGCCCTTCATGCTGTATCTCTTGTACATCCAAGAATAATGCGCATAGCTTCGTTCTATATTCTTCCCATCCTTTCTATCTGCTTACGGCTGAGAGTCAGGATCGCCATCGCATACTCAAAAACAGACATGACCAGCCCCTCGTATAGAAGACATAGATGACGCTGCTCACAGTTTGCTGCCGCCATCACCCGCATCGCAGCCAAACCCCGTTTGGCCTTTGTTATTTATTTAAAGATATAAAGTAGACCGAAGCTAACTATCCACGTCGCCTGATATATACTTGAACACACATCTAACAAGCCCGGCTACCAATGTATGGATCTAGCTCTAAATTCGAATGGACACACACAATATAACCATGGAATTTGATAGACATTCAGACATGTACACATACAGTTCATAAATATGTATTGTTGGCTCTTATAGAAGTAGAACAAGGAAGTAAAGACTAGAGGACGATCTAGACAACGTAAAAATTAAAAGATAATCTTACCGACAGGGATTCGATCACGTCACTTCCAAATGACGACAGCTCCTCTCTGCATGAACTGGTGTTTAGTTGGTCATGCGTCGAAGTACGCTTGTTTCTTCAGCGAGTCAGTGTCGTCATTTGGAGGTGACAGGTTCGAATCCTGATCGGTAACTATAGCTTTCAATTGTTATGTTGTCTAGTTTGCCCTCTAATATTTTTTTACTTCTTCTATTTCTTTGAACGTTCTCTTACTCTGTCTATTTCTCTCTCTCAGCCTCTCATTCTTTATCGCTCTTTCCATTTCTCCCTCTTAGCCTTTTATTGCCTCTCTCCCTCTCTCTCTCTCTCTCTCTCTCTCTCTCTCTCTCTCTCTCTCTCTCTCTCTCTCTCTCTCTCTCTCTCTCTCTCTCTCTCTCTCTTTCTCTTCCCCCTCTCTCACACATCCGTTCCATCGGCAAATGTTTTCTGCAAAGCATTGCCGGGTACTCTACCGAGCTCCAGCGGTGTCACAAAGCGATAGATCCCAGTGTCCTGCCCTGATGTATGGTGTGTGGTCAGGAACTAGACGAAGGCGACCGTTTTCTAAACATAGACGTCTAGACTACGGGGAATGTATTCGCTGGTGATTGATTGGGCATTGAACAGACACCAGGCTGTGTTGGGTAGCTTCAAGGCTAGCTTTTGTTGCTAGGTGGGGGTGTGTGGGGTAGCTTCAAGGCTGGGTGGTGTTGCTAGGTGGAGGTGTGTAGGGTAGCTTCAAGGATAGGTGTTGTTGCTAGATGGGGGGGGGGGGGGGGGTGTGTGGGGTAGCTTCAAGGCTGGGTGGTGTTGCTAGGTGGGGGTGTTTGGGGTAGCTTCAAGGCTGGGTGGTGTTGCTAGATGGGGGGTGTGTGGGGTAGCTTCAAGGCTAGGTGTTGTTGCTAGGTGGAGGTTGTAGGGTAGCTTCAAGGCTAGGTGTTGTTGCTAGATGGGGGGTGTGTGGGGTAGCTTCAAGGCTGGGTGTTGTTGCTAGTGGGGGGGGGGGGGGGCGGTGTGTAAGGTAGCTTCAAGGCTGGGTGTTGTTGCTAGGCGGGGGGGGGGGGGTGTAAGGTAGCTTCAAGGCTGGGTGTTGTTGCTAGGTGGGGGGGGGGGGTGTAAGGTAGCTTCAAGGCTGGGTGTTGTTGCTAGGCGGGGGGGGGGGGTGTAAGGTAGCTTCAAGGCTGGGTGTTGTTGCTAGGCGGGGGGGGGGGGGGTGCAAGGTAGCTTCAAGGCTAGGTGTTGTTGCTAGGTGGGGGTGTGTGGGGTAGCTTCACGACTGTGTGTTTTTGCTAGGTGGGGTATTAAGGCTTAAAAACAGTCGCTTAAAAGTCGACAGGGTCGACTTCATTGCACCGGGTTCTATCCCATATGGCTTTGTCTCTTTCCGCAGCGCGGATAGTGTCGCACAAAGCACGAACTCCGTAGCTCTAGCGACGACCCACAGATATCTCCGAAAAATTTCACTCGTGAACCGAAGGACGCGGCCAGGAATCGAACCCACAATCTTCGGAGCCCGAGTCAAACGGCTTGATCACTTCGCCACGGAGACTCCCTGGGGTGTTAAGGTTTTTTGTTTTTATTTTGGTTGGGAGTAAGGCTTTTTTAGGCTGTCCTTTTGTGATTCCAGGAAGTGGTTGAAACACTGGTGAGTGGTGGCATAGATTGAAAGGTTAGAGGTGAGAGGGTCGTCTTTATTATTCACGGTTTTACCTAGTCTGGTTTGGTCTCGCTCTGATGTTTATGAAACGGACGATGGGTGATTGATGGATGAGTTAAACCGGGCGATGGGTGATTTATGGATGAATTAAGCCGCATGATGGGTGAATGATGGATATTATATATCTGAAAATGGGTGATTAATTGATGGATGTTATAAACCGGACGATGTGTGATTGGTGAATGATATAAACCAGGTGGTGGGTGATTGATAAATATTATAACCCGGAAGATTGGTGGTTGATTTGACGCATGTTATAAACCGGTGGATGGGTGATTGATTGATGGATGTTATAAATCGGAAGACAGGTGACTGATGAATGTTATAAACCGAATGATGGGTAACTTATGGATGTTATAATCCGGAAGATATGTGGTGTAAATCGGAAAATGGGTGATATAAACCAAATGGTGGGTGATTGATGGATATTATACCCCCTACGCTGGGTGGATTTGAGGCAGTGAGACATACATATTGATAGACAGACGCAATTATTTCATCTCCATACACGCATCAAACTCGTCAGTAACGACATCCTTTCATCCAGCAATCAGCCACAGCCGGGGGCAAGATGCTGAGTACAGCCGCGTCATGAAATAACAGCGCTGAGTTTGATTAGAGTTTAGAGTCGTCAGCTTTCCGCGAGGATTCTTTCATCGCATCTCTTCCCCACCTCCTCTTCCCTGTACCAAGTGTTTTTATGGCTTGTTGGTTGATGTTGTGTATGTGTATGTGTGGGGGGGGGGGGGGGGGGTTGTTCACATATGAAATAAGAACATTCAGCGTTGTAGTTTTGACAGAAGTTTAGTTGTGGCGTCATAGTACTCGTTAAATTCCCATACTTGCTCCGTCCTTATCTTTAACAGCCAGCGAAGAGTTCAAATACTAATGGTGCCGGTAGCAATCTGATTATGAGTACGCCTGGCCCTTTCTCTGAGTCTGGAGAATGGGAAAGAGCCTCGGGGGGGGGGGGGGGGGGTGCGGAAAGAGAATCAGATTATCTCTATGTTATTTAATTGTTGAATGGAAGCCCGCCACTCTGTCCAAAGCATGCATGTCTTCACCGTTCTCATCATACTTTGTGAGCCTGTTAAAATCACGATATGCGCGTCTTCACCTTTCTCGTCATACTTTGTGAGCTCGTGACAATCACGATATGCGCGTCTTCACCTTTCTCGTCATACTTTGTGAGCTCGTGACAATCACGATATGCGCGTCTTCACCTTTCTCGTCATACTTTGTGAGCTCGTGACAATCACGATATAAGCGTCTCCACCTTTCTCGTCATACTTTGTGAGCTCGTGACAATCACAACATGCGTGTGACAGAACTTGGGCTAGTTATCAAGAAGAGAAGTTGAAGGTGTTCCGACGTTGTCTACCTTTTTGTTTGTCATTTTTACAACAAATCCGTGTTTTACATGAGTTCATACTCTTGTATTGTACCATAGACGCCGTGACAGATAACGGTCAACTCTTTTGTCTGTTCTAGAAACGCCGGGCATTGTTGCAAATTAGCACGGCCCTTACTCAATAATGGCAGGAAAATTCCATATTGTTTTGTCGATGTATTTCCGATTGAAAGAGAAGTAAAGAGTAGTACCTCCATAACCTACCATGCATGCCGTAAGAGGCGATTGAGAAGGGTTGGCCTTTGACTGGCTATCTTATCCTGCATAAAACTAGGTAAGAAATCTAACCAGTCATGAACAAGACTAAAGAGTGCTTGACGTGAGTTGGTTGAAGGTCTGTGCTTCACTGGATGATGAATGATAGCGCAAGAAGATGGTGAAGAAGACGATTACCAGCCACCTGCAGTGGTACCCGGAACGTGTGGGAATCACCCACCGCCTTTGCGTGGCGCCCAGCAGGATTCACGACTACTAACATTACACACAGGGGGCGTTGTTGTGTCTCTCATGTCGAGTGACCGTTAGTCTGCTGACTTGGTGTGGCGCCCCGCACGATTGGGGACCACAAACCACCTGAGTGTGGCGCCCTTCGTGAGGCGCGCGGCCTCTGCTGAAATAATGTTGTTTGCCATGGATGCAAGAATAGCCCATAGTTTGCTGTAGCGAGATTGGTGCTACTGATGTTTTCCCGCGGGCCGTGTTATTCGTTGATTGACTGCTGGCATTAGAACATTGATTTTTGACACGCAGGATGTTTACACGACAATCATTATAATAGCAGAGGCGGCGCAGGAGATGGGATACTAACTGAGAGCGGCATAGCTTTAGGCAGTTGGAAGGGTGTTCATTACTGCCCCCCGAACCCCTCCTTTTTTCCCCCCGCATATCCTTTACAGGACATTACAGTCAACACCAGCATTTTTCAGCTGCTGTTGATGTCTTGGCAAGATTACGCTCAGTAGTTTGCCATTGCTTTCTGAGCGACCGACTCACATACCTCGTAAGTAACCAACGCGACGCGATCCGCTACCGAATCTCGCGCAGCTGTGTTACAAACGTGGATATACGGGATTACGAAGAAAGTCACTAACACCTTCGCCAGGGAGACCGGCAACAGTATGGTAGGATATGTTTTTCATTAGCTCCCTTACGTTCGTCTAAATCCACTCTGTGTCTTATCTGTCTGTCTGTCTGTCTGTCTGTCTGTCTGTCTGTCTGTCTGTCTTTGCGTGTAAGTCTACTACTCTTATCTAATGCGTGCACTTTCTTATCTATCTATCTGTCTGTCTGTCTTTACGTGTCAGTCTCTCTATCTATCTAACCCACTCAGTGTCTTATATATCTGCCTAGCTGTTATCGCGTCTTAGTTTATCCTTCTATCTCTAGTTCATAAATAAATACATATGGTAATTTTTTGGACGCTCATAGAAGTGAGAAGAAGGAAGTAGAGACTAGAGGATGCACTAGACAACATACATTGAAAGCCATAGTTACCGACCGGGACTCGAACCTGTCACCTCCAAATGACGACGACGCCTCGCTGCAGGAACAAGTGTACTTGCTTCGAAGTCTTTGCGTGTCAGTCTAACCTATCACTCTGTCTAATCTACTCAGTGTCTTATCTATTTGTCAGTCTGCCTATCTTCGCGTGTCAATCTATCACTTTGTCTAGTTGATAGCACTCTAGGATATAAATGTCATGTTATAATGACCAAAGTATTTCCGTTAATCAACTTTCTAGAGCAGACATGTTACACCATCACCTCAAGGTCTTAGTTGATTGATAAACATTCTAGGGTAGAAATGTTCTACTCTCCTCAAGATTTCAATCAGTCAATCAATCATGTGCCATGCCGGAAAGCGTGGGCGGTCATGACTCGCCATTTCACTCGATCACCAGAGTCGTGGACCAGCTCAGTGTTCCTGTCTCGTCCATGCCATGTGGCCAAGCCATCCAGATATTTTCCTCTCGGTCTTCCTCTTGGTGTTTCCTTCGATCTTGCCAGTTGTCACTAATCTCCAATCCATTTCTTCTCATAACATGTCCAAAAAAATTTGATTGTCTACGTCTAATTTTTCTAATCAGTTTACGTTTTTCATTTGTCTCCTGTAGTACTTGGTCATTGGTTTTCTCTGTCTGTCCATGGTATTCTTTGCATTTTCCTCAGAAACCAAGATCTAGTTGATAAATATTCTAGAGCAGAAAATGCCAATTTGTACATCACCTCAATCTGTTATGTGATACGTGCTCTATGGTATAAATGCAATGTTATGCATCACGCTATGGCCTTATTTAATAAATATTCTAGGGTAGAAACACCACACGTAATACACCACATCAAGGTCTTATATGATAAACACAAGCTTGATGAGACATACCGACAAGCGGACAGTTACAGCATTGCTTTGTTGATCCGGCAGTTTCTGCAGTTTCTCTTGTTCCAGACGTATTGGTGTTAACTTTCCTCTGGAGTAAACTAGGCAGGCCGAGAGAGAGAGAGAGAGAGAGAGAGAGAGAGAGAGAGAGAGAGAGAGAGAGAGAGAGAGAGAGAGAGAGAGAGAGAGAGAGAGATATTTGCTGCATGACTCATGGTCTCCGCAATTCAGTCCAGCCTTTGTGCTAAGGAGAGGTATAACTCCATCCCTGGTCATACCGCCACGGGTTGTAGTTATTAGGCCTTCTTTGAAGCGCGATGGAACAGGCTATCTTCTGTCAAGACGGCAGTGTACCAGTGTGAGTGAGTAATGAGAAACGAGCACTAGGATGGGACAAAGAGATAAATAAACAACTATATGGCTTGGCCATGTAGCGTAATCGGCACAAAAACAGACCTGATCCGAGATTCAGATGATCGTGTAAGATGGCAAATTATGACCTCCCATCGTTATCGGAAAGACATATAATGCCGATCATTGTATCTTCCGATATCTATGATACCCCGCATGTTTAATGTTTGTTTATGCACATTCACACGACAGAGCTGTCAGGATACGAGAATATCTTCCATGTGGGTTATAGAGAACATCAGCAATCAATTTGTGAGCAGTTATCTCACTTTATGCTCACGCGTACAGAGGAAATCCGCGCGTCACATGAATTATAACAGCCCGCTTTTGCCTTCAGAAAATCTAATAGGTCTGGCATATTTTTCCTGTGTATTTTCCCCTTCACATATCCATCTTTTTTTTTTTTTTTCGCTCGTTCCCTCGCTTTGAAACCGAGTGTAGTCCGCACTGGACTGATTTTTGCGTGTGGGTCAGCTTTTACCAGTGACCCTCGCATCAAGCGAACCCAATCCAACTTCTGAGGTATTTGCTATTTAAGTCCCAAGTCAGGGACGAGAAGTGAACATCTTTAGTCCAGTTGACGGGTGTAGGGGTTCAGCCCGCTATCTCGGCATCAACACACCGGAAGTTTAAAGGCGAGCGCTGATGTGTATCCAGCTGGAAGTGGTGGAGGAGGTAGCATGTTCCAGTGACCCTGAGAGCTGTGCCGACGGTAGCGCAGATACTGGTAGGGTCTTCCATGTCGAGCAGGTCATGGGATAGGAACCAGTGGAGAGAGAGAGGGGGGAGGGGGTGGTGAGCTCGCGGGAGCGAGTAAGAGGGGGGTAGCGAGGTCAAGGGAGAGAGCGGGGGGGGGGGGAGAGAAAGCGAGACCTGCTGTCTTGTAGGTAGACTCAGGTTAATCAAAGGCTAGGGTAAGTAAACCCGAAAAAGTGCTTTGTTGAAGTCGGTTTTAGTGTGCCACAGGCTAACGAAACAGTGCAGCCTGATTCACTTAAGGATGTTGTTATGTCATCTTCACATAATTTGATATGCAGGCATTCTTATCTGTTATACTGTCCTTGGTCTCACACACTTTCAAAGTCTGTTGATTTTGTGTATGTGTGTCTCTTTGTGTGTGTGTGTGTGTCTTTGTGTGTGTGTGTGTGTGTGTGAGAGAGAGAGAGAGAGAGAGAGAGAGAGAGAGAGAGAGAGAGAGAGAGAGAGAGAGAGAGAGAGATTGAGGTTTCTTTGGCTAAATGTGAGTGTGTATTTGAGTGTGCGTGTATGCCTCACACACACACACACGTACACGTACGTCTGTGTTTTTGGTGTGTGAATATATATACGTCTGTCTAGCTGGCTGCCTGTTTATCTCGCGTCTCCCTCTGTCTCTCTCTGTCTGTCTGTCTCTCTCTCTCTCTCTCTCTGTCTCTCTGCCAGTCTCTCTTTGTCTATGTCTGTCTCTCTTTCTCTCTCTACCACAGTTTCTCTTTGTCTCTGTCTTTGTCTATGACTGTCTCTCTTTCTCTCTCTGCCACAGTTTCTCTTTGTCTCTGTCTTTGTCTATGACTGTCTCTCTTTCTCTCTCTGCCACAGTTTCTCTTTCTCTCTGTCTTTGTCTATGTCTATCTCTCTTTCTCTCTCTGCCAAAGTTTCTCTTTGTCTCTGTCTTTGTCTATGTCTGTCTCTCTTTCTCTCTCTGCCACAGTTTCTCTTTGTCTCTGTCTTTGTTTATGTCTGTCTCTCTTTCTCTCACTGCCACAGTTTCTCTTTGTCTCTGTCTATGTCTGTCTCTCTTTCTATCTCTATCACAGTCTCTCTTGATGTCTATCTCTCTGTCACAGTCTCTCTTTGTCTCTTTCTCTGTGTCTCTCTGTCACAGTTTCTCTTTGTCTCTTTCGCTCTGTCACTGACTCTCTTCGTCTCTATCGTTGTCTATGTCTGTCTTTCTGTCAGTCTCTTTGTCTCTATATCTCTGTCATAGTCTCTCTTTGTCTCTGTCTTTCTGTCACAGTTTCTCTTTGTCTCTTTCGCTCTATCACTGACTCTCTAGGTCTCTATCGTTGTCTATGTCTGTCTCTCTGTCACAGTCTCTGTCTCTGTATCTCTGTCATAGTCTCTCTTTGTCTCTGTCTCTCTGTCACAGTATCTTTGTCTCTGTATATCTGTCATAATCTCTTTGTCTTTGTCTCTCTGTCACAGTCTCTCTTTGTCTCTGTCTCTCTGTCATAGTTTCTCTTTGTCTCTTCTCTCTGTCACTGACTCTCTTTGTCCCAGTCTTTGTCTATCTCAATCTCTCTCTCTGTCTATATCTCTCTCTGTCAAACTCCCAGTCTTCATTTCTCTCTCTCTCTCTCTCTCTCTCTCTCTCTCTCTCTCTCTCTCTCTCTCTCTCTCTCTCTCTCTCAAGCTCTAGAATATTGGCCACAAAATTAGATGTCTGTACATAAAACTGCCTCTATTTCGTATTTTCTTCTCTATCGCTTCTGATTGACCGCATGGCTACACACCAGGCAACATATAGCGACCTAAATCTTGAAATATCTTAATAGAGGCAGGGCACCTCTTCCCGCCCTCTGTCTCGCCTTTTGGCCGAGATCAAAGTGTAGTGTCAGGACCCCCAGCAGACGCGGTCATCCGTAATGACACACAGGGACGTGCATACTCATGAGGCGACTCCGGCCCCTCGGGAACCGCGAGCCCTTATACGAGGGTAAGTCAATAAGTAAGTCAAAAATGGCTGTAGAAAAATAACTAAATATGACAACTTGACACCAGTTTGTTTTTATACATACATTGTCCCTTTATTTCCCAAAATAATTTTCACCTACATTGATGCGCTTATCCTATCGTTTTATCAGTCCTCCCAAAACCGGCTGCATAGAACTGCGTGCTTTGCTTTCATTTACCTGCCAAGCCACAGAACTGTGAGACCTACTTATTGACTCGCCCTCGTAACTTTTTCTACCCAGCTATGCACCGCTTTGCGGGATAAACATTTGTCAGCATAAACACTGAAAACCCACCTTGGCGGGAGACATTTCGCGAATGACGCCGAAGTTGAATGTGAAGTGAAAACGTGGTTTAGAAAACACAGCACGCAGTTCTATGCAGCCGGTTTGGGAGGACTGATAAAACGATGGGATAAGTGCATCAATGTTGCTGGAAATTATGTTGAGAAATAAAGGGACAATGTATTATAAAAATAAACTGGTTTCAAGTTGTTATCATATTTAGTTATTTGTCTACAGCCATTTGTGACTTACTTATTAACTTATCCTCGTAAAATACATATTCTAGCTTGCCTGTGATTCCCGCCTTTTCCTCTCTCGAGCTACCAGGCGTCTAATTAATCATCATTCTCCCGGTTTCATTTGTATTGCACATATTTAGAAATATCTTTATGCCATAATGTAATTATTGTCTTTTCATTTACGTCGTTGCCCGTGGCTGTTTTTGTCGTTTTTCCCCCGATGAAGAGTTGTCATGGCAACTTACCGCGTTTCTTGTGCTTGTTTGTTTGTGAAGCTGGCCGTCAACACATTATGTTTTTCCTATATCTACATAGGGGAAGACAACAAAGACAACAATCTAATACAGGCGTTGGATGAGTTGTGCTATTAAACTTAATTGCACACAATGTAACGGGTGGAGTGCACCGGAATCAATGAAAGCACGGGCGTTATGTCAAACTGTCACTCAATCCTATCTATTCCATCTCTCTCTCTCTCTCTCTCTCTCTCTCTCTCTCTCTCTCTCTCTCGCTCGCTCTCTCTCTCTCTCTCTCTCTCTCTCTCTCTCTCTCTCATAGTGCCCTTTGCTACAGCCTCATTTTTCCATTCTTCAAATTTTGGGGTTAAATTTAGTCCATCATTTTTCTCACTACATTTCATATATTTCCTCAATGTCTCCCACCTATTCCCTCACTGTAGTCTGTCTGTACCCCAATGTAGTCTATTCCCTCGCTGTAGTCTGTCTGTACCCCAATGTAGTCTATTCCCTCGCTGTAGTCTGTCTGTACCCCAATGTAGTCTATTCCCTCGCTGTAGTCTGTCTGTACCCCAATGTAGTCTATTCCCTCGCTGTAGTTTACCTATCCCATCACTGTAATATATCTGTTCCCACACTGCACCCCATTTATTCCCACACTATATATTTTCCCCCACTGTGGTCCATCTATTCCCACGCTATGGTCCGTCTATTCCCACACTGCACTCCATCTATTCCCGCACTGCACTCCATCTATTCCCACACTGCACTCTATATTTTCCCTTATTGTGGTCCATCTATTCCCACACTGCATCCCATCTATTCCCACCCTGCACTCCATCTATTCCCACACTGCACTCCATCTATTCCCACACTGCACTCCATCTATTCCCACACTGCACTCCATCTATTCCCACACTGCACTCTATATTTTCCCTTACTGTGGTCCATCTATTCCCACACTGCACCCCATCTATTCCCACCCTGCACTCCATCTATTCCCACACTGCACTCCATCTATTCCCACACTGCACTCCATCTATTCCCACACTGCACTCCATCTATTCCCACACTGCACTCTATATTTTCCCTTACTGTGGTCCATCTATTCCCACACTGCACCCCATCTATTCCCACCCTGCACTTCATCTATTCCCACACTGCACTCTATCTATTCCCACACTGCACTCCATCTATTCCCACACTGCACTCCATCTATTCCCACCTGCACTCTATATTTTCCCTTACTGTGGTCCATCTATTCCCACACTGCACCCCATTTATTCCCACCCTGCACTCCATCTATTCCCACACTGCACTCCATCTATTCCCACACTGCACTCCATCTATTCCCACGCTGTGCTCCATCTATTCCCACACTGTACTCCATCTATTCCCACACATTTCACTGTTCCACATTGAGTACTAACCAAGAATCTCGAGACATCATATAGATAGATACTTCTCAGTTCTCGACCTTGCTGTATCCCCCCACCCCATTCCCTAGAAATTAAAATCCCAAACTGCAGTTTTCTTTAACACCTGCCTTCTCTCTCTCTCTCTCTCTCTCTCTCTCTCTCTCTCTCTCTCTCTCTCTCTCTCTCTCTCTCTCTCCCCCCCCCCCCCAGCTCCAATGCGGCTTGTCTTCTTACCCTCCTCCCCTCCCACTTCCCTCCAGGCCCTATCCAGTTTCACCTCGAAATTTCTTACCTCATTCATTGGCACCGGTTATTTCTCTTATGATTTCCCCCTCCTCAAATGCACTCAGCGTACTCCTTCGGCAGAGGAGATCAATGAGAGATGAAAGCTGAAACTGCAGCGTGAAGAAGCTGACAACACTGGCGAGATTGCTCTGAGTACGTTTTCTGTTGCTGGCATTTTTGACATGTCGATTTCACTGCCTGTGCTGCTTGGCTGTGTGCGGTGTTCTGCTAGACTGTCCTTGCCTGTTCTGTCCATGCATGGAGACTAGTTTCTTTCTCTCTTTCTTTCTTTCTTTCTCCTCCTCGTTTTCTTTCTGTCTGTCTGTCTGTCTTTCTTTCTTTCTTTCTCTTTCTTTCTTTCTTTCATTATCCCCCCTCTCTCTCTCTCTTTCTCTCCCTCTCTCTCTTTCTCTCCCTCTCTCTCTTTCTCTCCCCCTCTCTCTCTCTTTCTCTCCCTTTCTTTCTTTCTTTCTTTCTTTCTCCCCCTCTCTCTCTTTCTCTCCCTTTCTTTCTTTCGTTCTTTCTTTCTTTCTTTCTTTCTTTCTCTCTCTCTCTCTCTCTCTCTCTCTCTCTCTCTCTCTCTCTCTTGTTCTTTCATAGCCTATATGGTCATCTATTGTTTTCACTCAACCTTGTCTTTATGCTACCCATACCCTGCTGTTTCTGTTTCTTGTTAATTTCTTGTTTTCCCTTCATTCATCTTTCTCTTGGTGTTTATTTGCAACGTGGTTGGTATTGATTTATGTTTGATTTTTTTTATTTTTATTTTGTGTTGGCTGTCTCTCAGAATGTTTTAGTCATTCTCTCCCTTCCTCTTTCTTTCTCTCCCTACCTCAATCCCTCTTGTGTGTCCTAATTTATCTTTTTGTAGTTGTTATTTTGTTAGTTCATCTTGTTGTTACATTATTCTTAATGTCATTACGTTGTTTCTTTCTTCTTACCACTTTCAGTTCTTTCTCTTTTGGAATTGTTTCTGCTTTTCATTGGGTGAGCGTTATATCTTCCTTTTTTCATTGCCTCATTCCTTGAGTCATTATTCTATCTAGATGTTTCTTTCCTTTTTTTATTTTTCACCCTTTCTTTCTTTCTTTCTTTCTTTCTTTCTTTCTTTCTTTCTTTCTGTCTTTCTTTCTTTCTTTCTTTCTTTATTTATTTCTTTCTTTCTTCCTTTTTCTTTCTTTCTTTCTTTCTTTTCTATCTGGATGTTTCTTTATTTGTTTGTTTCTTTCTTTGCTGGGGCTCACCCTTTCAGTTGTTGTTGTCTTGCCTTAAAACTACCCAGCTGGCCATCAGCTAGTATTATCTAATAGCTGTATAAGAACTTCGGCAGCTGCACTCCAGAACTCAGTTGTATCGCAATCCGCAGCTGTTGGCTCAGGTATCTCCAGCACTTCGCTGGTTATTCTGTCTGCCTATCTTAAGAGGTTTCAAGGCAAGAGGGGCGGTTTCATTGCAACGAGTTTCATCCCACATGGCTCGGTGTCTTTCCTCAGTGGCCTGCCGAAAGTGTTGGAGAGGGCACGAACTCTGTAGCTCCAGCGACACCCCCCCCCCAACCCTCCCCCCGGGAATCTCTGGGGGGAAAAGGTGCGCACGTGAACAGAATGACGGAATCCGTTAATGAACTCTCAAACTTCAGCGCGCAAGGCAGAAATACGACTTAAATTAATCACTCCGCCACAGAGACCTTCCTGTCTGTCTCATTTGTCTGTCTGATTGTCTGTCTGTCTGTATTCTGTGTCTACTCATGCAGGCAGGTAGGTAGGAAAGTTACTTGCATGCCCTTTACATGACGTTGTAGTCAACCCCATCATTTTTTTGGCTGTTTGTGATTTCTTGGCAAGTTTACGATTAATAGTTTGCCATTGCTTTCTAAACGACCGGCACTAATACCATCCATCCATCCATCATGTGCCATGCGGGTAAGCGTGGGCGGTCATGTTCTGCCATCTCACTCGATCACCAGAGTCGTGGATCAGCTCCGTGTTTGTCTCGACCATGCCACAAGGCCAAGCCGTCCAGGTACTTGCTTCTAGGTCTTCCCCTCGATCTTACCAGTTGTCACCAAATTCTCCAATCCATTTCTTCTCATAACATGCCCAAAAAACTTTGACTGTCTACGTCTAATTTCTCTAATCAATTTACGATCTTCATTTGTTTCTTGAAGGACTTGTTCATTGGTCTTTCTGGCTGTCCATGGTATTCTTTGCATTTTCCTCAGAAACCACATCTCTACAGCCATCAGATGTTTTTCAGCCTGACTGCTCATTGTCCACGCTTTACATCCATAGAAAAGTACAGGTTCAATGTAGCATCTCAACACTCTTTTTCTCGTTTCAATTGACATCTTTTTATTGGTCAATATGTTTTTCATCTTGCTAAAGGCTACTTTTGCCATGGCGATTCTTGTTCTAATCTCTTCAAGGCATCTCCCATCAGATGTTATTACTGTTCCGAGATAATTGTACCTGCTCACTTGTTGAAGAATATTCCCATTTACTTGTATATTACATTGTGGTATTTCGTCCTTCCTAGTGACGACCATAATCTGTGTCTTTTTACAATTTAATTCTAACCCTAGTTGTTCACTGTGTGTAACAATCGCATCTACTAAATTTTGCAGGTCCTGTTCATTGTCTGCAATCAAGACTTTATCATCTGCATATCTAATGTTATTGATGCATCGTCCCCCAATGTTGATTCCTTCCATATCTTCAATATTTCTGAAAATACTTTCACTGTACAGGGAAAACAGATCTGGAGACATTACACATCTCTGTCTCACACCCCTTTTAATAGGCTGATATTGGCTTACTTCATTATCAACTCTTATGGCAGCTTGTTGTTTCCAATATATGTTTTTTACAAGTCTAAGATCTTTTCCATCAATTTGTAGATCTTCAAGCATCCTTATCATGTTGACATGTCTCACTTTATCAAAAGCCTTTGTGTAGTCAATAAAGCAAAGGTGTAGATCTTTGTTTACTTCTATAGAACGTTCGATTATGTTTCTCAGTATATACACAGCATTTACTGTACCCTTGCCTTCCACAAACCCACATTGTTCTTCTCCTATTTCAGGTTGTATTTTCTTCCTAACTCTTTGCATGATAATTCTTAGCAAAATCTTCGTGATGTGACTCATTATACTAATTGTTCGATGTTGATCACATTCCAAGGCTCCTGATTTCTTTGGGATTGCAATAAATACAGAATTACATAACTCCTGAGGTATATTTCCAGTATCATATATTGTATTAAGCAGACTGGTAACTTGATCTATTCCATATTCTTCTAAAGCATTAATCATTTCTGTTGTGACGCTGTCTGAACCGGGGGTCTTGCCAGATTTCATATGGTTAAGAGCATTCTGAACCTCCATCTTCAAAATTGCTGGTCCTTCATTATTATTTTGAACATCATACTGTTCGTCATTGTTATCGTCATACAGGTTTTTCACGTAATCTGACCATTCATGTAATATCTGATCTTTTTCTATTATGACTCTTCCATCTTTTGTCTTTAGGCAGCCTGCTGATGTACGTGTTCTTTGATTAGTAAGCTCCTGAATTCTTTTGTGCATTAGTTTCGC
Source organism: Cepaea hortensis (assembly GCA_963921405.1). Classification (NCBI taxonomy): domain Eukaryota; kingdom Metazoa; phylum Mollusca; class Gastropoda; order Stylommatophora; family Helicidae; genus Cepaea; species Cepaea hortensis. The sequence continues at coordinate 13,717,115 of OY992886.1, read as the reverse complement.
ATTGTTACTGTTGTGTTGTTTTTCAATTTCTCTGCAATTTTTCTCAAGCCATGTTTCTTTTGCCTCCTTACATAAGGTTCTCACTTTTCTGTGAATTTCTTCATATTTGGCAGGATTATTTTTGTTCTGTCTTCTTGTTTCCATTAGTTGTAAAATTTCTTCAGTCATCCATGTCTTACGGCCCACTTTCTTTACTTTTGGAATAGTTTTTTTCTGCTGCGCAACTGATTGAATTCTTCATCGTTTCCCATTGATCATCTACATCTTGAAACAGGATCTCTAGATCAGACAATATATCAAATTTGTTCTTTACTTCTATGTTAAAATTATCTTGTATTTCTTTGTCAGTTTTCAATTTGCACAAGTCATATTTAGGGTTTCCTGCTGTATACTTGACTTTCTTTAACTTTACCCTCAATGTGCCTGTAATTAATCTGTGATCACTGTAACAGTCTGCATTTGGAACTGTTTTTACGACTGTTAACGCATTTCGAAACCTTTTACTAATCAGGATGTAATCTATCTGGTTTTTAATCCTGCTGTCTGGACTCCTCCATGTCCATAATCTTCTAGGATACTGTTTAAACCAGGTGTTTCCTACAACCATTTCTTGTTCGTTTGCCCATTCTACAAGTCTGTATCCTCTTTCATTTCTCTCTCCCAAACCATGGTTGCCTACACTGCATCCATCGCCTTGCTGTCCTATTTTTGCTTTGAAATCACCCATTATGATATTTATTTCTGATTTTTTGCAGTTCTTCAAAGCAGACTCCACGTCATTATAAAATTCCTCTATGCTTTCTTCACTGCTTTCACTTGTTGGGGCATATACTTGAATGACATTTATTTTAAAAGGTCTTCCGTTTAATTTTACTAATAGGACTCTGTCTGACACAGCATGATATCTTTTGACAGAATTTGATGTTTGCTTATCTAATATAATGGCTACACCTCTTTGCTGTTCTTCTCCCCCAGATGTACACAGATCATATTTAGTGTATCCTGTTATATACTTGATTTTTTTAAAACTTTACCCTCAATGTGCCTGTAATTAATCTGTGATCACTGTAACAGTCTGCATTTGGAACCGTTTTTACGACTGTTAACGCATTTCGAAACCTTTTGCTAATCAGGATGTAATCTATCTGGTTTTTAATCCTGCTGTCTGGATTCCTCCATGTCCATAATCTTCTAGGATGCTGTTTAAACCAGGTGTTTCCTACAACCATTTCTTGTTCTTTTGCCCATTCTACAAGTCTGTATCCTCTTTCATTTCTCTCTCCCAAACCATGGTTGCCTACACTGCATCCATCGCCTTGCTGTCCTATTTTTGCGTTGAAATCACCCATTATGATATTTATTTCTGATTTTTTGCAGTTCTTCAAAGCAGACTCCACGTCATTATAAAATTCCTCTATGCTTTCTTCACTGCTTTCACTTGTTGGGGCATATACTTGAATGACATTTATTTTAAAAGGTCTTTCGTTTAATTTTACTAATAGGACTCTGTCTGACACAGCATGATATCCTTTGACAGAATTTGATGTTTGCTTATCTAATATAATGGCTACACCTCTTTGCTGTTCTTCTCCCCCAGAGTAAATAATCTTACAATCCTCTCCTGTCCTTATCCCTGCTCCTTTCCATCTCGTTTCCGATACTCCTAATATGTTAATCTTCTCTCTCCCCATTTCTTTTTTGATGTTTTCTAATTTTCCATCTGCATTCATTGTTCTAACGTTCCAAGTTCCTACTTTCAATGATATTAATCTGTTTCACCTAGTAGCCTGTTGACGGTCTGGAGTCACCTGGTGCGCATGACTATCCCTACCGGGCGAGGCTGCTCCTATGGAGCACCCATTTACGCCGTTTCTCTGATTATCGATGATTTCACACAACATGATTTTCTTGGCATCTGTAAAGAAAGTAGTTTGCCATTGCTTTCCTTCCTAGCAGTGACCATACTGGTCAGTGACCGTAGCCATTGTCTCCTCAAAATAGAGATCCTCTGCCTACCGTCGTAAAGGTGGAGACCATAACCTACAACTATCTGTTGGCTGCTCTCCATCTTCATCCACCACCTGCACCCATGGCTTCACGTAACCCTGATCGGGGGGCTAAACGGGTACTCCACCTTGCCCAAGGGTGTACCGTAGGCTAGCGGAGGGAAGGAGGCGCCTTACTTCTCCTTTGATAGGGGATACCCCTACCCCGCACTAATACCATTTTATAATAAAACCCTACGCAATGCGGTCTGCTGCCAAATCTCTCTCAGCTGTGTTTCGAACGCGGTATGTGGGATTATGAATTTTCGTCCTGACCCCTTCGCCACAGAGGCGATGGTAGGTTAACAACACTTAGTTGCATATCCTTTACGGACGTAGCTGTCAACCTCAGCAATTTTTGGCTCTTCGTGATTTCTGGGGAAGTTTTGTGTTCGGTAGTTTGTCATTGCTTTCTGAACGACCGGCACCCGTACCATTCCATTAAAAAAAAACCAACGCAGCTGTGTTTTGAATGCGGGTATGCGGGATAACGAATAGAGCCCATGACCTCTTCGCCACGAAGCCGGCGATAGGTGGTATGTAGGTGTCAATTAATTTATGAAAGTGTATGTGGCGAGGTGGAGTACCCGTTTAGTCCCCCCCCCCCCCATTCAGGGTTACGTGGAGCCATGGGTGCAGGTGGTGGATGAGGTTGAAGAGCAGTCGACAGATAGTTGTGGGTTATGGTCTCCAGCTTCACGATGGTAGGCAGAGGATCTCTGTTTTGAGGAGACAATGGCTGCGGTCATTTACCAGTGTGGTCACTGCTAAGAAGGAAAGCAATGGCAAACTACCTTCTTTACAGATGCCAAGAACATTATGTTTTGCGCTGATCTGCGACTCTGGTGATCGAGTGAGATGGCAAAACATGACCGCCCACGCTTATCGGCATGGCACTTGATGGATGGATGGATGGATATATGTAAGTGTTGTCTTTCTGTCTGTCTGTTTGTCTGTCTTATTTTCGGTCTGTCTGATTGTCTGTCTATATAATACCATAATCGCCTGCTTCAGTTCCTCCGCCACGGATACTGCCCTGTCTGTCTCATTTGTCTGTCTACTCATGCTTACATGTAAGCCGATTGGTAGGAGGTGTGTCTGTATGGATGAATGTATGAAAGTGTGTCTCTATCTGTCTGTAAGTTTGTCTGTTTGTCTGATTATCTGTCGGTTTATATACTACTCACCGGTCTTCGTTGCGAAGGAGATTACGGACGCGGTTCGTAATCCCATATACCTGTGTTCGAAATTAGCTGCGCACGATTTGACAGCAGACCGCGTTGCGCTGGGGTTTTTACGAAATGGTACGGGTGACGGTCGTTCGGAAAGCAATGGCAAACTACTGAACGTAAACTTGCCAAGACATCAACAACAGCATAAATGCTGGTGTTGACTGCAAACGTCCTGTAAAGGATATTCAACTAACTTTTTTTTTAAAACCTATATAATACTATTATAGCCCCCTTCAGCCATATCTGACCGTGGATTGACGCGCTTTACGATTCCCCCCCCCCCCCCCACCCCACATGCCAGCGTTGCCTCCGGAGAATTTTGTTGTTATCCGTTTGATGAAGTAATACATGTCAGGGACACATGGTTGGGCAAGGCTGTTGGAAGAACCAGATGTGTCCCGTGCAGGTACTTGTATTTCTACCACTCCACGTCTCCGACTTGCTTGTTTAAGGGAATGACAAAAGACAACGGAGTTGACAGAACGGCTTTATAGGTGTACCTGTCTGTCTGTGTGATTGTCTGTCTGTCTAACCGTCTATCTGTCCGTCCTTATGTCTACTGTCTGTCTGTCTATCCGTGTCTCTCTCTGTCTGTGTCCGTCTACTGTCTGCTTGTCTATCTTACCTTATATCGCTCTGCCTCCCTGTTCGTCCTTCTGTCCACTGTCTGTCTTGTCTTGTGTGCCTGTTTGTCTGTCTATCCGTCTGTCTCTCTGTTTGTCCTTCTGTCTACTATCTCTCTGTCCATCCTTCTGTCTACTCTCTGCCTGTCTGTCTATCTATTCATCTCTCTGTCCATCTACAGTCTGTTTTCCTGCTTGTCTGTGTGTCCGCCTGTCTCTCTGTCCATCCCTCTGTTAAGTATTTGTCTGCTTGTTTTTCTATCAGTCTGTCTCTCTGTCCCTCTTTCCGTTTTTTTTTTGTCTACTGTTTGTCTGTCTGCCTGTTTGTCTGTCTATCCATTTGTCTCTCTGTCTGTCTTTCTGTATACTGTCTGCCTGCTTGTCTGTCTCTCTTTCTGCCTTACTGTCTCTCTTTCTGCCTTTCTGTCTACTGTCTGTCTGCCTGTTTGTCTGTCTTTCCATCTGTCTCTCTGTCCGTCTTTCTGTTTACTGTCTGTCTGCCTGCCTCCCTGATTGTCTGTCTAAACCATCTACTTCTCTGTCTCTATGTCTGCCTTTCTGTCTACTGTATGTCTGCCTGCCTACCTTTATGTCTTTACGTCTATCTCAGTCCGTCTAATTTTTCTCTCCTTGTGTGTTTTTTGTTTTTTTTTGTGTCACGATCTGGACATTTCTTTTCCCTGATTTTTTTTCCCTACGTCCAATAATGTTTCGTGTTCGTTCTACCCGTTACCAATATTTTCCACCATAACCAGATGCTTTTTTTTCCCGTGCTTGCATGCATTTCGCGGCATCCACTTTTAGTTTGTTCAATTATAGCCTTTCTATTCTATTGATTTCCTTCTGGCTCGCTCTGCGTTGAGCATTTTGTTATGTTATGCCAGAGTTTCTTTATTAGCATTTCTTTTCTTTTTTTAATATTGCTGTCGTTGTAATGTAATGATTATTAACGTAAAACTTAAATATATTTGTCCATGTTGTCCTGGCTAGTTTTTTTCTTTTTTTTAAACCAGTAACTGTATTAAAGAGAAACTAAATTTTTGTCCGTATTGTCTTCTTCTTCTTCTTCTTCTTCTTCTTCTTCTTCTTCTTCTTCTTCTTCTTCTTCTTCTTCTTCTTCTTCTTCTTCTTCTTCTTCTTCTTCTTCTTCTTCTTCTGCATTCGTCCGGAATGTTGTATTGGACATATTTGTGTTGTGTCCATCACAGCATAGCTGCGATATTTGCACTTTTCGGCCGACACATCCGTCTTCTTCAGGCATTTGTTAACCTGGGTAATCTTCCCGGAATCTGTTGAATTTGATTGTATTGATCACAGGGTAACACAACATGAAACATAACTACATTGCTGAGTTGGAGATTGATTGCGACGATTCTATTGATAGCGATATTAGTGATGGTGATAGTTGTTGTTTAGTGATGTTGTTGTGATGAGGCTGCTGGTGGTGGTGATGATGATGGCGATGTTAGTGGTGGTGATAAGGAAGGTGTTGATCTTATTGATGATAATAGATGCTGCTTTAGTGTTGATGTTGTCATGAGGCTGGTGATGATGATGATGTTGACGATGGCAATGTTAGTGATGGTGATAAGGAAGGTGTTTATCTTATTGATGATAATAGTTGTTACTTTGGTGGTGTTTTTGTGATGAGGATGATGATGATTATGATGATGATGATGATAATCGATGTTAGTGATGGCGATAAGGCAGGTGTTGATCTTTTTGATTATGCTAGTTGTAGCTTTAGTGGTGATCTTGTTGTGATGATGGCCATGGTAGATTGATTTGCTCGCTTTGTGCTCGGCAACTTGCCACACACTTGCTGCTACTACTAGTGAGGGCACTGGACGGATTTTGCATGAGGGTTAGCTTTCACTATTGGCAGTGTCCCTGACCATCAGGCACACCCTCTCTGACTTCTGAGGTACTTGTAGTTTATGTACTCTAGTCCAGGATGAGAAGTCAATATTTAGGTTTAGCTGACCGGCGTGTGGGATGAACACTCGAGGTTGTGGTCAAAATAATAAGTGTATGTGTGTGTCACGAATTGGCAGCCTTTACTTCCCAGAACAATTTTCGGGTCACTTTTGATGGGCCATGTAGAGGATCAACAGACGAACAAAACTGTTTTCTCTATATTCAAGGCTATACTGTCTTGACGTAAGCTTGCAAAACCTGCAAGTAAACAACCACCAGGAATGGCTTTCTATTTGGGAAGTTAATTTGACACCAGTACCGGTCACCCCCAGATCAGTTTCACAGTCTTATCAATCCAGCCAGACGGGAGGGCAGACTCAGGGGACTGAATAGTAATTAAAACCAACCAGGCATGACGCAAGCAAACCTGGTTTACCAACAGAGTTGTAAACTGGCTGTTGACCATCAGAACCTAATTGTTCCCTTGACATGACACCTGATAAGAATAGCTAGGAAATCGCCCAACCGCGATGGATGACCCCATCTGGTAGAGACTAGAGGCGCAAGGTGTGAAATCACTGATAAGACTCAGTGGGCTAATAATTGTCAGACCCACAGGTGTGATGGCCAATTGCAGTGATAAGTGCAATTATCGTCCGGTGGAGATAAGAAGAATTTATGCTGGGAATGCCAAGGAGATAATACGGTCTGCTTGACTCAGCTTAAATAAGGGTCCCTAGCCTGTTTTATGTTAGATTAAGTCTGACTTCAGAACAGGTAGGCAGCCAGCTCAATGTTTGGTAGTCATATGTATGATTCTTATGTTGCTAGATCTAACTAGGAGAATTATTTCTTAGTAACTAGTCAGTCTATATCGGACATAGGTTATTTCAATAAATATCATTGTCTAAGTATACTTTTAGGTGTCTTGGTAGATGCTGGTCATTTCTTTGTAAACTAGACTAGTCTCTTTTTGGTGTGTGCATTTGTTGTACAGAATATAGTCAACTGACTATTTATTTAATTCTTACAACAGCAGTAACTAAGTGTGATTAAACCGGGCAGCTCAGCAAATATGGCTGGTCTGTGTGGTAACTTCAATTAGACTTGTTGTATATCTCATTTTGTAGCTATACAATATTAGTACTCATTAATAATGCCTGATGCTATTATGTTGAGTATCATTAGATGTCCATCTTGAAGTAATATAATGTTTACGGATATGTTGGATGTATGTATGTGTAATTTAATAAACTAACTAGTGCATTATGCTATGATGTTAAAGTATCATAATATGTCTAGTTTAATCAATATGTTTATGTGTATTGGATGTTTGATATATTGATTTGTCATATGCAAACCTACCAATATGAAGTGTTATGCTATTGTCTGTGCATTGGCACATTGGCCAATGATTGTGTTGGAAGCAGAGGTGTAATGGTACAGACATTACCCACAATTGGTAGTATAGGGTATATGGTGCTAAACTTTCTCAGTGTATTGTGGGCGTGCGTCCACGGTAATGCATGGAAACCTGGCACAGCTACTGGTCACGGCTTGCAAGCCCGGATGATCAGGCATTGTTATAATACCCTTACCGACCCTGTGAGCTGCTAAACTAACATTGGGACGGAGCGGCTGTACGACACAGAATTTCTGTATTAGCGACATGGACATGGGGCGGCAGAAATGTAATCATTACAGGCGTGTGAGACACTTGAAAAGCCCGTCCCAGACTAAAGACAGTAGGGAGAAGGAGGATGGTGAACGCAGTAGAGCTGGAAGATAAACTTGGCCAGACTGGTCATTGTATATGTTTGTGTTATGATATGTTTTAATTAGGATTGCGCTGATGTAGAACTGATATAACACATTCTTGACTTTCTTTCAAGCTCTCACAAGGAGCACCTATGTTATAGATCTCAAGACTAGAGACTACTGACTAGGAGTGTCAGGACTGACAGGATCGTCAGAATACCGGCAAGCTGTTCTTTTTTGTGTCTACTGGAGAGTGGGGATCTGGACCACAGATCCAGATAGAGCAAGTAACAAGTAAAGTTACGTAATATTTGTCATCAATATCAATATGTATATGATTTCATCATCCTCATATTGAACCATCAGATGTCTATGATTATGATTAATAAATAAATGTTGTAGTATTGTAACTCATAGTTCGGTCGTTATATTTTAATTCCAATTGTGCATACGTGTTGTGTGTGTACATTGGTGGGGGTTCACTTACACACCAAGGAAAGGAGCAGTCAGGGAGAAAACCTGTACTGAGATAGTCGTCTATATTCATATATTTAGACTTAAACATCTATCTTAGCTAAACTTCTCTTTCCCATTCCTTGGCGAATATTCAGCACAGTTCATTTCATTTTGTAACGAGCCACTTGGAGCTGTACGTTGGATATGCAGGGCTTAATCTATAGTTCAGCCATATAGTTTTTGTCCCTAGTCAGTTTCTGACTATTTGGGGTTGCTCGCCAGTGGAAAATACTTTCATCTAGCCGGTGGGGCACCCCGACTTCTGACAGATTGGGGTCCAGTCCGCGATCCTGAACCAGGATTCTAGTAATCATAGTGATTCTACTAGACCCTAGACAAACGATTTTTCAAAGTTAACTCTTGTAATCTTCAATCATCAAAATAGACTATCATCAAATGTAGCTACTTTTAGTTGAGGAAGTTACAGAGTATAAATATAACTTTTCAAAAGTTTATAACAGATAAGAACTTATGAGAAAACTACCATCATCTATCATTTATTGATAACTGTTTTAACTATTATCAATTAGTGTTACCATTAATCATTTATTGATAATTGAACACTTTAATCATATTTACATTGATGTGTTTGATGATTTAACTGCTTGACTGATTTGCATTTTATGCTAATATATGCCATGTTCATTTTGACATGTATGCAGTGCATTTTAATGTTTATTTAGGTAAATATTACTGTTGATTACTGTGTAGTATATCTCTCACACTTACTTCACTGCTATCGCCAGGTACTACTTGAATATTATTTTCAGTTGTCTTTCACTGCTGAGGCTAAACTATACACATTGGATAGTGTAGACTGTCAGTAGTTAACTCTTGTCTTTCTAGCTTAGATCTGATTTTTGAAATATACATAGGAGCTTACCTGAATATAGTCCTTTGCAATTATGGCCTTACGTTACCGGAATCTCAAAGAGGACATGAAGGCGCGCGCAGATTTCTCAGAGTCCGCGAGAGGGTGGGGCATAAGAAAAGGCTTAAAGGGGGAGCAACTAGAAATGTATATCATAGCTGAGTTAGAATGGTGGGACCAAGAAGAAGAAATTATGTTTAAAGAAAATGATGAGTTCTTTGGAGCACAAGAGCGTATCAAAACTGAAGAAGCAGAGATTAATAAACAGCATATGGAAGTAGTCAATGCGGAGAAGCTAACCTTTCTAGCGGAACATAAGGTAGGAGATATGGATGCTCACCCAACCAGGAAAGAAGGGACATCTTTGCCACCCACCGCAGAATCAGAAGTAGTGGACCAGGAACTACAGGTTCTCATTCGACCCAGTCCTAAACGGAAAAGAGGGAAGAAAAAACGTGCCAAGGGCATTTCAAACAGTCACAAACGTGATAACTGTTTGGACCACGGAAATTGTGGTCTCACTGGTTTGCCAGTACAGGACCTTCAGGAAAACCACTTGACTTCTATGAGAAATGAATCTCGAGAGAAAGAGGAACTGAAGACAACCTTTAATAAGGTCGCAGGCGGAGACCTAGCCGATTCTCACATTCCCTTCTGTTCACATAATCATGAAGTGGAATTACATCTGACTGAAATAGGGAGGATGGAAGTAACTGAATCCCAGGTGAATTTCATTACTGCAACGCGGGAAGAATCACTAATTATCAGTTCAGATAATTTGCCTACTAACAGTTACCCAGAGGACAACTGTTCGTACCACAAGATATGTGGTTTAACTGGTCCGCCAGTACAAGACTCCCAGGAATCTCATTTTACTTCAACGAGAGGTGAAACTCAAGAGGAAGATGACCTGAGGACATCTTTTAAGGAGGTCGGAGATCGAAAGGTAACCGACTTCATTATTCCCTTCAGCTCAGGAGAGGATGAAGTGGGATTAAATTTGACTGACAGAGGGATGAAGGAAGACCCGGAACCCCTTGTGATCTTTGAGGCTGCAGCTCAGGACAAGACACTAGATCTCAGTTCAAATCATTTACCTATTGTGATGGACTGCTTCGACAGCCCACCACAGGATTTACCTCAACTGGACTTAGCCCATGAAAGCACGGCCAGAGAGGAACATCCAGACCAGGAAACATTTCCAGTTGTTATCTCAGAGTATACCAATTCGGAGACTCATGAAACACAGGGAATTGTCATGAGCCAGAATATGGACTCTGATATTGTGCAGACAACATTGTCTGTAGTTGCTAAAGAAGAAAATTCTTTGCACAAGATAGAGGAAGAAACGCCTATCATCTCATTAGCTGAAGTTATCAGGGAATTCCAGCAACAGGAACCTGAAGTAACAGAAGTCAAGAGTGGTTTGGAATCAACACTCTTAGGACTCAATCTACCCTTCAGTCAGGTCGATTTGATAGGAGTAGATCAGCTATTTGTGGATACTTTATTCAAAAGTAACACCACTTTATCGCCCTGGAGTAACTATGTTATTTCTCAAGGCAGGACAACTTGGCACACTAAATTTCCAATTTCTAGCACGGTTTGTACAAGAAACTCTAATGCAGAGAAACTCAGCCCATTAACTGAATATCAGGGGAAGAAACCGCGACACCGAGGAGGGAAGATTGTTACGCCCAACTTTGAAGGAGGAAAGCGCCAGTTGAATTTATATCATGGGACCATGATGTGTAACATTATTCCTTTCAAAAGGAAGCTATTGATGGATCTGTTAAGGGTCTATAAAGGACGGAGGAAAATCGCGGAGACAAGCTTTGCTGTGGCCAGCTTATGCAAGACCTCACTACGGGTACATCCTCGGCTGAAAGGAGTAAATCACGTGAGTGAATGGTGTAAAACAATTGCTGCCCAGAGGCGTAGAAGAATCCCGTTGATTGTGATCTTTCCCAGAGGGGTAAAATTACAACCTTCTGACAATTACCGGATTTTACCAAGCTATTACATGGAATCCCGGCCTAAAACCAGGTACAAGGATCTATCCAGTGTATCTTTGGGTTATGGAAATGGAACGTCTTTATGCAAATGCAGGACAACCCATTGCCACAAGGAATATTGGAAACCTTTAGGCAGATACAGAACGGAGAGTGCTTAGGCATTATTCTGGGATGTACGGCGTGCTTTGACAAAAGATTTCTGGCAGAAACTTTTTTTTAAGGGGAAAGCTCTGTCACGAATTGGCAGCCTTTACTTCCCAGAACAATTTTCGGGTCACTTTTGATGGGCCATGTAGAGGATCAACAGACGAACAAAACTGTTTTCTCTATATTCAAGGCTATACTGTCTTGACGTAAGCTTGCAAAACCTGCAAGTAAACAACCACCAGGAATGGCTTTCTATTTGGGAAGTTAATTTGACACCAGTACCGGTCACCCCCAGATCAGTTTCACAGTCTTATCAATCCAGCCAGACGGGAGGGCAGACTCAGGGGACTGAATAGTAATTAAAACCAACCAGGCATGACGCAAGCAAACCTGGTTTACCAACAGAGTTGTAAACTGGCTGTTGACCATCAGAACCTAATTGTTCCCTTGACATGACACCTGATAAGAATAGCTAGGAAATCGCCCAACCGCGATGGATGACCCCATCTGGTAGAGACTAGAGGTGCAAGGTGTGAAATCACTGATAAGACTCAGTGGGCTAATAATTGTCAGACCCACAGGTGTGATGGCCAATTGCAGTGATAAGTGCAATTACCGTCCGGTGGAGATAAGAAGAATTTATGCTGGGAATGCCAAGGAGATAATACGGTCTGCTTGACTCAGCTTAAATAAGGGTCCCTAGCCTGTTTTATGTTAGATTAAGTCTGACTTCAGAACAGGTAGGCAGCCAGCTCAATGTTTGGTAGTCATATGTATGATTCTTATGTTGCTAGATCTAACTAGGAAAATTATTTCTTAGTAACTAGTCAGTCTATATCGGACATAGGTTATTTCAATAAATATCATTGTCTAAGTATACTTTTAGGTGTCTTGGTAGATGCTGGTCATTTCTTTGTAAACTAGACTAGTCTCTTTTTGGTGTGTGCATTTGTTGTACAGAATATAGTCAACTGACTATTTATTTAATTCTTACAACAGCAGTAACTAAGTGTGATTAAACCGGGCAGCTCAGCAAATATGGCTGGTCTGTGTGGTAACTTCAATTAGACTTGTTGTATATCTCATTTTGTAGCTATACAATATTAGTACTCATTAATAATGCCTGATGCTATTATGTTGAGTATCATTAGATGTCCATCTTGAAGTAATATAATGTTTACGGATATGTTGGATGTATGTATGTGTAATTTCATAAACTAACTAGTTCATTATGCTATGATGTTAAAGTATCATAATATGTCTAGTTTAATCAATATGTTTATGTGTATTGGATGTTTGATATATTGATTTGTCATATGCAAACCTACCAATATGAAGTGTTATGCTATTGTCTGTGCATTGGCACATTGGCCAATGATTGTGTTGGAAGCAGAGGTGTAATGGTACAGACATTACCCACAATTGGTAGTATAGGGTATATGGTGCTAAACTTTCTCAGTGTATTGTGGGTGTGCGTCCACGGTAATGCATGGAAACCTGGCACAGCTACTGGTCACGGCTTGCAAGCCCGGATGATCAGGCATTGTTATAATACCCTTACCGACCCTGTGAGCTGCTAAACTAACATTGGGACGGAGCGGCTGTACGACACAGAATTTCTGTATTAGCGACATGGACATGGGGCGGCAGAAATGTAATCATTACAGGCGTGTGAGACACTTGAAAAGCCCGTCCCAGACTAAAGACAGTAGGGAGAAGGAGGATGGTGAACGCAGTAGAGCTGGAAGATAAACTTGGCCAGACTGGTCATTGTATATGTTTGTGTTATGATATGTTTTAATTAGGATTGCGCTGATGTAGAACTGATATAACACATTCTTGACTTTCTTTCAAGCTCTCACAAGGAGCACCTATGTTATAGATCTCAAGACTAGAGACTACTGACTAGGAGTGTCAGGACTGACAGGATCGTCAGAATACCGGCAAGCTGTTCTTTTTTGTGTCTACTGGAGAGTGGGGATCTGGACCACAGATCCAGATAGAGCAAGTAACAAGTAAAGTTACGTAATATTTGTCATCAATATCAATATGTATATGATTTCATCATCCTCATATTGAACCATCAGATGTCTATGATTATGATTAATAAATAAATGTTGTAGTATTGTAACTCATAGTTCGGTCGTTATATTTTAATTCCAATTGTGCATACGTGTTGTGTGTGTACATTGGTGGGGGTTCACTTACACACCAAGGAAAGGAGCAGTCAGGGAGAAAACCTGTACTGAGATAGTCGTCTATATTCATATATTTAGACTTAAACATCTATCTTAGCTAAACTTCTCTTTCCCATTCCTTGGCGAATATTCAGCACAGTTCATTTCATTTTGTAACGAGCCACTTGGAGCTGTACGTTGGATATTCAGGGCTTAATCTATAGTTCAGCCATATAGTTTTTGTCCCTAGTCAGTTTCTGACTATTTGGGGTTGCTCACCAGTGGAAAATACTTTCATCTAGCCGGTGGGGCACCCCGACTTCTGACAGTGTGTTACACCTCTCAGTCACGCTGACCTCTGGATGTTATTGGTGATGTTGTGTTGCGGCTGGTGGTGGTGATGTCAGTGATGTTGATGCTGAAGGTGCTGCTTCTGATGATGGTGATGATGATGATGGTGGTGGTGGTGGTGGTTGTGGTGGTGATGATGATGATGATAATGATAGTGGTGATGATGTTGTCAGGGGCTGCGTGGTCTCGAGGTGTGGTGTCCGCCTCGAGTGCTGGAGGTCCCGGGTTCAAGCCCCGGTGAGGACCGGGAGGTTTTTCACGTGGACTTCTAGTAATAAAATATCCCCTGATCTGTGGGTAGTGAGATCGGATGCCCTGTGTATTGTTGGCACGTAAAAAATTCCCTTGGCAGTTGGAAATCGAAAAAGAGTAGCCTAACAGCGCTGCCCGGGCAAAATTTTGAGTTAAAAATCTACCCAAACTATATCAAGAACCTCGCCGGTGCTACGCAGTTCGTGCACTGAGCTGAGTTTTTCCAGACTCAGGTTTGAGTTAGGAGGAGAACGGAGCACTTATGGGTTACACCCGTGTGCCGTTATGTTGATCCATCGACTAAACTAAACTAGTGATACTGATGGTGATGATAATTATGACGATTGTGATAGGAATGAAGGCTCTGTTCCAGGCGATGTTGATGATGATCTTGGTAATTGGATAATTAAGGTGTCATGTCTTATGATAATAACAGTTGGGAAATGTGAAGTGTGGGACAGCCCTACTGGTCTGTCCCTCATACCCTCAATTGGGGACTCATGGATAAGAGGTTACGGTGCCCATCTGTCGTGTCTTCCTTTAAAGTGTTGTCCCTGGAGTGAGGGGAGTCAACACCCACATTATAATTTTTTTTCCCTTATCAATATCCTGGAGAATCCACCAGCTTCCGTCCAACACACTCCTTCAGTTCATGGACACCTTTTTCTCTCTCTATCCCTGTCGTACTATGCCTCCTCTCATTCTTCCCCACGCAACATATTCAACAACTCTTGCTTCTAAAAATTAATAAAGATTAATTTATTAAAAGAAAAGTGTAATGTACGGGAGACGTGTATGCGAAGAAAATGTGTGATGTGTTCTATAATATGTGTAGGATCGGACCCTCAGATAATAGCATAGTCAGTTCATCCTTGCAAGGACACACCACAGCACGTTAAGTCAGAACAAGTCCATCTCACCCGGTACTGTATCTCTCCTGCCGGACACCGACTGTCATCTGTAGCTACCTGGTAATCCATCTTCCTGATCATCCGAAATAGATACTGTTTGTAAATTACAGCTGATCATGGACCGGTTGCACACTACACATAAGTTCCTATCGTTCCTAAAGAATGCACAAATCCTTTGTAGTGAGTATTTAGGTATCACTGTTATTGTTAATATACTTGATTCTAACTAGTGTCAATCTAGTTTCAAGTATCATGTCTTTTGTACTATTTCACTAGAATATATCACACCATGTGACTATTATATTTTAATGTTCTTGTTAAGGTACCACTGTTCTTATGCTGTGTGTTGCATCAACAATCATCACCCATCTTAGGTGAACCATCTTCCTTCTAGCGTTATTTAATTTCCGTAAGAAACAGGTTACTGTTCAACTGAGGTTCTTTCAAATTGGCGTTGCACCTTTTCTAAAACAGTGTTGAGCTTCCTCGTAGCTGGTAGGGAACCTGTGAGAGAAACAACACATCTGGTGATAGTACTAGTCACTGATCCCACCGGCTGAGTGTAAGCTTATTGCCTTGCTCAGTTACTTTACAGCTAACTAAACTCTGTCATAGAGCATATTAGCTCCTCACCTACGACCGAATGAGGCGATGACAAGGAAAGACCCATAAACAGAGTGCAAAACTTCAGTGGGCAAACCACTGAAAGATCCCCCCATTGGACACTTTCCCCATCTCCCAACCCATCTTAAATCTCTCCAAATATCACCCCGCTATCCTATTCATCCTAGCAGAGCCAATCATCACTCATCCTCTAACTAGTTTTCCACTAACAGTGCTAATCATCACACTCTAGTTTTAACAAGGTTACTGCCTATATTAATTAGAACTAATTAGATAATATGTTCTACCTTATACGGCACTGCAGTTTACTCAATCACATCTAAGTTTGCCATGACAGGCACGTGTAAAATAAATCTAATTAATCCCGCACACGTTAGATGTTCTTAACTCCCTAACTGCCGTGCCAAAGCACGTCTACCTAGATCAACGGTTCGAGTTACATTAGTTGTCCCCAAATCGGGTTTTTGGCAAACGCCTAAAATTGGTCACGTGACGTTATTCTTTATGTCCACACAGGTGTTATTTTGGGCAGATCAGCCCTTGTCAGGAATCTATCTTCCCTGGCTCAATCAATGTCAGATTCGTCCTCCCATGTTTTGACATCCACAACAAGCTAGCGAGTTACTGTATGGTCCCGACAATAGTTTTCAGGAACAAGCCGCCAATCTTCTGTCGAGTGGTGACAATCACAGCCGCCATTTCGCTTGATGTCCGGAAACTCTAAATGACAGACGGACTGTTTTCTCCCGAGCTGGGCACTTCCGCTTGAATCTGACCTGTTTATGAACTGTCAAAGTGGTGTATAGATTCATCTCACTCACCACCGAATGTTCCTATTACGCCCACCAGATGTAAACACGTGCAGCTGCAACCCAGACTGTTTTTACTGTATTTGTTGAAACAACCTGTGGCCTCGAACATGTCGTTAATCCGAACGCCTTTTATTGTCATCACTGGTTACTCACGGTGTTTTTTTTTTCTCTTAAGAGAGTAGTCCATCTCACTCTTCTCCACCGTGAGTTTAATCCAGATGATTCATTCCTCTTCTTCAGGAGCTGGGTGTCTTGACAAGAAGTCCGCTCCAACATTTTCCTTCCCAGGAATGTACTCCACTGTGAAATTATAGGGTTGAAGTAACAACGACCACCGCATCAAACGGGCATTGAGCTTCTGAGAAGTAGCCAGGAACATCAGGGGCTGATGATCCGACTGGACCCGAAACTTAACTCCATACAAATAGGGTTGGAATTTTTGCACTGCCTATACGAGAGACAAGCACTCTCTCTCGACGGTTGAATAATTCCTCTCAGCCTGGAGTAGTTTCTTACTGGCGTTTGCCACAGGTTTCAAAACCGAAGCATCGTCTTTTCCTTCCTGTAACAAGGCTGCCCCAATCCCAATCGCACTCGCATCCGTTCTAAACACAAATGGTTTGGAAAGGTCCGGGAGCTGCAATACACGCCTGCTGACCAAGGCCTCCTTTAACTGACTATTGGCAGTCTCACATTCTGGTGCCCAAATTATTTGGTCCGGGAATCCCTTTTTCAAGGTTTCCGTCAATGGAGCTCCCAGTTCAGTGAAATGTGGGATAAATTTGTGGTAGAACCCACACAACGAGAGAAAAGATCGCACATCTTTCTTCGTTTTTGGCCTTGGTGCATTTCTGATTTTCTCCAGGTTCTTCTCTTCTGGGACAATGTGTCCTGGAGTGATGGTGTGACCTA
Organism: Cepaea hortensis; assembly: GCA_963921405.1. Classification (NCBI taxonomy): domain Eukaryota; kingdom Metazoa; phylum Mollusca; class Gastropoda; order Stylommatophora; family Helicidae; genus Cepaea; species Cepaea hortensis. The sequence continues at coordinate 13,699,952 of OY992886.1, read as the reverse complement.
GAAATTCCAGAGTCTGGTAACCAATCATGCACTTGGTTGGACGAGCGGTAATCCCTGCTTCCTTGAGTCTATTAAACACTCTCTCCAAGGATTGCAAGTGGTCATCCAAGCTGTCACTGGAAATCAGAATATCATCCATGAATGAGATGATGGACGGATCCTGTAAAGGATCAAATAAAGTCCTCATCATGCGTGTAAACACACTGGGTGCATTGCTGAGTCCAAAGGGCATGACCTTGAATTCGTAGTGTCCACTGGGTGTACCGAAAGCCAACAGTGGTCGAATCTCCGGTTTGACTGGTATCTGATAATACCCCCGACTCAGATCTACCTTTGAAAAGTACCGAGCCTTATGGAGCCTAGCGAATAACTGCGTTGGATTCGGCAAAGGTTCCACCTGAAATTGTGTATGACTGTTCAGAAGTCGGTAATCTATACACAACCGGTGTTCTCCACTTGGTTTGCGTAACAAAACTACCCCCGCATTGTATGGGAATGTGGATGGCGCAATCACGTCATCCTCCAACAGTTTCTGTATTTCCTCCTCCAGGGCCTTTTCTTTAGAGAATGGCACTGGGTAAACCTTTTGGCGAACAGGCTCCTGTGTGGTCAAAGTCATCTCGAACTCAACCAACCCCGTGCGTCCTGGTTTATCAGTCAGTATCTCCTTATGAGACTTGAGAACCTGGGTTATCTTTTCCCTCCCCTGAGAGGTCAGATCAGGGTTCACCTGCACATCCTTGTAGGTTTCCTGGTGTACCAGGGGATATTCCCTGCCCTCGTTGGTTCCCACTTCCGTCTCCACTGCAGCTGCCATTGCCATGAGGCGCGCTGCCTTGTCTCCCGGTCTCTCTTCGTATTTCCGCAAGAAATTGATATGGAAAATCTTCGACTTTCCCCGGATCCGGATCTGATAGTTGGTTCTGGATATCACCCTTTCCACGGGAAATAGTCTTGCCAACCTATCTCCAGTTTGTTGTTTCCCGTAGGGAGTAGCAACAAGACTTTATCTCCCACCTCTAGAGATCTTTCTTTAGACCTACGGTTGTAGTAAGCCGCATGTCTTTTCCTGGCCTTTTTCAAGTTTTGATTTGCCAGAGTCCATCCCTTGTGGAGTTTTTCTTTCAGTTCCTCCACGTATTTATAGGAAGAGATCACTTCTTCTGACGTCCCCTCTTCAGTCCAACCCCTCAACATGGCTTCTAACGGTCCTTTGATTGGACGACCAAACAGCAACGTAGCGGGTGGTAGTCCTGTTGAGCCACGAGGAACCTCCCGATAGGCAAAGAGTGCTTCTGGGATATATTCATCCCACCTATCAGGTTTTTCCTGTGCCAGTTTCCTGAGCATTGTCATCAAGGTGCCGTTGAAACGCTCTACTTGTCCATTGGCTTGAGGATGGTAAGGGCTAGTATGTATGTGGTTAGAATGGAACACCCTAAATACCTCCTCCATGAGTTTTCCACAAAACTGGGACCCATTGTGCGTCAGAATTTGATCCGGAAAGCCTAATCTGGTAAAGGCCTCCATCAGTGCGTCTGCCACTCTTTTCGAGTCAATCGTGGTCAACGGTATGGCTTCACCCCACATTGTACAGCAATCCACCATTGTGAGTATATACATGTTCTTCTTCCTAGTCCTGGGAAGATGACCCACGATATCGATGGCTACCCTCTTGAAAGGAGAGTTCATGATGGGCATCTCACCCAACACCACCGGTGCTGTCCAGTGTTTCGGTGCCACCCTCTGGCACTTAGGGCATGACTTCACATACCGACGCACATCATCTGTCATTCCCGGCCAATAGTAATGGCAGGAAATTCGCTGCATGGTGGCGGCAATACCCATGTGTCCACTAAAGGAGATGGTATGCCCCATATGAAGAATCTGGGACCGGTGAGCTTTCGGGACGACCAACTGACCGTATAGGTTGTCTCCCCTTCCTGCTCTCCCGTAGAGTAGCCTATTCTTCATGTAGTACTGACCCCACCCTGGTGGATCAGCACTTCTCTGCAGCTTTTTGTAACAAGGACGTAAAGCAGCATCCTCACTCTGGGCAGTTCGTAGCTCCCCCGGCATTGGGTTAGTCGCAATTGCTTCTGCCTCTTTCGTTCTCGTCTGAGAGCGAGTCTGTTTTGCTCCCATATGGATTGGCTCCCTGGGCATTCCCAGAAAGACATACCGGCAACCAAGGATTACTGGGAAAATGGGATCGGTCAATACAGCGGCCTTGATTGTGCCGGTGACATACCTTGACCGAATCTCCACATTAGCAATGGGCAACTTCATGGCTACAGCACTCTTCTGTGCGGGCTGTATATCCAAGGTCTCACCTGTGAGTTGTTCTGGATGTACCAGATCTGCAGAAATCACGGCCTCCCCGTCCAGTCCTGTGTCGTACAAACACTCCACTTGACGACCGTTAACCTCTACCAATTCCACTACAGGTGGTTTTTCCTGGTCTGGAGTCTCTTCCTCGGCCTCGACCTGTTCGGTGGGCTCCACCTTAGGTTTCCCTGGGAATACGACGAATTGAGTGTCTCCTGACTTTCCCCTGCAGTCAATAGCATTGTGCGTATTCGACCTGCAGTGGTTGCACCATTTCCCTGTCCTAGATTTTCTAGTGCTGGACTTGCGTGAACTCTCCTGGTGGCGAGCTTCCTTGTTGACCTTGGCATTTTCCGTGACAACCTCCTTGGAAGTCACTTGACATGCTGCGAAGTGAGGGCTCTTAGCCTTCGATTTGCAGTCCCTCGTATTGTGAGAGGGTGACTTACAAATTGAACACCACTTCTCCGACCACGGTCGTTTTGGTGTAGAGCTTGAAGTGCTCTTGCTTCCCTCCTTCTTCTTCTCTGAACTATCCTCTGATTTTTGTACATAAGGTTCCCACTTTCTAGTTCCTGAGTTTTTGGCTTTCTTCTTTTCATGTTTCTCCTGACTTTTGGTGTTGGTTGAAAGGTTTTCCCCTGCCTCCCCATGTACCTCGACGAAACGTTCTGCTAATTTAGTCACGAGGTCAATACATTCCGCTCCTTGCTCTCCCAAGAATGTCCTGAGCGGTTTCGACATTTGCTTCTTCAACTGGTCGACCACCATGAGTTCTTCCAGACTCTCATAGTCATGTGCGAACCCAGCCAAATCCATCCACTTATGGAGATAGGATTTTAGACGCAAACCGTAAGCAGCAAACAACTCTCCCGGTTCTCGTTTCGCTGCTCGAAATTTTTTCTGGTAGGTATGTGATGTAACCTCGAATCGTTTCAGCAGAGCCGTCTTCAATTCTTCGTAATTGTTCTCATGTCCTGGTGGCAGGTGAGAATAAACCTCGTAGCCGGTCCCGCGTAATCCCTGGGATAGCTTGAGATTCCATTTGTTACGCTCCAGACCCATAGCCACAGACATGGCCTCAAAGCGTTGAAGGTACTAGTCAATCTTCTCTTTGTCCTCCTCATAGATCGCTAGAGGAAACTTCATAGCATGGTAACTATGTCCACCTGATGGGGTTGAGCCTGGGATGGAGGAACCTCCAACTGCTTCCTCAGTTTCTCCATTAGATTGACTCTTCAACTCGAGTTCCCTCATCCGGTACTCGTGCTCCCTTTTCTGAGCTTCTTGTTGAGCTTCCAGTTTCTTAGCTGCTTGCTCAGCTTCAAATTTCTTCGCTGCTTGTTCTGCTTCCAATTTCCTAGCTTCTTGTTCCAACTCCATCCTTCTCAATTCCAACTCAGCCTTTCGATCTTCTCTTTCTGCTTGACAATACTCTCTCTCCACTTCCTGTATGTAATCTGTTAGTGCAGAACCCGACAATCCCATTTCTTCCCCCTTTGCGCTTAGTTCTGCAGTGGTTAATTTTGGAGTGCCATTTTACAGAGAGGTAAGCTAGCAGGTTGAGTACAATTTAACTGCAAACCAATATACCGATATAAGAACAAGTACTATAAATCTAGATATTACCACACACAGCACATTCACTCAGTGACAAGAGTAGAATCAGGACCACAGACCTATGCAGACGTGTGAAGTGTGAACAGATAAGATATTTGTCCTAACCCCTATCCACATTCACTCTAGCTGGATTCTCCAATATGATATCTCCCTCTTATAACTAAGGATCCCGTGTCAAAGGACCCCGTTGTCAGAAGATCCCACTGTCAAAGGATTCCGTTTATGAGAGATCCTGCTGTCCAAGGATTCCGTTTACAAGAGATCCCGCTGTCCAAAGATCCTGTTTACGAGAGATCCCGCTGTCCAAAGATCCCGTTTACGAGCCCTTAATAATGTCGTGTCTTCCTTTAAAGTGTCGTTCCTGGAGTGAGGGGAGTCAACACCCACATTATAATTTTTTTTCCCCCTATCAATATCCTGGAGAATCCACCAGCTTCCGTCCAACACACTCCTTCAGTTCATGGACACATTTTTCTCTCTCTATCCCTGTCGTACTATACCCCCTCTCATTCTTCCCCATGCAACATATTCAACAACTCTTGCTTCTAAATAATAAAGATTAATTTATTAAAAGAAAAGTGTAATGTACGTGAGACGTGTATGCGAAGAAAATGTGTGATGTGTTCTATAATATGTGTAGGATTGGACCCTCAGATAATAGCATAGTCAGTTCATCCTTGCAAGGACACACCACAGCACGTTAAGTCAGAACAAGTCCATCTCACCCGGTACTGTATCTCTCCTGCCGGACACCGACTGTCATCTGTAGCTACCTGGTAATCCATCTTCCTGATCATCCGAAATAGATACTGTTTGTAAATTACAGCTGATCATGGACCGGTTGCACACTACACATAAGTTCCTATCGTTCCTAAAGAATGCACAAATCCTTTGTAGTGAGTATTTAGGTATCACTGTTATTGTTAATATACTTGATTCTAACTAGTGTCTATCTAGTTTCAAGTATCATGTCTTTTGTACTATTTCACTAGAATATATCACACCATGTGACTATTATATTTTAATATTCTTGTTAAGGTACCACTGTTCTTATGCTGTGTGTTGCATCAACAATCATCACCCATCTTAGGTGAACCATCTTCCTTCTAGTGTTATTTAATTTCCGTAAGAAACATGTTACTGTTCAACTGAGGTTCTTTCAAATTGGCGTTGCACCTTTTCTAAAACAGTGTTGAGCTTCCTCGTAGCTGGTAGGGAACCTGTGAGAGAAACAACACATCTGGTGATAGTACTAGTCACTGATCCCACCGGCTGAGTGTAAGCCTATTGCCTTGCTCAGTTACTTTACAGCTAACTAAACTCTGTCATAGAGCATATTAGCTCCTCACCTACGACCGAATGAGGCGATGACAAGGAAAGACCCATAAACAGAGTGCAAAACTTCAGTGGGCAAACCACTGAAAGATCCCCCCATTGGACACTTTCCCCATCTCCCAACCCATCTTAAATCTCTCCAAATATCACCCCGCTATCCTATTCATCCTAGCAGAGCCAATCATCACTCATCCTCTAACTAGTTTTCCACTAACAGTGCTAATCATCACACTCTAGTTTTAACAAAGTTACTGCCTATATTAATTAGAACTAATTAGATAATATGTTCTACCTTATACGGCACTGCAGTTTACTCAATCACATCTAAGTTTGCCATGACAGGCACGTGTAAAATAAATCTAATTAATCCCACACACGTTAGATGTTCTTAACTCCCTAACTGCCGTGCCAAAGCACGTCTAGATCAACGGTTCGAGTTACACTAGTTGTCCCCAAATCGGGTTTTTGGCAAGCGCCTAAAATTGGTCACGTGACGTTATTCTTTATGTCCACACAGGTGTTATTTTGGGCAGATCAGCCCTTGTCAGGAATCTATCTTCCCTGGCTCAATCAATGTCAGATTCGTCCTCCCATGTTTTGACATCCACAACAAGCTAGCGAGTTACTGTATGGTCCCGACAACAGTTTTCAGGAACAAGCCGCCAATCTTCTGTCGAGTGGTGACAATCACAGCCGCCATTTCGCTTGATGTCCGGAAACTCTAAATGACAGACGGACTGTTTTCTCCCGAGCTGGGCACTTCTGCTTGAATCCGACCTGTTTATGAACTGTCAAAGTGGTGTATAGATTCATCTCACTCACCACCGAATGTTCCTATTACGCCCACCAGATGTAAACACGTGCAGCTGCAACCCAGACTGTTTTTACTGTATTTGTTGAAACAACCTGTGGCCTCGAACATGTCGTTAATCCGAATGCCTTTTATTGTCATCACTGGTTACTCACAGTGTTTTTCGTGACACCATCTCAATCTCAGAAGGTACCAGGTTAAATCTCAGCATAGCGCTGGGAAATTGTACCATAAACCATTGGTATCTATTGATATCACACTCCAATCCAATTCAGTTTAAATTTTTTTAGCCCTGTTCAACCATCGATGCTCTTGATTGGTTATAATTACGGAGATAGGGCTGCGTATTTTCACTTCCTGGATTCTCATTGGTTGTCTTTGTGTTCGTTTCACCTTTGTGGTGGTTTCACATGTCTGGTCAGAGTCGCACACTTGTAAGGCCTGGTGTAGTTGTGTTCCTGCCTCGTCTCATGGTTTTTTGTTGTTTTTTTTCCTTCAGGGAGTGTTTTACCAGTTGTCAACCCTGCTGAGACCATCTATTTGCCCGTGTTTGTTTTGTTCTTGTTCTGTCTTCGTAATATCACACATCATCCTTGATCCATTAAGTAGCAGGATCAGATATCTAACCTTATATAAGAGCGAAAAACGGCACGTCCGTGCGCAAATTATGCATGTTAAAAACCCTATGGCCTTTGGAAATCGCAAAGATATTGTAGAGCAGTGGTTCTCAACCTTTTTTGGCCCATTCCCCCTTCACCATATTTTCAGAACGCCATTCCCCCCCCCTCTCCCCCCCCCCCCCTTCCTATCAAAAATTTGGCCCGTTCCCCCCTTCACCGTATTTTCAGAACGTCATTCCCCCCCCCCCCCCCCCTTTCATATTTCCTATCTAAAAATCCCCTCACCCCTACACAGTATACGTAAAAGTGGAAGGCAAATGTAATAGCATATACTAAAACAAGTCTAAACATCCACATAAAACATGATTTGTGGGTCTACTTACTTTATAAAATGAATTTTAGAAAGACGAGACGTACATAACTGTAAAGTATGAAGGGAAAAACTATGTCAAGTAATCGGTTTTTGTATTAACACGATCTTGAAATGGTCTTCATTCCCCCCCTGGAAACCATGAAATTCCCCCCTGGGGGGGAATTCCCCACCGGTTGAGAACCACTGTTGTAGAGACTAAAGATGCAATACTGGCAGCATTGTTAGGAAGGAAAACCTCCGCACACTTAGATTGAGCCTGTTGCCTTGAATGGAATCTATGAAGAGAAAACTAACCTAAAGCAATTGCATGCCGGTGTTGAACACCTGACCTTTGAGGTGTGCAACAAGGTGTGATGTGCTACCCTTGAAAGAGGAATTAAGGTAAAGTAGAAGATGCCCTTGATTTTTCTCCTGGCCTTTGATTTTTCCAGATGGCCCTTGATTTTCCCAGATGGCCCTTGATTGTTCTCCTGGCCCTCTCAACTCATAAAGTGACGATTGCACATTGTGTGGTTAACATTGGAGGTAATTTGGCAGAATGGATAAGAGTGCTTGTTCCTAAACTTCCTGTGTGCTGATACTGAGGTAGGAGGTTCATCCCCTACACTGGGCAGTTGGACTAAAATATCGACTTCTTGTCCTTGACTTGGGGACGTAAATTACAAGTACCTCAAGTACAATTACAAGTCAGAGTGGGTTCGCCTGATGGCGAGGGACACTGACAATAGGGAAAGCTAACCCACACGCACAATCCAGTCCAGTGCTACTAGAAGTAGTATGTATGGACTATGCTTGAGTTCAAAATGAGCGAACCCAAACCAAAAAATTATTACAGTGGGCATTTCTTGTTGTCATTGTTATTGTTTTTATTATTATTAATTTACACAGTTGCTGTTGATCTCCGCAGATTTGACTGGCGCCAGAGCACACAAGAAGTCATAGTGGCCATCTCCACCAATTGGAATGAGATGAGACATGACCTGGTCATCGTTGATTCTAAGAGGAATGAGGTGCTCATAGAGGTCTTTCTCAAAGAGTACACCTTCTTCATTCACATGAGTAAGTTCTGTGGTATGTTTTCTTAGGCCATTCTTCTGTGTCTCTGTGGGCACTGTACTGTGTCTCTTTGGGCACTTCTGTATCTCTGCCAGAATGCCAGAGATACAGAACAGTGCCCAAAGAGACACAGTACAGTACCTTTTTTCTCCTGGGTACTGTTCTGTGGCATTCTGGCGGCAGCAGTATGCACAGTGTACCTGTGCGGGCTGTTGGCTTGCCGACACACCTGTCTATTCCATTGTTCACATGGGGCAGTGAGGAGCATTTTGTGATATTCACTGGCACAGGAACGGAGCAATATGGGGATGACCCATTGCCGTGAAGTTGGAACCGCGACTAACTAACTAACAGCTGTATCTCTTTGGGCACTGTTCTGTGTCTCTTTGGGCACTCTTCTTTGCCTCTTTGGGCACTGTTCTGTGTCTCTTTGGGCACTGTTCGTGTCTCTTTGGGCACTCTTCTGTGAATCTTTGGGTACTCTTCTGTGATTCTGTGGGCATTGTCTTTGTCTCTTCGGGCACTCTTCTGTGTCTCTGTGGGAACTCTTCTCTTTTGTGTCTCTGTGGGCACTCTTCTGTGTCTCTGTGGGCACTCTTCTGTGTCTCTGTGGGCACTCTTCTGTGTCTCTGTGGGCACTCTTCTTTGTCTCTTTGGGCACTCTTCTGTGAATCTTTGGGTACTCTTCTGTGATTCTGTGGGCATTGTCTTTGTCTCTTCGGGCACTCTTCTGTGTCTCTGTGGGAACCCTTCTCTTTTGTGTCTCTGTGGGCAGTCTTCTGTGTCTCTGTGGGAACTCCTCTTTTGTGTCTCTGAGGGCACTCTTCTGTGTCTGTGTGGGAACTCTTCTCTTCTGTGACTCTGTGGGCACTATTCTGTGTCTCTGTGGGCACTCTTCTGTGTCTCTGTGGGCACTCTTCTGTGTCTCTGTGGGCACTCTTCTGTGTCTCTGTGGGCACTCTTCTTTGTCTCTTTGGGCACTCTTCTGTGAATCTTTGGGTACTCTTCTGTGATTCTGTGGGCATTGTCTTTGTCTCTTCGGGCACTTTTCTGTGTCTCTGTGGGAACCCTTCTCTTTTGTGTCTCTGTGGGCACTCTTCTGTGTCTCTGTGGGAACTCCTCTTTTGTGTCTCTGTGGGCACTCTTCTGTGTCTCTGTGTGCACTCTTCTGTGTCTCTGTGTGCACTCTTCTGTGTCTCTGTGGGCACTCTTCTGTGTCTCTGTGGGCACTTTTCTGTGTCTCTGTGGGCAATCTTCTGTGTGTCTGGGTGCCCTCTTCTTTGTCTCTTCTGGCATTCTTCTTTCACTTTTGATTTTGGACACTCAATCTTCTTTTTCTATGTGAGCACTCTTCATTGTTTGTGTGGGCACTCTTGTTTGTGTCTTTAGACACTCTTCTGTATCTCTGTTGGCACTCTTATTTGTCTTTTGGGCACTTTTCTGTGCCTCTTGGCACTCTCTTTGTCTTTTGTCTGTTGACACTCACTCTTCTGTGTCTATCTGGGCACTTTACATTGTCTCTGTGGACACTCTTCTTTATCTCTTTGGGCACTCTTCTTTGCCTCTGCCAACACTCTTCTTTGTCTCTGTCAACAGTCTTCTTTGTCTCTTTGGGCACTCTTTTTTTTTTTGTCTCTTTGGGCACTCTTCTATGTCTCTATTGGCACTATTCTTTATGTCTTTGGACACTCCGTTTCTTTTTGGGCACTCTTCTTTGTCTCTGGACACACATTTTCTTCCCCCTTGGCAATGTAATGGAGTCTGATGACAATAAAACACCTCAGACCTGGAGAGGAAACATGACCCACTTAAATCCAATCCCAGCCAGCCTGTATGTGCTGTGCTGAATCTTGACCTAGTTACATCCTGATTTGACTCCCTGCAGATGTGAAGGTCCAGTACCAGTCTTGCACACCAGGTTGGTATCTGAGTTTGGAGAGGGGAAAGAGACATCTGCAATACATTCCCCAATGGAGAGAGTACTTTGGCACCAGGTCCTGAAGAAAGTCTCTACACCAACATCACTCTGATAGACACAGGCTACATCAGGGCTGGGGGACCTGAATGTCAATACATCGAACCTTAAGAGATGAGGCATGACCTGGTCATTGTTGATTCTAAGAGGAATGAGGTGCTGATAGAGGTCTTTCTCAAGGAGTTGTGACCTGAATGTCAATACATTGAACCTTAAGGGATGAGGCATGACCTGGTCATTGTTGATTCTGAGAGGAATGAGGTGCTGATAGAGGTCTTTCTCAAGGAGTACACCGAATGTAAGAAGGGCCTGCGTGCCCAATTTGTTACCCTTTGAAAATAAAGTTTGTTCGTTCATTCGTTTGAGTAATTTCTGTGGTTTGGTGACCTGTATGTCAATACTTCAGACCTTAAGAGTTAAAACTCTCAGTCTTTAAGAAGGATACACAATCAGCAACAACAACACACTTCTTATTATTCTTTCCACTTTTCTGTAATGCTTTTAAGAGTCAGATTTGAATTGTGTTTGTAGGAAGAAGTGAGAAATTAGATCAATTCCCACGCTAAGATGGGTTGGGGGAATTGTTTTCTTGTCAAAGGCAATTTCACACTTTGCGAGTAAAATCACAGATAAACAACGTCTCAAGGTGCTAAAGATGCTAAGAGAGTTGCTGGATCTCCATCTGCTGATAGTTGTTGCCAGATTTTTATGGTGTGGAGAGCTAAATCTGATGCTTCTTTCCCTAGTTTTGAACTGAAATGTTACTGAAGCATTCTTAGAATAACTGGAAATACATACAGAAAAATGCTGACATTCTAAAACTTCTGAACATTCAACACCTTCTGGACATTCTACAATTTCTGAACATTCTGCAACATCTGAACATTAGGAAAAAGAAGCAGTAGAAGAGGAAACAGAAGAAGAAGAAGAAGAAGAAGAAGAAATGGAAGTGGAGAAAGAAGAGGAGGAGGCAGCAGAAGAGAGTAGAAAGAAGAAGCAGCAGAATAAGAGGAGGAAGAGAAAGAAGAAGAGGAAAAAGAAGACGAGGGAAAAAAAAAAAGAAGAGGAGAAAGAAGAGGAAAAAGAAAAAGCAGAAGAAGGGGAAAAAGAAAAAGAGAAGAAAAAAGATGCAGAAGTAGAGGCAGAAGAAGAAGAGGAGGAGGAAGAAGAAGAAGGGGAAAAAGACTAAACAGAAGAAGAGCATGATACTATCTGAGTTAAAAACAAGCATTTCTCTGATCTCTGCATGAGCATCTTCACAACAACATAACTCATACAGTTAGAATGCTAATAATTTCATGTACACTTGATCATATGTAAATTTGTGTTTCTTTGTTTCTGTCTTAGAACCATCACATCCATTATCTAATGACTGCAAAGGTAAGCCATATTATATGTCTACTGGTAAATGTGTCTATTTGTGTTGTAGTTTATCCCGTTAGATCATATAGCGGCCCATATGTCACTGGGACTCTAAAGGGGAAATAAAGAATAGTATATAGGATAGTGTATATAAAGAATGGTATATAGGATAGTGTATATAAAGATTAATATGTAGGATAGTATGTATAAATAATAGTATATAGGGTAGTGTATATAAAAAATAGTATATATGATAGTTATATATAAAGAATAATATATAGGATAGTATGTATAAAGAATAGTATACAGCATAGTATATATAAAGAATAGTATATAGGACAGTGTATATAAAGAATAGTGTATATAAAGAATAGTATATAGGATAGTGTATATAAAGAATAGTATATAGGACATTGTATATAAAGAATAGTATATATAAATAATAGTATATAGGATAGTGTGTATAAAGAATGGTATATATGGGCGCTCACTCTTAAACTTCTGGTGCACTGATGTCAGGATAAGCGGTTACACCCCCTGGCATTAAGTTGAACTTAAACATTGACTTCTCGTTCAGAAAGCAGTGGCAAACTACTGAATGTAACATTGTCAAGAAAATCATCCTGGGGATGATTGCAGTGTCCTGCAAAGGAACGCAACATTTAACATCCTGTGGTTTTGTAAAAGGCAGTTGAGTTGGGTAGGTGTGAGACTGACTACTCCGTACTGTAGTACAGTGGTTCTCAACCGGTGGGGAATTCCCCCCCCCCCCCCCAGAGAAATTTTAGGGTTTCGGGGGAGGGGGAGGGTTAAGATTATTTCAAGATCGCATTAATACAAGAACCGATTACATGATATTCTTTTTCCCTTCATACTTTACGGTTCTGTACATCTCACCCTTCTAAAATTCATTTTATAAAATAAGTAAACCCACAAATCACGTTTTATGTGGACGTTTAGACTTGTGTTAGCATGTGATATTAAATTTAGCTTCCATTATTACGTATACTGTGTAAAAGGGGGGGGGGAGAGATTTTTAGGTAGGAAATACGAAAAGGGGGAAATGACATTCTGAAAATATGGTGAAGGAGGGCATGGGCCAAAAAAGGTTGAGAACCACTGCTGTAGTAGAATTCAGCCAACATGCAAGCAACTATGAACTGGCCTACAAACCACTTGGCATGTGTGGGTTTGGCATGTACTCCACTGGGAGTTTAAAAGGTAGAAGAAGAAGGAGGAAGGAGAAGAAGGTGATGATGATGATGATGAATTGAAGAAGAGAAGAAGAAGAAGAAGAAGAAGAAGAAGAAAAAGATCAATTATTATAGCAATTTGCTCAAATGATTTATGTAATCAATTTAGGCTGGCAGCAGGCTGTCACCTGGACCAGACTGCAAGAGCACCAAATGAAACAGGGTGAAGCCAGACAAGAGATATCTGCTGTAGGAAGTCAAAGAAGTATAGTAAACCAACACTGGACTGGTGTTGACGATTGCTGCACGATGAGGGAGGTAGTGAGGAGGGGATCCGAGCACATTTGAACTGAATGGTTTGGTATGCAGTGAGGATAATCTAATGACTTAATAACTATCTATACAAGCGGCTCTTGATGAACTGCTACAACTGAGAAATGTGTTAAGGAAAGCTGCTGCCAGAAACGGAAAAGTCTTAAAGGAAGGAGAAGAAGAAGAGGAAGAAGAAGAAGGTCGTCATAATCTGTATAGCAAGCTGGACAAATGATTTAAAACAGCAACTCTGGCTGGCACCAGACTGCAAGAACATCGGGTCAAGAGAGCTGAAGCAAGACAAGAGTTCTGTATAGGAGGCCAAAGAATAATAGTAAACCAACACTGGACTGGTATTGGCAGCTGCTGCACGATGAGAGAGATACTGAGGAGGGTATCTGAGCTCTTTAGGACTGAATGGTTTGGTGTGCAGTGAGGATGATCTGATGACTGACTAACTGTCTGTACAAGCGGCCCTTGAAGAACTCCTACAACAGAGAAATATGCTAAGGAAGGTTGCTGCCACCAATGGAAGCATACTGTAGCAGGGATCATCATCTTGTGGTGTAAAAGTGAAAAAGTAAAGGATCCATTTATTGGCCTAAAGGCAGATTGGACATGTGATGTTAGACCCATATCTTTTATAGACTAATCAACTCTCGTTGGGGGTTGTAGTCAGTGTCAACCCATTCGCCTTCTGAAGACATTTCCTGGTATCCAGTATTTATTTGCCCAGTTCTCTTCATAAGCCCCACACTGGTGACCTGGTGATTCTGTCCTACCATTTTAGCTTTATTAATAATAATTAGTAAAAATTAGTAATGGTTATTCTTTTAATAATGTTTATTCTTTTAGCAATGGGTTACTCTTTTAGTAATGTTTATTCATTTAGCAATGGGTTACTCTTTTAGTAATGTTTAGTCTTTTACCAATGGGTTATTCTTTTAGTAAGTACCCAACTACAGGATTGTAGCATGAGAATGGAGGTCGAGGCAGTAACAGCGGCATTCCGGTGGCTAGAGGAGACTACTGCAACATACGTTGTGTTCATTACGGATTCAAAGAATATGCTTAGCAAGGTGGAGAAAGGAATGTTTCGTGTGGAATGGCTCTCGTAGCTTCAGAGGTCACAGATTGTGAGAATTGTATGGATATTTTGCTCTGGCCATGCGGGTGTAAGGGGGAATGAACAGCCTGATAGGTTAGCAGGGAATGCACCTCTTGGTGGTATCTTGCCTATGGACAAGGGGGAGGTGGTCATGCGCTTGTGGGACCAGGTGGAGAAGGCGGAGGAACAGATTGAGAGCCCATATGTGGAAAGAATGAGATTGCAGGGGATCGGCAGGGGTTCTGGAAGAATCTCAAAACTGAGAGGGAAGACCAGGAGAACATTTAATCAGATAGCGGTGGGAACGATTAGTAGTATGACTCTTCGCTGGCTGTTGAACGAGGGGACTGAGCACGTATGGGAATGTCCTGAGTGTAGTGATGTCGGTTCTTGACTCAACTCAGCTCAACTCAACTCAACTCTTTTAGTAATGTTTATTCTTTTAGCAATGAGTTATTCTTTTAGCAATGTTTATTCTTTTAGCAGTGGGTTATTCTTTTAGTAATGTCTATTCAAGAATGGTTCTGTTGTTCATTCTAGCTCAGAAATATGGTAACACAATAGTCTAGATAAAGTTGAAGCATGCTTCTGTGGGTTCTGAGAGTTCTCACAGTTGGTTTTACACTGGAAACCAACCAAGCCAAGATAAACATGGATTGTTTGTTTGGAGTTGGGTGACAGAAATCCTTGTCTTTGTGGAAACTGAATCAAAGTGCTTGTTCCTTAGAAGTTTGATGGGCGACACAAGGATATTTTTGTGTAGGCTGACACAATCCTGTAGTTGGGTACTTACTTTGTAAATGAGGTGGGTGACACAAGGATCTGTGATTAAGGGCAGCATTTGTATGGGGTAATGGGAATCTTTGTGTAGACATTGAAATTTTGTGAGGGCATATAATCTTTTGGGGATATTGAATGAAAGGATTCAGGATGGATGTCAGTACAGGAAGGCCCCAGTTAACGTCGGGGTTATGTTCTTGGAAAACGCGGCTTTAAGTGAAACGAAGTATAGCGAGACACTATTTCCCATATAATTAAATGAAATACAGTGTACTATGTAATGTTTATTTTGATGGTTGTTGACATTTATTGGCTAAATAGGGGTGGGTAGGAGGGCGAGTGTTAGAATTATTGTGACGTAGAGGCATTAAAACCACGACTTGCTCCAAAACTATCATCAGCACTACTAGCACTGCTCTCACCCACTTTCTTAGCTAGATCTTTAAAGAGAGACTTTGCTTTCACTTGGATAGCCACCTTGCTCACAGGCATATTCCGTTGGTTCTGGTCTTCAATCCAGACGGCCAATAGTGCTTCCATGTTCTCCATAAGAGTACTTCTGGTATGAGTGATCTTGGAAGCATTCAAAGGGGTTATGTTTTTAGCACCCTCTTTGATTTTGTCAGCACTTGCACGAATTGTCCTTACCAAGGTTGGATGTAAACCATGTACTTTACTGATTACAACAGTCCGATCGCCAGCCTCAAAACGACGTAACACATCTAACTTCACCTCAAGAGTAACACTTTTCCTCTTACAACCAGGCACACTATCAGCACTTACTGTGCGCTTTGAACTCATAATTATGGGTGATTACACAATAAAATCCTGGAAAAACGCACTGCACAATATGTAAAATGGCGAAGTTAACGCAGCATAGCAACACAGGTGAAGGCGTTATGGCGGAACAAAGCGACGTAAAATGAAGTTATGTCTCATTGTGACAATGACATTATAGCAAAACGACGTAAACCGAAGCGACATATAGCGGGACCTTCCTGTAATATGATCAATAAAAAAAGAAGAATCTGATGTTGTTGGGGCATGAAGTCTTTCTAATGGTGCAAGATTTTTATGGGGTACAGAACCAATGGAGAGGGCATTGTCTTTAGAAATGAGACACCTAAGGGATGTTTCTTTGGAGTTTCTGTTGCAGAATATATCTTTTTTGCAGACACAGAATGCATGTGTGTCATCATAGAGCCATTGCGTGACATATATTTAGACACTTTAAGGAGCCATTTCAGGGCACACATTTAAGACACTTTAAGGAGCCCTTGCAGGACATATAACATGCATTTCAGACAATTTGAAGAGTCATTGAAAGACATAACTCCAGGTTAGAAGAAGAAAATCCATGAATAAATGTATTATCCTCAATAAGACCTGTTCTATAAATAGCATATAAGTTATCATGTTTTCTTTTTCTTTTTCACTTATTTTGCAGTTGTGCTCACATCTGTAGGAAAAGTGGAGGTCATTCTCCAGAAGGAAGAACAAAACCGTAGTTGGGAATCATTGGGCACGCCCCTCCGACAGCATCAGAACTTTCTGAGGACAAAGAATATAGGTGAGGCATCGGGTGGGATATTGAGGACAAAGAATATAGGTGGGACTATGAAGACAAAGAATATAGGTTAGGCGTCGGGTGGGACATTGAGGACAAAGAATATAGGTGAGGCATTGGGTGGGACATTGAGGACAACGAATATAGATGAGGAATCGGGTGGGACATTGAGGACAAAGAATATAGGTGAGGCATCGGGTGGGATATTGAGGACAAAGAATATAGGTGGGACATTGAGGACAAAGAATATAGGTGAGGCATCGGGTGGGACATTGAGGACAAAGAATATAGGTGAGGCATTGGGTGGAACATTGAGGACAACGAATATAGGTGGGACATTGAGGACAAAGAATATAGGTGAGGCATCGGGTGGGACATTGAGGACAAAGAATATAGGTGAGGCATTGGGTGGGACATTGAGGACAAAGAATATAGGTTAGGCGTCGGGTGGGACATTGAGGACAAAGAATATAGGTGAGGCATTGGGTGGGACATTGAGGACAACGAATATAGATGAGGAATCGGGTGGGACATTGAGGACAAAGAATATAGGTGAGGCATCGGGTGGGATATTGAGGACAAAGAATATAGGTGGGACTATGAAGACAAAGAATATAGGTTAGGCGTCGGGTGGGACATTGAGGACAAAGAATATAGGTGAGGCATTGGGTGGGACATTGAGGACAACGAATATAGGTGGGACATTGAGGACAAAGAATATAGGTGAGGCATCGGGTGGGACATTGAGGACAAAGAATATAGGTGAGGCATTGGGTGGGACATTGAGGACAACGAATATAGGTGGGACATTGAGGACAAAGAATATAGGTGAGGCATTGGGTGGGGCATTGAGGACAAAGAATATAGGTGAGGCATCGGGTGAGACATTGAAGACAAAGAATATAGGTGAGGCATCGGGTGGGACATTGAGGACAAAGAATATAGGTGAGGCATTGGGTGGGACATTGAGGACAAAGAATATAGGTGAGGCATTGGGTGGGACATTGAGGACAAAGAATATAGGTGAGGCATTGGGTGGGGCATTGAGGACAAAGAATATAGGTGAGGAATCGGGTGGGACATTGAGGACAAAGAATATAGGTGAGGCATTGGGTGGGGCATTGAGGACAAAGAATATAGGTGAGGCATTGGGTGGGGCATTGAAGACAAAGAATATAGGTGGGACATTGAAGACAAAGAATATAGGTGGGACATTGAGGACAAAGAATATAAGTGGGGCATTTAAGACAAAGAATACAGGTGAGGCATCGGGTGGGACATTGAAGACAAAGAATATAGGTGAGGCATCGGGTGGGACAATGAAGACAAAGAATGTAGGTGAGACATCGGGTAGGACATTGAGGACAAAGATTATAGGTGAGGCGTCGGGTGGGGCATTGAGGACAAAGAATATAGGTGAGGCATCGGGTGGAACATTGAGGACAAAGAATATAGGTGAGGCATCGGGTGGGACATTGAGGACAAAGAATATAGGTTAGGCATTGGATGGGACATTGAGGACAAAGAATATAGGTGAGGCATCGGGTGGGACATTGAGGACAAAGAATATAGGTTAGGCATCGGATGGGACATTGAGGACAAAGAATATAGGTTAGGCATCGGATGGGACATTGAGGACAAAGAATATAGGTTAGGCATCGGATGGGACATTGAGGACAAAGAATATAGGTGAGGCATCGGGTGGGACATTGAGGACAAAGAATATAGGTGGGGCATCAGGTGGGACATTGAGGACAAAGGATATAGGTGAGGCATCGGGTGGGACATTGAGGACAAAGAATATAGGTGAGGTATCAAGTTTGAACATTGAGGGCAAAGAATGTAGGTGAGGCATCAGGTGGGGTTGTCTCAATGTATTTGTGAAACTGTCTTAAGTTTAATGTCTCTTAAACTGCTTTAAATGCATGTCCTGTACTGACTCCTCAAACTGCCTAAATCCCCAGAATGTCGCTACCGCACCTGGACAGTTGTGGGCAACAGTATGGTCACACACGACACCCGACTGATGCGGTTCAAGGCCCCTCCGGAATGCAGGATGGTGGTCCCCATTGGTTACCATGTACATATCAAAACTGAAATCTCAGGTGTGTAACATTCACATCTTATCAGCCTCCGGCAATCTGGGTTACTTGATCGCCTTCACAAACAGAATTAATTTATTTTCATTTCATATTGTATATGGGAGCAGTGGTGGCATAGTGGATAGATGCATGGCTGTTGGAACTGAAGGTCAGGGGTTTGAATTCTCAACAAGGTTAGTTAGTTGTATATCCCTTACAGGATATTGCAGTCAACCCCAGCATTTTTTGGCTTTTGTGATTTCCTGGCAAGTTTATGTTCAGTATTTTGCCACTGCTTTCTGAATGATTAGCACTCATACCATTTTATGAAAATCAGCGTAAGGTGGTCTGCTGCCAAATCGCCCACAGCTGTGTTTTAAATGTGGGATTGGGGATTGCATCCATAACCTCTTCGCCATAGAGCCAGTCTAAGAAAGCAACGGCAAACTGCTGAACGTAAACTTGCCAGGAAATCACAAACAGCCAAAATATGCCGGGGTTGACTGTGATGTCCTGTAAAGAAAATGCAATTAACTCAACGAGGTGGATTTTAAAAATTGACCTGGCTACCAGATGAACCCGGCCTAAAATGGATACCTGGAAATGTTCAGGTGGCCAGCATGATTTCGACCCCATCATCCGTGGATCACCATTGGGTCTATAAATAAAAGGATGAGTCCAGCACCATGTGTACAGTATTTTTCACGTGTAAAATGGTCCTTTGCTTAATTATTTTACATATTTACGTATTATTATACCGTAACTCGTTTAGCTTCAGGCAACGTGTTGTAGGCTCTTCCCTTTGAATCCCAACCAGCGCGCAATGTGTTCTCAGCATTTTACATTTGGCCAGACCATGTGAAATCAATCTGGCTTCTCTAATAGACTGGCCACAGTGGGATAGTTGTTAGTGTAGTGCACAGTGGCCCTATTTGAATCCTCAGTTAAAGTTTTTTTAAAGTAAGTTGCATATCCTTTACAGGGTGTAGCAGTTTTGGCTGTTTGTGATTTCCGGGCAAGTTTACATTCAGTAGTTTGCCATTGCTTTCTGAATGACTGGCACTCATACCATTGTATGGAAACTAACGCAATACGGTCTGCTTCCAAGTCGCCCGTAGCTGTTTTTCAAACACAGTATGCAGGATTACGTATTGCATCCATAACAACTTTGCCACGGAGCCGGCTAGAGCCCAGTAGAGGCAGGATTATTTTGTCCAACCAACATTGCTCTGGGGTCAATCTATCCTCATTAAAAATGAGTACATAACATTTTTCTGAATTTTCTGTGGAGAAAGTTTAGGAAAGGAATTTGCCTCCCCACCTTATATGTTGTGGCCAAAAATATATGAGGGCTCCATTTCTCACCCCAGTGGCAGCACATACTGTGAGAGTAACTTTACCTCATGGATAATTTCATTGTGTAGTTAACTTCGTTAAATAAAATGCACTCATGGTTTTTACATGAGAGTTATCTCCTCCCTTGGGCGTCTGCTGTGAAAGCCTTCTGAGGCTTGCAGAGTTTATATAGTTCTTCTTCTTCTTCTTCTTCTTCTTCTTCTTCTTCTTCTTCTTCTTCTTCTTCTTCTTCTTCTTCTTCTTCTTCTTCCTCCTCCTCCTCCTTTTTCGACTACTTCTACTTCTTCTTATTCTTCTTTTTCTGCTTCTATTTTTCTTCTTCCTCTTCCTCCTTCTGTTTCTGCTTCATCTTCTTCTTCTTTTCCTCTGCCTTCTTCTTCTTCTTCTTATCTCCCAATCACTCATATGCCCACAGCCAACTCATGCTGAGCCCTTTGTAGACTAATTCATGGTTAGTTGAATTTTGCAGCTAAAGCTTTCTATGGGATGAGTTATCCATTCTCATATTTAAATTATCAACAAGGTTAGTTAGTTACATATCCTTTACCACCATAAGGTGCATTGGGAATAAGGTAAATGTAAATGAAGATAAAGAACCCTTTTACATACATGCCTTAAGATTTTTTTAGATGCTTATCCTGTACAGAGCGTAGCAGTCAACCCCATCATTTTTGGATGCTTGTCAATTTCTGGGCAAGTTTACGTTCAGTAATTTGCCATTGCTTTCTGAATGTCCAGCACCCATACCATTTTATAACGAACCAATGTAAGGCGGTTTGCAGCCAAATCGCCCACAGCTGTGTTTTGAACTTGGGTATGTGGGATGATGAACTGCATCTGTAACCCCTTTGCCACAGACCGGATGTTTAAGATTGGGAATAAGGTAAATGTAAGTGAAGATAAAGATACCTTTTACATATATGCCTTGAGGTGGATTGGGAATAAGGTCAATGTAAGTGAAGATAAAGAACCCTTTTGCATACATACCTTAAGATAGGGAATAAGGTAAATGTAAGTGAAGATAAAGAACCCTTTTGCGAACCTTAAGGTGAATTGGGAATAAGGTAAATGTAAGTGAAGATAAAGAACCCTTTTGCAAACCTTAAGATGAATTGGGAATAAGGTAAAAATAAGTGAAGATAAAAGAACACTTTTACATACATACCTTAAGGTGGATTGGGAACAAGGTAAATGTAAGTGAAGATAAACATCTTACACTCTTTAAGATGGGGTATAAGGTAAATATAAGGGAAGATAAAGAAACTTTTTACACACCTTAAGGTGCACAGGGCATATGGTGCTACATGGTGCTAGACCCATACAAGTGGTTTGCTGCCCCTTGAACTTATGCGGGAGTCCATATAAAAACACCAAATAACACTGAGAATCTCAAAAGATGGAAAAACATGAGCAGGTAGAGGCAAATATTTCCACCGAAATCTTTATCAGTGGAGCAACAGAAACGAAACAATTAAAAATATTTTTAAAAAAACAATATCACAAAGGAGTGTTTTGCTGAAAGGTGTCCAACCCAGAAGATTGTCTCCTAGATTGGACACCATTTATGGAAGTGCTCCTTTGTGTTTGTTTGTTTGTTTTTTTTTAAATATATGTGTTAGTGTTTTATTTTTGTTGTTCCATTGATACAAATTTTGGTGGAAACATTCACCGCTGTCTGTATGTGTTTTTCAATCCGTCAAGCTTCTCAGTAGAAATAGTGTGTATTCAGGCTGCCATACTTGTTTAGACCAATCAGCACTCAGTAGGTGATGTGATCAGTATCATGCCGACCGCTTTTACTTCCTACGGCATTTCCTGGGGCCCTATTTTAGTTTTGGTCTGTTTGGAAAACCAGGTCAATTTTTAAACTGTGCCCCAATGGAGATTTGAACCCGTGACTACCAGGTAACCATCTACCACAGTTGTCAGTATTAAAATAAGTTAGTTGCATATCTTTTACAGGATTTGCAGTCAACCCCAGCATCTGTTTGTGATTTCTTGGCAAATTTACATTCAGTAGTTTGCCATTGTTTTCTGAACAGCCAGCACTCATACCTTTGTATGGGAAACCATCGCAAGACAGTCTGCTGCCAAATCGCCTGCAGCTCTATTTTGAACGTGGTTTGCAGAATTATGAATTGCGTCCGTAAGACCTTCGCCACATCCGACAGCCAGTATTATGTTAGCTATATAGAAGTGTTGAACAGACAACCGTGAGTAATAATGACACAAATACTGTGGTGATGACCTTTCAGACCACCATCATCGAGGCAGCTCCTCTACTATAAATTCTGACACAGCTAGCAGTGAATTCCTTACTGAAAGTGACGGCGAAGAAGACACGCCCAAAACGAATTCACCTAAAGGTAACATTCACGATGGTGTCTGCAGATAGAGAATAAGATCAGCTGGACAGAGTTTGGTTGGTCTTGGGCGGAGTTTGGTGTCTTGGGCAGAGTTTGGTGTGTTTGGGCAGAGTTTGGTTGGTCTTGGGCGGAGTTTGGTGTCTTGGGTGGAGTTTGGTAGGTCTTGGGTGGAGTTTGGTGGGTCTTGGGGGAATGCAGCATATACTTCAGTGTATGAACATTCACATATCTGCACAAATGTGTTCACAACACAAATTACACACTTCTAAACAACACACATCTTTATAGACACACATGCACTCTTATACACACACACACAGGTACAAACTTAAAGATGTATGGTGGTCTCCATTAAGTACCCAGATTGATGTAAACCCTAGATAACTATGAGAGACAAATTAAAATTACCTGTATTATGTTTCAACATAGTCGCCTGCCACTGCAACACATTGTTCCACTCGGGCTACCAGCTTCTGTATTCAATCAATCAATCAGTCGAAAGCGTGGGCAGTCATGACAAGCCATTTCACTCGATCACCAGAATCGTGGATCAGCACTACATGATTCACTTGGCTACTTTTAGCTTTTTTGGTTAAAATTTAGTTCTTTCAGCACCCAACGGCAGGGAACTTTATGGAAATTTAAGTAGTCCCTGATGATAAAGTCCACAGAACTTTTGCTTTTGCCAGTAGTCAGCACAACAACTGCATTCTGTATTGTACTCTTCGTCCAAAGCAACCTTTTAAAAACGAGCATGGCTTCAGTCATAATGATGACACATTTCGGTCAACCTTCACATGGCTCATCCTCAATGGATTCATAACCTTCACAAAAGTATTTACACCATGCCAACACTAATGAACGTGCAACAGTCTGTTCTCCAAACATACATAACAGTCGACGGTGAATTTCAGCAGGTTTTGGTACTTCTTCTACCAAAGATGTCATCACAACACGCTGTTCCTGAACTTAAGTCAACTGACCTGTTGCCATGTTGAAAAACGAAGCGGGCTAAAATTAGCTGATGTTTGCTCATTCCACCATAAAGTGTCAGAACTTTCAAGTAGTTACTAAATTTAATAATCTTTGTCTTTGGGTTATCCTGACAACGTCCGGAAACTTACTGGACAACCGTCATATATACAAGGGCTATTCCAAAAACATCCTCCAATTGGCTGGTTAAAAATAAACATGTTGCCATAGTGACACCGTTCATTGCTTGCATCATTCAGTAGTCTTTTAGCTCACTACACACCAACCCACAGTTGTATTTCTTCAGTGGTTCACGAATTGCAGTTGAATAAACATGGACACTGTTATTGCCTTTCCAGTCAGCTGTGAAATTCGTGGTGTGATTCATTTTCTTCAAGCAGAAGGTCAAAATGTGGCCAAGAATCATTGTCGATTGTGTTTTTTTTTATCATTTGCTCATTTTAAACTCAAGCGAAGCTCATACTCATGCTATTACTTCTAGTGCACGAGACTGATTTTTGCATGTGGATTAGCTTTCCCTATTACCATTGTACCCACACCCACTTAGGGGAGGTACTTGTAATTTACATCCCCCAAGTCAAGAACAAGAAGTCAACATTTTAGTCCAACTGACCAGTGTAGGAGTTGAACCCACCACCTTGGCATCAGCACACCGGATTTTTAAGAACGAGAGCTCTTGTCCATCAGCCATGCTGACCTCGTTCTTGAAGATGAAGACGGAGACTGTATGGGAATGTCCTGAGTGCTGTGATACCGGTTCTTGGCTCAACTCTGCATGTAGATTATTAAACAGCAGTGTTGCCTTCTTTTACCTACAGGTATGGAAATAGCTCGTTCTTATACAGCAGTGACACCATCTTTAACCAGGCCGTATCTGGACTTGAGCCTTGTCCGTGGAAAAGCAATCTACCTGATGATTAAGGCATACAAGGGTGGGGTGATTTCACCTTGGATAACTAGCCTTAAGTCAGGTTCGTTTTATTGTTGTGGTCTTGTGTCAATGACAATGTTGTGGGTAGGCGTCATTGGAACAAAGGGATTACTGTGTCTAATAAACAATATCATCATTCGCAACTGTGGAGCCTTAACAAGAACGAGTAACCCAACTGTTCAAGAAACCAGATACAGGGAAGAAAACTGCACGTATCAAGCCTAAAAACTAGAAGACACGTGATGTTAAAGAAGAGAAGCGAAAAGGCCGCTACCGACACCAAGGCCATCAAGAAAACAGGGGGAGAGATCCTGCCTATTAACTGTTTTGAAGCATTAAAACCTCCATAAACTGACGCAGAAGACAAGAGAAACTAAACCCGCACACTGAATCACCACAATATTTATAACCAAGGCTGCTAAAGCTGGTTGAATGAGGTGGACAGTTTTTTTTTATTGTTTTACATATTGGAGATTGGATAAACGAGGGAAGACAAAATAAAGAATTCCCACAAAGTTTCCAGTGAAAGGGAGGTTTTGCCTGAAAACTAAGAAAATTACTGCTGTCAGAGATTTCCTATTAAAAGAAATAAATCAATCATCTCTAGACTGTAGGTTGACTACAATGGATCTCCAGCACTGTCTGCCTCTCTCCATGATTGTACATTCTGTCAGACTGCTGTTCGTCCATCTTTTGATGTTATCTTCGCACTTGTTGTTCTCTGCCTCTTGCTCGCTTGCCTTCATCCTTGACCACCTGCATGGTTTTTATAAGTGTATTAATGTTTTTAACATGGCTGAAATATTTCACTTGCTTTTTTTTAAATTTCTTTCATCATCATCTCTTTTCATTCCCAGTTTTTCTAGAACTTCTCTGTGTTTGATTGTTTTTTTGATGGGCAGTGTTTCAGGACAATAAATTATGTAATAAAAGGCTGAGATAAAAGCTCATATAAACTCGTAAACTCATATAATATTTGTTTTTCTCTTATTGCTTTAGTTTTGGTGGGTGATTTCTGCAGTATATTCTGCAATACCTTATGAGATGAAGCTAAATATGCCAGACAATATATCATGCAATCTGTTGTTTGTGTCTTCATTGCTCAAATAACATATGTTGCCTTTTATCTTCAGGGGACAAGGTCCAACTGAGCAACTTTGATGGCAACTTTGAATTGTCCCGCTTGGAAAAAACCAGCCACCTGGTGATGTTCGCTGCAGGCACCGGGTTCACTTCTATGATTCAGCTCATTGTCTATTCCTTGTATAAGCTGAGCAGCTCCAACTTGTGAGTGTGTTTTCTTGCTCATCTTGTCTTTGGTGATTCTTAACTTTTGTTTCCTGACTTCTGTTGCCTTCAGCAGTTCTGAACTGTTATGTATTCTTCTTCTTGTTACCTTCAACAGTTCTTAACGTGTGTGTGTTTTTCCTTTCTTGTTTTCAGTGATTCATTTCTTTTCTTTGTTTTTCTTTTCTTGTCTTTGCTGATTCTTAACGTGTGCATTTTCTTGATCTATTCTTCAGAGCTTCTTCTTAACTTTTGTGGTTTCTTGTACTTCAGTGATTCATAGCTTTTTCATGTTGTTTTCTCTGCTTGTCTTCAGGATTCTTAACTTTTGTATGTTTTCTTTCTCCGTGTGTCTTTGATGATTTTTAACTTTTGTATGTTGTTTTTTTTCTCTGTGTGTCTGATGATTTTTAACTTGTGTGTGTTTTTTTCTCTGTGTCTCTGATGATTCTCAACTGTTATATGTTTTCTTTCTCTATGTGTCTCTGATGATTCTTAACTTGTGTATGTTTTATTTCTCTGCATGTTTTTGATGGTTCTTAATTTTTGTGTTTTCTTGTTCTTCTTGTCTTCAATTATTCTTAACTTGCGTGTTTTCTTTCTCTCCTTCCTTATGTTTCTTTGCAGAATCAGCAAAGACAAGGGAAAAAAAAACAAAGAAAAGATTCTCAACTGTTGTATGTTTTCTTTTTCTATGTGTGTCTGATGATTCTTAACTTGTGTATGTTTTATTTCTCTGCATGTTTTTGATGTTTCTTAATTTGTGTGTTTTCTTGTTCTTCTTGTCTTCAATGACTCTTTACTTGCGTGTTTTCTTTCTCTCCTTCCTTATGTTTGGTGATTGTCAACTTTTGAATGTGTGCAGTGGTTTTGATTGGCTAACCCCAGCATACATAGTTTGATTGTTGGCATAGACTGTAGATTTATATACAGTAAGAAACGGATGGTATTCTTCTGCTGATACCAGGGTTGTGAATCAGGCATCTAGCCTTCTCAGACAGGGATGAAATCTTGGAGGACGTGTGTGCATGTTAAACTCAGCAGTCGGAAATCAGAGTTAGCCAATTAGGCCACAGTCAAAGCTAAATTTCTAAGTTTAAAAAAAAACAACCCTTAAAAGATTAATTATAGCGTTTGTGATTTGGGTATACACACATTTGGATCTTTATTATTTGCACTCATCATCTCATCTTGTTCCTCTTGTACCTTGCTGTGTCAAGGTTAAGCATAAACAACGAGAGTGCCCATTTGTAGGGTTCATGTATCCAGATTTCCATGGACTCTGTTATTCCCTCTGTCCGTCATTTTCATGGTCAGCCTCTTCTTCTGTTTCCATTTGGTCTGTATATCATTGCTTGTTGTGGTATATTGTCAGCTGGTAGCCTAGTTATGTGGCCAAACCATTCCACTTAGTGTTTTCTAATGAAATCTAGTGCTGTTATTACCTCCACTTTAGTCCTGATGTCATCATTTCTGATTTATGTGCCCTGTGTCTCAATATACATTGTGGGGGTGGGGGGGAGGGGCTGTGTTAGTGCAGTAGCTAGCCTGCTTTCCTGTTGGACTAGTGTTTGAATCCTACTTTGAGATGGGATTTTTTATTACATTGCCCATCACCACCCATAGTTAATGAGATAGTTCTGGTCTTGTATGTATAGCATAGTTAATTAGATAGCTTTGGTCTTAATACTTTCTTTTCTGTTGCAGCTGGGGAGTTGTCTGTTTGTGTTTATTTATTCACAAAAATGATTTGCTACTCTCCAGGCATGACTGGAGGTTTTCAGCTGCTCCTCATTGTATCCTACTTGAAGTGTTTTACGGAAGAGATAGATGATAATGATGATAACGATGATGATAATAATGATGATTTATAGAGTTTGCACCACCAAAAATAAAATTAAGGGGGAGGATAATTTATTAAAGATGTGACATGTGATTTTGTTATCAAGGATGTTAATGCAAACACACAACATCCACTGCATAGTGAAATTAGGAAGGTGAAGGGCAGCAGGTTAAAAAGAGGAAGGTCGTGGATGGGTCAAGCCGAAGACATTCTTCAACAGGTGTGTTCAATGGAAGACTTAGAACCTGGCGAGGAGTGGGTACAAGTGCGAACAGATTTCTGTACGTCCTTTTCAGTTTGCATCCAACTATACAGAAAATGCAGACAAGAAAATCTGGCAGCTGTGGAAGCAGAAGTACAAGCGTTGATTTTCGAGAATTCGTTAGACGGTGATGCTGTCATTTACACAGATGGGTCGTTCCTCCGACATGTGAGAAGCTCATGGACCTTCTCGGCACGGGCCAGAGGGAGAATTGTGAAGGAGGACTCTGGTGCTTTTGTTGAGACCACAAGTAGCCTGAATATGGAAGTTATGGCAGTAAGTAAAGCAATAACATGGCTCGAGACACAGACATTCACTAAGGCATGTTTCCTTAGCGACTCAATGAGCATGCTCAAGAGGATAGAGGAGGGGTCGATCCGAAGAGAATGGTTGCTGCCTCTGGAGCAGTCTCGGCTGGCAAAGATTAGTTTCATCTTCGTGCCAGGGCATGCGGGAGTACAAGGAAATGAGCGGGCTGACTGGCTCGCAGGTAAGGCTAAGGTGGAGGGCGGACATACCATGGACCAGGCTGACATTCTGAATGCTCTACGAGAAGTAAAACTTGTGCGAGAACCAAGTGATGACTGCGAATCTACAACCATGGTCAGACTGTGAGAACAGGAAATCAAAAGAGGGATGGCCAAACAAGAACACTACGCGGGAAGCCAAAGAAGATTGATAAACCAACACAGAACTGGTGTTGTTAGCCACTACATGCTGCGGGATTTGCTGAGGAGGGGATCCAAGCACTTATGGACTGAATGGTTCGATGTGCAATGAGGATGATCTGTCGACTAACTAACTAACTAACTAACTAACTAACTAACTAACTAACTAACTAACTAACTTTGTTATTAAGGGATCTTTCTGTTATCTGATCTTGCTGTCATGGGATGCTTCTGTCATATTATCTTTCTACAGTGTGATCTCTCTGTCATGTCACATCTTGTCTTGATGTTATGTGGTCTTATAGGATGTGATACCTGATCTTCTTGTCATGTGACCTTACTGGTGTGTGATCTTGCTGTAATGTAATATTTCTGTCATGTGATCTTGCTGTCATATGATACTTCTGTCATAAGATATTGCTGTCATATGATACTTCTGTCATGTGATCTTGCTAAAGTGTGATCTTCTTGTAAAGCGATCTTGCTAGACAGTGACATGTGATCTGTCTGTTGTGTTATCTTGCCAGACAGTGACATGTGGTCTTGCTAGAATGTGGCATATCTCTGTTATGTGATCTTGCAAGACAGTGATACATGATCTTGCTAGCTTGTGACTTTTAGCATTCTCGGTAACCTTGCTGACACTGATCTGCCTCCACAGCCCTGTGAAACTGGTCTTCTACAACAAGTCCCAGAAAGATATCCTCTGGCGGGATCAGCTGGAGGAGCTTTCAAAGACATTCTCCAGGTAATCAGCATTGCTGCATGGGTTGCAGACTGTGAATGTGTTCCTCTACCCTGCATCCTTCCTGGCAGTGCTATCTCTCCAGGACATCATCCTAATAGAATGATATAAACAACTACACATGTTGTTCTGAACCTTGACAAGTTATCTCAGTCAATGGATTTGAGAGATTGTGCCCAAACTGCTCCAGAATGTTATCCTCATAGAATGTTATAACCAGCCACACATTTTCTTTACCATAACAAGTTATCTCAGTCAACGGATTTGGGAGATTGTGTCTTAGCTGTTCCAGGACATAATTCTCATAGAAACTCTTATTGTATGCACTCAAAAACTCCTTTGCCACAGAGCTGCCTAAAACTTGCCTTGATGCAGATTCAAACATGCGCCAACCAGACTGGCAGGCAAGTATGCTAGCCACTGCACCACCTCGCCTCCCAGATCATGGTTAATTAGAGTAATGTGAAGCTAACTCAGTTGCAGTTCATTTTATGTTGACTTCTCGTCCTTGATTTGGGGACAAAAATGACCAGTACTTCAGAAGTCGAAGTGGGTTCACCTGAGGGCGAGGGACACTGGTAATAGGGAAAGCTAATCCACACGCAAACATCAGTCCAATGCATTCCCCCAGTAGTTGCCCGTGTGTGGACTACACTTGAGTTCAAAGCTAGAGAACAAGAAAATCAAACGTTCTCTTGTAGAAAACCAAAACAAAGAAATGTTCATCTCATTCAACGGCTGTCATTGCCAAAGTTATATTGTTTCAGATCAGATTATAAGGAAAAAAAATCCTACCACATGTGAACACACAGATTAGAAATGACTTGTAAAAATACTGGAATTGATTGTCAGATTAGAAATGACTTGTAAAAATACTGAACTTGATTGTCAGCCTTACAATTAACTTCATCTGGAATCAGTTGTTGGACTTGTTTCTGCAATTGTTGAACTTGTTGCCGCAATTGTTGAACTTGTTGCCGCAATTGTTGGACTTATTGCCACAGTTGTTGGACTTGTTTCCACAGTTGTTGCCAAAAGTTGTTGGACTTGGTGCCACATTTGTTGGACTTGCTGTCTCAGTTATTGGACTTGTTGTCACAGTTGTTATACTTGTTGCCACAGTTGTTGGATTTGTTGCTGCATATGTTTGACTTGTTGCCACAGTTGTTGGATTTGTTGCTGCATATGTTTGACTTGTTGCAGCAGTTGTTGGATTTGTTGCTGCATATGTTTGACTTGTTGCTGTAGTTGTTGGATTTGTTGCTGCATATGTTTGACTTGTTGCCACAGTTGTTGGATTTGTTGCTGCATATGTTTGACTTGTTGCTGCAGTTGTTGGATTTGTTGCTGCATATGTTTGACTTGTTGCCACAGTTGTTGGATTTGTTGCTGCATATGTTTGACTTGTTGTTGCAGTTGTTGGATTTGTTGCTGCATATGTTTGACTTGTTGCTGCAGTTGTTGGATTTGTTGCTGCATACGTTTGACTTGTTGCCACAGTTGTTGGATTTGTTGCTGCATATGTTTGACTTGTTGCTGCAGTTGTTGGATTTGTTGCTGCATATGTTTGACTTGTTGCCACAGTTGTTGGATTTGTTGCTGCATATGTTTGACTTGTTGTTGCAGTTGTTGGATTTGTTGCTGCATATGTTTGACTTGTTGCCACAGTTGTTGGATTTGTTGCTGCATATGTTTGACTTGTTGCTGCAGTTGTTGGACTTGTTGTCGCAGCTGTTGGACTTGTTGCTGCAGTTGTTGGACTTGTTGCTGCAGTTGTTGGACTTGTTACCACAGTTGTTGGACTTGTTGCCACAGTTATTGGACTTGTTGCCACAGTCGCTGGACTCAAAGAAAATGGAGTTTGATCAATTTGTGGCAGTTTGTTCCCACTTCAAGTATCAAAAGTCTCAGTTTTTTTACACGTCTCAAAGCCTAT
This sequence comes from Cepaea hortensis, assembly GCA_963921405.1. Classification (NCBI taxonomy): domain Eukaryota; kingdom Metazoa; phylum Mollusca; class Gastropoda; order Stylommatophora; family Helicidae; genus Cepaea; species Cepaea hortensis. Next base: position 13,669,044 of record OY992886.1, on the reverse strand, counting down.
TTGGCATAACGTGCTGGCTCCATATTTTGACAGACCAGTTGGCACTCAAGTGGTCATGTGATCAGTAGTACACCGGCCACCTTTTCTTCTTAAGCCATTTCCTGGTACCCATTCTAACTGGGTTGACCTGGGAGGACAATTTTTAAAATTTGCCTGGATGCGAACTCAAACCCATGACTATCGAGTCAGAAGGCAAGCATGCTAGTTTCTGTGCTGTCATGGCTCCCATTTCTGATTTACTGATATTTAAATTAGTCCTCTCGCACTCGCACTTTTGTTCCTCTGCTCTCTGTCTCGCCTCCTTACCCTGCATCTGTTCCGGTATAAGTCATTTCATTTGATTAATATATAAATGAATGTTCTGTCTCTCTGGCTCTCTCTGTGCCTCTATGTGCCTCTCTCTCTCTGTTCCTGTATCTCTATCTGTCTCTCTGCCTCAATCTCTTTCTCTATGCATGCCTCTCTCTATCTCTTTCACTGCATATCTCATTATCTCTCTGCCTCTCTCTATCTCTGTCTCTATCTGATATGTGTGATTCCATTTGATTAATATTTAAAGTAATTCTCTCTCTCCACTCTCTCTTGCTCCCTCTCTCTCTCATTCTCTTTCACTTTCATCCTCATTCTCTCATCCTCTCCCTCTTTCTTTCCATTTATTTAATTTGATCTATATATAAATTAACGCTCTCTCGCGTGCATGCTCTCTCGCTCTCTCTCTCTCTCTCCAATTCCCTCTTCATCTCTCTTCGATATGAATTATTCCATTTTGACAAACATTTAAATGAATATTTCTCTCTCTTTCCCTGTACGCACCCCAGGTTTTCAGTCACCCATGTTTTGTCTCAGGAGATTGATGCTGGCTGGAAAGGAATGAAGGGTAGGGTGTCTATGGAACACGTGAAAGAATTTGTGCCTACACTTGAGGAAACACCGAGACCTCTCTTTTGTATCTGTGGTCAGTGGGCGTACAATGATGCAGTTGAGAGGTGAGGGCCTTCTGTGTGGTATGATGTATTTTATGTGTTATGTTATCATGAATGACATCCCCATACATTGGGTATTCACATATGTGCTCAGACCTTTGATGATGCAGCCTTCTCAAAGTATCTTTACTGACTATTCCCATGAGAAGTTGATTATAATGTTACCTCTCTCGCCCTCAATGATGGTGTTGGAGATCTTGGCCAGGCTTCATTTCCAGTTTGTGTAATCGAACTAGCTTTAGAGATGTGTTGCTATTGGCCAGCTGGGTCCATGCTGCATTGAAGATATTGGTCCTGTGCATGCTTCTTCCTGCATGTATTAATGCTTGCCAGCTGGTCTGTGCATTCATTGCACTTTATGCTGGTGTGTAAAGAGTGTGTACATCCAGGTATTTTATGTGAGGCATGACATTGAAATGCTGTCTACCCATTCAGCACAGAGATATGATGTGTGGTAAAAGGGTGTGGCAGAATTATGGTGATGTGTGGTAGTGTGGTGATGTTGTGTGATAGGATGGTGGTCTGTGGTGAAGTGTGTTAGAACGGTGTTGTTTCATGATAATGTGTTGGTGTTGTGTGGTATGATGGTGTTATGTAGTAATATTGTGTGGTAGGATGAGGTTGTGTGATGATAATGTGTGGTGGTATTATGTGATAGGATAGGTGTTGTGTGATAATGTTATGTGGTAGGATGGTGTTGTGTGGTAATGTTGTGAGGTGATATGGTGTTGTGTGGTGGGATGGTTTTGTGTGATAATGTGAGGTGAGATGGTGATGTGTGGTCAGATGGTATTGTGGGGTGATGTTGTGAGGTTGGATGGTGTTGTGTGGTCATGTTATGTAATAATAGGATTTTATGAAGTGATATGTGGTAGTAAGGTGTTGTGTGGGGATATTATATGATAGTAAGGTATTGTGTAGTATTGTTGTGTGATAGTAAGTTGTTGTGTGGAGATGTTGTGTGATAGTTAGATGTGTAGGGATGTTATGTGATAGTAAAATGTGTGGGGATGTTGTATGCTAGTAAGATGTTGTGTGGGGATGCTATGTGATGGTAAAACATTGTGTGGGGATGTCAAGTAATAGGACAGTATAGTGATGTAATTGTGTAAAATCGTATTTTATGGTGGTGTTATGTCTTAGGATTGTATTTTGTGGTAGGATGGTGTTGTGTGGTTGGTGTGGGTAGGAATCTGTTGGGTGGTATAATAATATTTCACATTCATTCTGTGCTCATATCTTCACTAATTCGTCTTCTCTCATTTCAGTTTTGCAAAATTGAACGGCCTGAAAGAGGAACATATACATGTGTTTGCACAGAACCCTTAGATGAACGATTCACAACTTCGTCATAGACATATACGTACGGAACAACATAATTCCTGCCCTATTTCATTCCTGTTGAGTCCAGTGATGTTGTTAGGACCCCAGTCCGCATTGTTTCTTTGGATGGCATGGGTTGTTATTTACGAGTAAAACAGCTGTGATGCATATCTGCATGTTTTTGTGGTGTTTCCCAGGTGAAGAAATCCCTCCTTGGGTGTGTTATGTTTCTATGTGATTCATTCTCGTGTTATGTGAGTTTAATGAAGCTGAGATAAGCGTGATTTATCTCATGGATGATAAGGATAATATTATTTTTTTACCGTTCACTTGCTATGAACATGAACGCAGTCCATAAATGTGCTACTACTTCTAGTGCACTGGGCTAATTTTTGTGTGTGGATTAGCTTTATCTATTACCAGTGTCCCCCACCATCAGTGGCGAACCCACTCCGACTTCAGACGTACTTGTAATTTACGTCCCCAAGTCAAGGACGAGAAGTCAACATTTTAGTCCAACTGACCTGGTAGCTTCAGTATGCCAGATATTTAAGAACAAGCACACATATCCATTTTGCCATGCTGACTCCTAGTGATAATATATGAATGAAGTTGGAAAATTGAGTAATAGGGGTGTCGGAAGCAGATGAGGAATTATGTATATGGGATTTGGTAGAGAGTTTTGGCATAATATATATGTGTAGTAAAAATCTGGCCTATTCATATGCAGACTGTAATAAAAAAAAAAAATTTTCGGAAAATAGTTTCCTTATCGGCAGTTTGAACTTTGACGAGCTGTCTCCAGAACATCCCCAGTAGTGATTTTGGCATAATATGTATGTCTGGTAGAAATCTGAACTATTCATATGCAGACTGTAATACACTTTTTTCGGCAACCTGTTTCCTTTTTCGGCAGTTTGAATTCTGATGAGTTGTCTTCAGAACATCCCCAGTACTGTTTTTATTGTCAGTGTACATGTAATCAAGCAGGTGGTGGATTGAACTGGAGAGCAGCCAACAGGCAGTTGTTGGTTATGGTCTCAAGTTTGCAATGGATGGCAGACTATCTAGGGACAATGGCTACGGAAACTGGCCAGCATGGTCACTACCAGGAGGGAGTTTTTATTCTTAAGTCCAGTGCATTTACCTGCAGGTAATCTAAGTCCTGAAATGGATTGGCATTTATCGTAGTGGGGTTGGTATCCAGACTTTTCTCTCAACCTGGTACTGAAGCAACTGCTCCACAGGGACTGTGTTGTAGAACTGTCCTTCCCCTCTCCAAGCTCAAACGCCCACGGGGTGTACAAGATGGATACTGGAACTTCACATCTGCATCCTTTGTGGGCTCCAGTAACACATGGGCTGAGAGAAGAATTACTTTAGTCTAGTTCAGTTTAGTTTAGTTCAGTTTTAGCACCCATAAGTGCTCTGACCTACTCCTACCTAAAGCCTGAGTCTGGAGAATCTCAGCTCAGTGCATGAATTCTGTAGCACTGGTGAGGATCCAGAAATACTTTGGGTAGATTTTTAAGTCGAAATTTTCCCCGGGCAGCACCGTTAGGCTTCTCTTTTTTGATTTCCAACTGCCAAGGTTTTTTTTTTACTTGCACAACAATACACGGGCGTCCGATCTCACTATCCAGAGACCAGGAGAAATTTTGTTACTAGAAGTCCACGTGAAAAAATCCCAGACCTCACCGCGGCTTGAACCTGGGACCTCTAGCACTTGAGGTGGACACCATACTTCAGACCACTGGGTTTCAGAAATGCTGCCATCAGAAATAACATAAAATATGAAATGAACAAATGTGCTGAGTTTATTTGTTCCAAAATAGTTCAATCTGCAAGTTGTTTGTTCATGTTGTGTTCTTCATCCTGTGTTGTGTGTGTGTCATATTTCTGATTATGTGTCACATACGTCATCGAGAAATGATGTCACCCATTTCATCTCAGATTCTACAATATTAACATAATCTTTTTTATATAAATATATACAACAGTATGTTGCGTTTTACTTATGAAAGCATATACTTGTATAAATATGTGTTACTGCATATAAAATTGTATAGAATGTTATTTATGTTAGTGTAGAGACAATTTAAGGATTAATAATTGTGTAGCTGAGTGTATGAATAATGAAACATACAGTGTGTTTCAATAAGATAACTAGTATTTTAGGTTCACATTCTGAATTTGGTTTGTTGTGGGTTTATTTTGTTACATGTGCTCGTTTTGAATTCAAGAGTAGTCCTACAACTTCTAATGTATGGGACTGATTTTTGCATGTGGATTAGCTGTCCCTATTACCAGTGTCCCTCACCATCAGGCTTCCTGACTTCCGAGGTACTTGTAATTTACGTCCCCAAGTCAAGAACCAGAAATCAACATTTAAGTCCAATTGATCGCTGTAGGGGTTGAACCCGCTACCTGAGCATCGGTGGACCGGAAGTTTAAGAGGAAACACTGCTATCCATTCAGCCGTGCTGACCTCTGTATAGTGAATTTAAGAATCAAAATCACAAAACTCTGGATATTAGCTCCCTTGTGTTACAGAACTCTGGATTTTACCTCCCTTGTGTCACAGAACTTTGGATATTACTTCCCTTGTGTCACAGAACTCTGGATATCTTCTTCTTCTTCTTCGTTCATCCGGAGTTTTTTTTCCGGATGTGATTGCGTTGTGCCTGTTTACAGCAGAGCTGCGTTCTTGTGCCGTTAGGCCGACACATCCGACTTCTGCGGGCATTTGTTGACCGGGTTAACCTTCCCAGGAACTCTGGATATTACTCCCTTGTGTCACAGAGCTCTGGATATTACCTCCCTTGTGTCACAGAACTCTCAATATTACCTCCCTTGTGTCACAGAACTCTCAATATTACCTCCCTTGTGTCACAGAACTCTCGATATTACCTCCCTTGTGTGACAGAACTCTCGATATTACCTCCCTTGTGTCACAGAACTCTCAATATTACCTCCCTTGTGTCACAGAACTCTCGATATTACCTCCCTTGTGTCACAGAACTCTGGATATTACTCCCTGTATAAAACATGCAAGCCACTTCAAGGTGGGGACACATCAGAGGGGTTGCCAGAAACAGATTGCACCAAAAGAATGTCAAATATTAACTTCTTAAATTATAATCCCTCGGTTAGTTGCGGTTCCAACTTCACGGCAATACGTTACCCCATAATACTCCTTTCCCGTGCATATTGATTGCCATGTTGTATTTTCACTTGTTGTTGAAAATGAATTGACATGGCTTTGCGATATCATCGACACACAAGTCTGTTTATCCCCACACTAACCCCAATGAAGAGGTCAGCATGGCTGAGAGTTTTATTGCCGCACTCTTACACTTCCTGTGTGCTGACAACAGGGTAGTGGACCCATTCCACACACTGGACAATTGTAATTTACCGTTGACTTCTCATTCAGCAAGCAGTCGTCTACCGAACATAAACTTGCCTGAAGAATCTGTGGCTTATTGCACTGTTCTGCAAAAGACATGCAACATTATTAACCTCATTGAAAAAGACATGCAAAATTATTAACTTCGTTGAAAAAGACATGCAACATTATTAACCTCATTGAAAAAGACATGCAACATTATTAACTTCGTTGAAAAAGACATGCAACATTATTAACCTCGTTGAAAAAGACATGCAAAATTATTAACCTCGTTGAAAAAGGCATGCAACATTATTAACCTCGTTGAAAAAGACATGCAACATCATTAACCTCATTGAAATAGACATGCAACATTATTAACCTCATTGAAAAAGACCTGCAACATTATTAACCTCATTGAAAAAAGACATGCAACTTTATTAACCTCATTGAAAAAGACATGCAACATTATTAACCTCATTGAAATAGACATGCAACATTATTAACCTCATTGTAAAAGACCTGCAACATTATTAACCTCATTAAAAAAGACATGCAACATTATTAACTTCATTGAAAAAGACATGCAACATTATTAACCTCATTGAAGTAGACATGCAACATTATTAACCTCATTGAAGTAGACATGCAACATTATTAACTTCATTGAAGTAGACATGCAACATTATTAACCTCATTGAAAAAGACCTGCAACATTATTAACCTCATTAAAAAAGACATGCAACATTATTAACCTCATTGAAGTAGCATGCAACATTATTAACCTCGTTGAAAAAGACCTGCAACATTATTAACCTCATTAAAAAAGACATGCAACATTATTAACCTCATTGAAAAAGAATTGCAACATTATTAACCTCATTGAAAAAAGACAAGCAACATTATTAACCCCATTGAAAAAAAAGACATGCAACATTATTAACCTCATTTAAAAAAGACATGCAACATTATTAACATTGAATCCCATGTCATTTCTGGATTCTTCTAGAGACTGAAATTAACCAAAATTGTTTCATTGATTTATTTGGTTGTTTCTGGATTTGAGGTTTGAAGATTGAGCACAACCAACTACTGGCAACACTGATCGTATTCCAGTACAAACCTTGGGCCCTGTGCACGTCAGATTGGAAACTCAAGTCTAGTGCTTCCAGTCTGATGTGGACAAGGCCCAAGGTTTGTACCAGAATACAATCAGTGGTGCCAGTTGTTTTATTGTTAACTCTCCACTTGTAGACAGTTTGCCTGTTCAAAACAATTGTTTCCTATAGTGAATTATAGTAGTGAAAACACAAACAATAGATTGCTCAGTTTATTGCCTGGCTAATTCGCTGTGTCTCAGGTGGATACTGCAGAAGTCAGTTAACATACAATGAAGCAAACAATGAATCCTTATAGCTGAAATAAACAACATATATATCACTGTGGTAGTTGTAAACTATCATGTCTTTTTGTTTACAAAGCAGTGGGTTAGCTATTCAAATCGCATCTGCTTCAGCAAATTTTAACATGTCCATTTTGTCTGTTGTACAATGTGTGCCGGCTCCGTGGAGAAGGGTTTACGGACATGGTTCGTAATCCTGCATACCGCATTTGAAACACAGCTGCGGGCGATTTGGCAGCAGACTGCCTTGCATTTTATAAAATGGTTTGGGTGCCGGTCATTCAGAAAGCAATGACAAACTACTGAACATAAACTTGCCAAGAAATCACAAACAACCAAAAAAATGCTGGGGTTGACTGTGACGTACTGTAAAGGATATGCAACTTACTTTTTAACAGTGTGGATGCATTGTCATTGTCGATCATGTGACCAGAGCCCAAGTAGATTTTTATTTATTTTTTTTTGAGTTAACAGAATATTTTTGTATTATTTTTGTCTGTCATATTCTGGTGACCTCAGAAATTTGAATAATGAAAGCTTGAACCTTCAAAATACTTATATTGAATTTAAAACATCCTGTACGTGGGTGTATGAAATGTACAGACATCTGTACACTGTGTTAAATTAACATACATGTGTATACGTATATAACATATCAAATGTACTAAGAGTATGTCATACCTTTGAGAGAATGTTACTTCTTCCTCTTCTTCTTTCATTCCTTTGAAATTTAGTGTCTTTATCTGCAGTGTGTTCTTTAGTAGAGAATGGAGGGGGAGGCAGTTACAGCGGCAGTCATGCTGGCTGGAGGACAAACAGCACATGCGTGTTGTGTTTGTAAAGGGCTCACAGATTAGGATGAGAAAGGTGAAGACAGGCATGCTTCGGGCAGAATGGCAGGCTTCCATTCAGTAATACAAAACAGAGAGCATCTGTTGGATTTGTTCCCCAGGACATGCTGGTGTGGCGGAAATAACTGGCTGGGTCTGCACCTCTTGGTGGGGTACTGCTGTTTGATAAAGCAGACGTGATCGGGGGCCATTTGGAATAGTGTGTATAGTTCAGAAGAACAGACAGATCATCACGGCTGGGGAGTATGGTACTGCAGGGAGACCAGAGGATCTGGCTGATACTTAAAACTCTGAGGAAAGGTCAGACGGACACATAATCAGACTGCTGTTGGTACCATGTGTACTGGGCCTCTTTGCTGGTTGTTGAAGATGAGGACGAAGCACATATGGGAATGTCCCGAGTGTGATGCTGTGATGTTGGTTCTTGACCCAAGTCAGCTGTTGTCTCTTGTATATACTTAACTGTCTTTTTTTTGTTTTTTTAGTTCACTCAGTGGTCCATGGAGTTTATAGAGAATTGTTACTTACGAAGTGTATGTGTGTATATATATATATTGTGGGAAATGGCCTGTCACTGAGTGTCTTAAAGAGGATAATTAAATTAGAACATTATACAAAAGTAGAGATTGGAACAAGGGTTGCCGTGGCGAGGGTAAGCTTTAGCAGGATGAAAAGCAAGCTGACCAATAGAAAGATGTCGGTTGAAGCGAGAGAGGGAATGTTGGGCTGCTACATGGAATCTGTGCTTTTGTATGGATGTGAAGCTTGGACAGTGGACATCTGATGGCTGTGGGGGTGTGGTTTCTGAGGAGAGTGCAAAGAGTTCCATGGACGGACGGAGAAACAGATGACCAGGTGCTGCAGGAGACAAGTGAAAATTGATTGATTGGAGAGGTTGGACTTAGACAGTCAAAATTTTTTGGACATGTTGTGAGAGGGAGAACTTGGTGACAGCTGGCGAGATCAAAGGGAACAGACCAAGGGGAAGTCGCTTAAAATAAGTCGCTTAAACGTCGACAGGGTCGACTTCATTGCACCGGGTTTTATTCCATATGGCTCAGTCTCTTTCCGCAGCACGGAAAGCGTCGCACAAAGCACGAACTCCGTAGCATTTAGCGACGACCCACAGGAGTCTCCAAAACATTTAACTCGTAAACCGAAGGGTGCGGCCCGAAATCGAACCCACAACCTTCGGATCACGAGTCAAACGGCTTGACCACTTCACCACAGAGACTCCCAAGGGGAAGACCGAGAAGTAAATACCTGGATAGCTTGGCCACATGGCATGATCGAGACAGGAACACTGAACTGATCCACAGCTCTAGTGATCGAGTGGCGAGTCATGACCGCCCACGATTCCTGGCATGGCACATGATGGATGGATAAGAAAGAGTCTTAAAGAGGTTAATAAAAGTAGACCATTATACAAAACTATAAGAAAGAGTCAGTGTTTTTGGTCACATAATGATCAGAGAGCGTGACAACACAGAATAGTAACACTGCAACCTGCCAAGCGTGTCTGAGGTAATGTGACTGACATGGTCTGTCAGCTACCAGGGCTCATACAGGGAAGCACAGAATAGTAACACTGCAACCTGCCAAGTGTGTCTTAGGTGGCAGTTAAGGAGATTTGGCATGAGACTAGCTCCTTCATCCTGGAAAAAGCTTTAACTGGGAAACCCAACCAATCATGAACAAGCCTTTGCATAGTCTGGCTTTTCTCTCGTTGATTTAGGCCCTATGCTCCATAAAAGACAGATGGAGGAGAAGAATCTGTATCTGTTTTCTCTCTATTGCCCCATCCCTGTTCAACCACAGAAGAGAAGCTATAATTTTTTACCCATCCCAGCCTCAGATGAATAATCCTCTGACCGAATCAGTCACAATTTGAATGTTAATTTGAAAGGGATTGTTGTCCTTAAGGGGTCATGTTATAATATACATGTATACAAGTTCAGGCTAATGAAACTAGAACACTATATACAACAATAAGAAAGAGACAAACAGCTTTCTTTGGTCATGTAATGGGAAGAGAACATCGTGACAACTGGAAAGATCGAGGGGAAGAGATGCAGAGGCAGACCAAGAGAGGTTATGCTGGATGAATTGAAATGGTGGCATGGAAGAATATCATCAGCAGAGTTGATCCAAAACACCAAAGACCGAGATCTGTGAAGAGACATGAACACCTACGCCAGCTGGCAGGGCACTTGATGATGAGACAGGTTGTGAATACTATTTAACCCCTGCATTGCTTGGTCCAGCCTATGTCTGACTTCTTTTGTAGGGTCCTATTGTTGATTGTCATCATCATCATGTTCCATACCAATAAGCATGAGCGGTCATGTTTCGCAGTCTCACTCGATCGCCAGAGTCGTGGTCAACTCAATGTTCTTGTCTTTGACCATGTTGTTGATTGTGGAGTCAAGTTATTCAAAGTCTGTGGAACAGAGTGTGATTTGGATGCTTGAATTAGTCACTGATCCAAAGGCTGAAGTTCTGCTGTAGGGCAGGCTGGGAAAATAAAACCAAAGTTTTTGCATTTCTTTAAACGTAACAAAGAAATACAATTAAATTAAGAGTACGAATACAGGGGGAACTCTGTTGGGGTTCCAAATTCTTGGTTGGACTCAACTGGTTGGAATTTTTAGCTGAGGGCTGAAATTTCAGGGGTCAATTGTGCTTGTGTCCATTATGTATGATATGTAAGTGGCCGTGTTTTACATACATAGGGTACAAATGTACATACAGTATTTGAAATATGTGCAGGTAATGTTCTGTATGAGATAAAGTATGAAATTTTCTGAATAAACAAACAAGAATATAGGTACTTATTGTAATTGGAAGATTTTTCTCCTCTTAACTCTTTCGCTACCGTGCGCCCATCTGTGGACAGAATGGATTTGCTGTAATGGCAGTCCGCCCTTTTCGTCCCACAAAATGATCAGTGGTTTATTTCACATATTTCTGCTCCGTTTCGGAATTTTAAGTTACCGTAAACTAATAAGTAGTACAGCCGAAAGATCTCTACGCCATCTTTGAGCGGTCAATCGTTTTCTAATTTTGGATTCTTGTGAATTTTTAGTTTTAAGGTAGTGTTAATTTGTTTGTTTTGGTTTTTCACAATGGAAACGCCCACCAGTTTGCGTCCACGTAGTATGACTAGAGATCAAGCTAGATTATTGTTTATAATAATATGTGAATGTGAATATTTAGAAAGTAGTTTTAGTTGTGTCTAAAGTTTTAGCACGTGGTGATAAAGAAAAACCAGTGAATGTTCGTCAACAGCTGAGTGTTTGACAATGAAGCACGAATGGCTGAAGTTTACGTCTGTCATTATTGCTATGGGACTTGATCCAAGACCATGTATCAAAGACTACCGGTGTACAAGTGCACATTTATATACTCCTTGGTATGTGGCACTGCCACTACGTTTCCCAGTAATCAATTAGAAAATTATAATATATTTATCACACCATGTTTCATGTATGTCAACCTGAGGGTACCCCAAAAAAAAAAAAATTTATCCTCTTGTTGACTCTGAAGAATATCCAGGAAGCATTTTACCCATTTGAAAATGTGTCCATTGATGATATGATTATTTGGTGGAAGGGCTAAACAAAGCTAAAAAAACCATGCATTGTTGTCTCTACCAAGTCTGTAGTTAGAACTGTTGAGAGCGGATTGCGAAAACCGCAAAGCAAGCTGAAGATGGTCTCCATGAAAATAACACGGCGATGAATGGCTGCGACAGAATGGACCAAATGGTTGGATATTATAATATCCATGATAGGAAAACCATTACGTGGTGGAAGAATATCTACTACTAGATCTTTGAAATTGCACAGATCAATGCTCACATCCTACATTCCATATGGCAAACAGAGAAAGGAGGAAAAAAAATTGTTATAGAAGGATTTCAAGTAAAGGAAAGTGCACATCGCGAAGTAGCTCAGAGTATTCCTGAAAGTTTGACACTCTGCCTGCCGAAGAATTTCAGTCTGTTGCAGGAAATTATGCCGAAAGATTTACATGAGCCAAGCATTTAATAGAATTTGTCGGTGTCAATAGAGACTGTGTTTTTGCAGCACTCGAACTAAACGACACATATCATATTTTGTTTGCTCCGGCTGCACTAATAGACCAGACTTGTGCGCCAAAGTTTGCGTTGCAGCCTATCACAAATAGACTGCCACATATAGTAAATAAAAACAAACAGACATGACAATTAAATGTAAATCTGCCAAGTGTTGTCCTAATTTTTGTCTGACAAAAAAAAAATACATGATTCAGAATCTGCGGCGAAACTTCTTTTCGGATGGTTGATTGGAAGCAATGGTGTTTATAGTTTAGAATAGTGTTGTTTGTTCAGTAAATTCAATTGGATTAGCAGTGATCAGGATATTGGATAACAACGCCCCCTCGGTAAGTACAATGTTTACATTATTTTTACCTCTTTTTAACAAATTATTTTAGAAGTTATATTATTATTTGTATTTTATTTACAACATACAGCAAAAATTCTCCTACCAACATATTCCTTGTGCTATCTCCTTTATTTTGATATATAATACAACATTTCTGCTACAATGTTAACCATTTTCATAACATTATTGCGACATACACCAATTTCCAGATTTCGGCCATTAGTTTTTTTCATTTGTGTGAAAAAGACATGGTTCAGAATATGCACCAAAACTTCCTTTTGGGTGATTTAAATGAGCAATACTGTTTATATTCTTGAAGACAAGTGGTGTTTGTTTGATTATTCAGTAAATTAAACATGATTAGCAGTATAGGAGTGTAGAAAACACATTCTAAATGCAATGTTTACATTATTTTTACCTACTTTTGTCCAATTATTTTACAAATTATATTATTATTTTTATTTTATTTACAACCTAAAGCAAACATTCTCCTACCAACATATTCCTTGTGCAATCCCCTTTATTTTGATATATAATACAACATTTCTGCTACAATTGTAACCATTTTCATAACTTTACTGTGACAGACCCCATCTTCAAGATTTCAGCCATTATTTTTTGTCATTATTTGTGAAAAATACATGGTTCAGAATATGCACCAAAACTTCTTTTTGGGTTACTTTAATGCGCAATACTGTTTATATTCTTGAAGACAAGTGGTGTTTGTTTGATTATTCAGTAAATTAAACATGATTAGCAGTATAGGAGTGTAGAAAACACCTTATATGTGCAGTTTTTTAAATAATTTTTACCTCTTTAATTTCATTTGTTATTATTAAACCTCTCATTATTGTCATAATATTTGTAACCTATCAATTAATTATTAACACTGTCATGTTCCTTGTGCAATCCTCTTTAATTTGATATGTAATACAATAGGTCTTCTACCACCTTAACCATTTTAAAAGCATTATTGTAACACACCCCTAGTTCCAATTTTCTGCCATAAATGTCTGTTTGGTCACAGCCCAGTTTTTGTTTGGTAGTGAAAGAGTTAAGGCTGGACAGAACGGATGTGCATGCATCATTAAGTACATGGTGACTGTTTCATGGTGGTTTTATATTTGTTAGAAAACTGTTTCATGCACATTACTTTTGATCGTTGACCTCAAATTTAGATTTTGCTCATACCAGTTTGTTTGTGTTTTGTAAGTGGGATGAGGGTTCTGATTGTTTTGCACATCTCTGTGGCTGTTATATTACATAGGTAATGATATGACTGACCTGTGCAGTCACATTGAGAACAATGTCTCGAAACAGATGTACATTTAAATGTTTTAATTGACATAGGGGCATGCACAAAATTAGATATGTGTGGCAGAGATTAGGAGCATAATAGGCCAAGCAAATGCTGTATTTCGGAACATGAAAAGTGTGTGATGTGATAAGTCTAATATACTATGATAAGTGTAATATACTGTAATAAGTCACTATTGTTCAATTATAGAAATAGTGTACTGAAATGTTATATAGGACTTTTGCTGTATGGCAGTGAATCTTGAAAAGTAAATGAAAAAATTAAGAAGACCATGGAAGCAACAGAGATGTGGTTCCTGAGACGAACAATGCAAATGCCTTGGACTGCCAGGGTAACTATCAACGATTGCCTGGAAGAGATTAATGAAAGTAGAACATTGTATACAACAATAAGACAGAGACAAACGGCTTTCTTAGGTCATGTAGCGAGAAGGGGGGTAGAAAACACTGACGCGAGATAACACTCTGACTAGGATGTTACAACAATTAGGACTTAAAAATTCATATGGAAAGACAAAGATGATGAGAATAAACCAAACAAATGATAACCTGATCTCTCTCGGCAAAGCCTCACTTCAAGAAGTGGAATCGTGATCACATTTAACTAGCAGTGTAAACAAACATGGGGGAACAAACAGAGATTATAATAAGAATAGAAAAGGTTGGGGGGGGGGGGGGGGGTCATAGCACTGGGAAATGTGTGGAAGTCAAAAGAAATTAAACTTAGTACCAGACTGAAAATAATGAACCCTGACAGTAGATCAGTGCTGCCGCATGGACCAGAAACATGGAGAAAATGTCTTAAACAATTACAAATAAAGTGCAAACATCATAAACTTGTGCATGTGCAACATAACATGGTAAGAGAATCACAAATGTGGAGCTTAGGGAAAGAACTAGACAGAGTCCAGTTAATCAAGTTAGTTGTATATCTTTTACAGGACATTGCAGTCAACACCAGCATTTTTTGGCCCTTTGTGATTTCTTGGCAACTTTACATTCAGTAGTTTGCCATTGCTTTCTGAACGACTGGAGCTCAGGCCATTTTATTAAGATCAAGATGGTCTGCTGCTAAATCGGCCGCAGCTGGAATGCGAGATACGAATTGCTCTGCAATCCCTTCGCTACAGAGAGCCGACAGTTAATCAAGGGGTGAGAAAACAAATGTTGGTGCTGGATAGGATCACGTTGGGAAACAGCATGACAGTAGTATAAATAGAAACTCTTTCTAGACTTCACAGGGCAAATGAAATAGGGGAAAAACCTAAAATTACATGAAGGAGAAATTTAGAGACAGAATAATATAGAGAGCTAGTGAAGGAAACTGCACGAGGTAGCAAAAGATAGGACGGCATGGCATGACTTGATTGATGAGCTGTTCTTCAATGGGAAATCTTCTTCATGCTCGCTCACTTTGAAATCAAGCAGCGTCCATATGACTATTTATAGTAGTGTTGGACTGAATTTTGCGTGTGGGTTAGCTTTCCCTTTTAACAGTGTCCCTTGCCATCAGGCAAACCCACTCCGACTTCAGAGGTACTTGTAATTTAAGTCCCCAAGTCAAGGGCGACAGGTCAACATTTTAGTCCAGCTGTCCAGTGTAGGGTTGAACAGCTTAGCTCGGCATCAGCACACCGGATGTCTAAGAACACGTATTCTTACCCACTCGGCCATGCGGACCTGCCAATGGGAAATAAAGGGGCGGAGAGTGTGTCTGCACAGGCCAGTCAATCTAAACATATAACTTTGAATGTTGTTGGGGTCTGTTTAGACGACCTACACTGATCTCATTGTTTATGTCTCTTGTACAAACTGCTGAACATACTCTGCAGAACTGTACTCTGTACGGCCAGCTAAAAAACATATACTGGCCCACTGCGTCAGCATGGAACTCCCAGTTGCATGGAGCTATTGGGGAACTACCAAGAATGTTTGAGCTTATCGTGGGAACTCATCTATTGGTGTAATAATCAAAGACTTTGTTAGCTCGAAGAAGGAGTGTCTTTTTATTTATGCTTGGTTGTATCCAGGCATGGATCAGAGGTGCAGATACTGGTCTCAAAACATAGGGATCGGGTTCTGATCCTCTGTAAGGCAAAGGATTTGATCTATTGAAGGATGGGATTTGATAAATTTAAGGAAGGGATTTGATAAATTCAAGGAAGGGATTTGATCTATTGAAGGAAGGGATTTGATATTTTTAAGGAAGAGATTTGGTATATTCAAGGAAGGAATTTGATATAATGACAGTGAAGTTACCAATAACATATGGATAAGAAACCATATAGTTGTGGAGAAACATGATCGCCTGTGCGAACGCCACCCTGTATGGTACATGAAGAAGGTGATACCACTTATAAAGTAACTGTAACAAACGTGATGAGTTGCTTTGGTACAGAGCACATATGTCTGTCTGTGTGCAAATATGCATGATTTAATTTCTCATTCATTCCATTTGCTCAAGTGATTCAGAGGTTGGCAACATTTGTGTGTGTGTAATAGATGGATACAAGTTTTCTGGATAATCTTCTCTTACATTAAACTGAACATGAGAGAGAAGAGGGGCCATTTGTTCATTGTCAATTATAGGGGTTCGGGAGAATGAACATTTTTTATTTTATTTTACAAGGGGGGTAATTAGTGGTCATTTTGTTATTATAAGGGAGATAAGGAGTGATTGTTTTCTTTAGTTACTAATTATAGGGTGATCGTTTTGTTTAGTTATCAATTGTAGGGGAGATACAGCCTGTTGGCTAAGACTAAAGTGTGGTATCTGTACTTGACTGGCCAAAACCACCAGCATAGGCGGTCATCAGTATGACTCACACGGACAAAGAACCTCATGGGGAAGCTGTGGCTCCTGGGAAACCTCGAGTCCATTTTTTTTAAACATAATAATAATGAATGATCATTTGTTTTGTCATCAATGGTAGGGGAGATAATGAATGGAATGAATGATCAATCGCTATAGCGACTAATTACAGTTATCGGCCTTTTGGCTAAGATCAAAGTGTCAATTTATCTGCCACCAGCAGAGACTGTCAATCGAATAGCACACCGGGATGTGGAACCTAATAGATCAGCTGTGGCCTCGGGGGAACCTTGAGGCTAAAGATTAAATATTTTTTTTAAATCTTTCCGATTATTATCCGAATTGTGGCTGGGTCACAGGATTATAAATCTGAGCCAGGGATGGACCCTAATATAACTTCTTTTCTGAGGTTGAACAGGGTAGGGGTAATGATAGAATGGAATGTAACTGACTGGCACCTTGCCATCTTGACAGACAATAGTTTGTAAAATGGAGTTATACCTCTCTATAACACAATGCCTGGGCTGAATTTAGAGACCTTGTGTTGCCCATGCAGCATGATCCCTCTCTAGACCTGCCTAGTTTACTCCAGAGTAAAGGTAACACCAATACGTCTGGAACAAGACAAGCTGTAGAAGCTGTCAGATCAACAAAGCAATGCTCTAACTGTCCGCCTGTCAGAGCTTCCATCCTAGACCAGTTGCCGACCAAGGCTTAGGGCCTGGTCTGCCCTGCCATGACATTTAGTCTTTAGGTTGCATTTTCTCGCACTAAGGTAAGGCTTCTGCCCTCCCAATTGCACTCTTTCACCCAAAGCTGTTGGCACAATGTGGGGTGTCGGGTTTGGTTATCGCCGCCCAACATCGGTTCTAACAGAAAGCAGGTAGTACCGTCTACTGTCATACGGTAGCTCGGTGATATCTGGAATTAATTATTGAGTATATGATGAAGTCCCATTTTGTTTAGTTCTCATTTACAGAGGCAATGATTTCCCATTTTGTTTAGTTATCATTTACAGAGGATGCAATGAATTCCCATTTTGTTTAGTTATCATTTACAGAGAAGGCAATGAACACCCATTTTGTTTAGTTATCATTTACAGAGAAGGCAATGAACACCCATTTTGTTTAGTTATCATTTACAGAGAAGGCAATGAACACCTATTTTGTTTAGTAATACCACCCATTAGGCATTGACTGGCCACTATAACATGTCCCATGTACATGGTTCCTTGAAAACGTGGTCTTTCCTATACATTTTAATTAGTTGCAGGGGAGATAATTAGAAATTCTGTTTAGTTATCATGTATAGGGAACTTGATGCCCATTTTGTTATTGGGAGAGTGGCCTTTGTATGGTTCTGTGAGTGTTTTTGTCAATCTCATGTGGGAGAGCATGAGTTTGTGTGGTTCTGTGAGTGTTTCTGTCAATCTTATGTGGGAGAGCATGAGTTTGTGTGGTTCTGTGAGTGTTTTTGTCACTCTTGTGGGGAGAGCATGAGTATGTGTGTAGTTCTGTAAGTGTTCTTAACAATCTTGGATGAGAGAGCATGGGTTTGTGAGGACACCAGCTTACTTGTTGAATAATGAAGTGTGAGGAGGGGTATTTTAGGTAGCGCATTGATCCATCATGGAACCTGAACTGATATGTCACTGCTCATAAACTGATTTTTATATTAAAATTTGGAACTTCCAGCGTGCAGTTTTGTGCGTTTTTAAATATTGTTTCGTTGTTTCATCTGTGTGCCTTTATGTTGTTTAGCTGTTTTGTTCCTAAGCAATAAATGAATCACCACAAAACAAGACAGTAAGCTTGACTAGAACATGTTCGCAAGTAACAAAATGGACATTGCGGCTAAAGCATTCATCAGCACAGAAACAGACAAACACCGACACAACTACATGAAAATATCAATATAAAAGTTACCCATCTGTCTTCTTGTTGTGGGCTGGGCACGTCTTTCATTGGATCCGCGTGAATTTTTCCAAAACAGTGAATGAACCGGTTGTGTGGATGAGGGGGTCAATGGGCTCAAGGTGTTCCTAAGCAATGAACGATGCTGCTTGTCTGTTACTGAGGCTTGTAAGAATAAGCAATGAATATTAACTCTGTAACCTAGCATGTATGTTGTAAGCACTCCTGATGACCTCTATTGGAATCCCATCCTTACCTGGGGCCTTTCCTGATGCAAGTTTATTTATAGCACACTTAACTTCTGGAAGTGTGTCCAGGTGGTCAAGAGTTGGCAGGGCCTCTTTGGCATTGAGGACATCATCCGCTAGTTTGGTCTCACTTGAGTAAAGCTTCAAATAGTGCTCTATCCATCTGCTGTTTCTTATCAGTGATAATTTCTCTAGTCAAGGCGAGTCTTAAGAGAGATATCTTATATTTATCCATTAAGGGCTGCAGTGTCTGGCTGTTTGCCGCAAACCAGTAACACCTCTTATGATCCACAGTGCCGTTAACCCCTACCGCTGTTTTATAAAGAGTTTCCTTAAGTTTACCACACTTTTCACTTGCTGTACAATTTTCTTATGTATCAGTGAAAGCGTCTTCAAGTTGCTGTTGAGCCCAAAGTCTTTGCAGGCGGCTGCAAAACGATCTGTGAGCTGTTGGAGATCTTTTGCTGTATAGTGTATGAGCAGTCTCTGTGGTGAAGTGGTCAAGCCGTTTGACTCGTGATCCGAAGGTTGTGGGTTCGATTTCGGGCAGCACCCTTCGGTTTACGAGTTAAATATTTCGGAGACTCCTGTGGGTCGTCGCTAAAAGCTACGGAGTTCGTGTTTTGTGCGACGCTTTCCGTGCTGCGGAAAAAGACCGAGCCATGTGGGATAAAACCCAGTGCAATGAAGTCGACCCTGTCGACTTTTAAGCGACTTTTTTAAAGTGTATGAGCAGTCAGTGCTGCATCTGCGAAAAGCAGTTCTCTTATACATCTTGATCTTATTTTGGTCTTTGCCTTGAGTCTTGATGGGTTAAAAAGTTTGCCATCAGATCTTGTATGGAGGTATATGCCTTCAGTGGCAGTCCCAAATGCCTGCTTTAAGAGAATGGCAAAGAAAATACCAAAAAGTGTATGAGCAAGCACGCAACCCTGCTTTACTCCACTGCTGATGCTGAATGGCTGGGATGTTGAGCCGTCAAACAAAATGGTCCCCTGCATGTTTTCGTTAAAAAGAAAAGAAAGAAAAGTAATACTGTGTAAGATATTATACTATTTCAGAGACCCTTTATAGATTAACTAGCTGACCCGGCCCGGCTTCGCCCAGGCCCTGGCGGGGATCTTATCTATCTATCTGTCTGTCTGTCTGCTTGTCTGTCTGTCTGTCTGACCTGGCCCGGCTTCGTCCAGCTCTTGGTGGGGAGCATCTCATTTAATTCATATAAGTAGTCATATAAGATCCTGTTCCCGTTCCCGACTATCTGTCTGTCTGACCCGGCCCGGCTTCGCCCAGACCCTGATGGGGAGCATCTCATTTAATTCATATAAGTTCCCGTTCCCGACTGTCTGTCTGTCTGTCTGACCCGGCCCGGCTTCGCCCAGCCCCTGGCGGGGATCTGTCTGTCTGTCTGTCTATCTGTGTATCTATATATCTATCTATCTATCTATCTATCTATCTATCTATAGCCAGGGGACTTAACTTAAGATATAACAATGCTGCTAAAAGTTATGTCCCTTGTTTTATATTTTCTTATGTTCAGTCGTGTAATTACAAAATTAAATTTTAGTAAGGTAATAGCTGACAGTACATTAAAAAAAAACTATGACAGTTGGTTGCACTGGAATGAGAAGAAGACGTGTAGACAATTTTATCTCAATCGGATGGACCGTTCGCGAACGCATAA
This sequence comes from Cepaea hortensis, assembly GCA_963921405.1. Classification (NCBI taxonomy): domain Eukaryota; kingdom Metazoa; phylum Mollusca; class Gastropoda; order Stylommatophora; family Helicidae; genus Cepaea; species Cepaea hortensis. The sequence continues at coordinate 13,648,696 of OY992886.1, read as the reverse complement.
AGAATGGACCCACATACATACATACATATATACATCGCCTTTTATAGATATAGATAAAAGAGTATAAAAATCAAATAAAAAGATTGTTCGATTGTATAATTGCTAGACGCCTTCTATGAAAAGAGGAAGTAAAATGTAACAAATATTTAAAAAATTTAAATAATCACAGTATTTGATATATGAATAAATAGCTATCGTTTTCTTCCTTTCTGGGCTTAATATTCATTCAGATTATATTTATTTTCCCTCATTGCCTCATTTCCTGTAGTGCAGCGTTTTCAAACACGCTTGCAAATGATTGCGTTAACAGAAATAGATAACAAAATGTTTGTGAACAGTGAGACTAAAATTTTCAATATATCAGCATCATCATCATTATGTGCCTTGTCAAATGGCTTAGGCGATCATGCAATCTCTTGACGGTGAAGTACATGAGCACATGTCTACCAGCGAGTCAATGCGTGCACGGTGAGACCAAGAAGAGAAAGTGCTGCAGATTAGACCGTGGAACCTCCAGGAATGATCAGGTCGAAGACTGTGTTTTAGAGTACTTTTTCAGTAGCCACTGATACGTCTTTGTTCTTTAGTATTGGTGCCATTTTTCCAATGAGTGAATGAGGAAAACATCAGAAGCATGTATGAAGGAATAAAGAAAGCATGTGGTCCAATGATCAAAAGCAGTGCACCATTGAAAACGTTGACTGGAGAAATCATAACTGATAAGAAACAGCAAATGGACAGTTGGCTAGAGCACTATTTGGATCTTTACTCAAGTGAGACAAAACTAGCGGATGATGCCCTCAACGCCATAGAGGCTCTACCAACTCTTGACCACCTGGACACACTTCCCACCATAACAGAAGTTAAGTGTGCTATAAATTAACTTAAATCTGGCAAGGCTCCAGGTAAGGATGGGATTCCAATAGAGGTTATCAGGAGTGGGCAGGACACACTCACTCTACAGATCCACCAGCTAATAGAGCTATGCTGGCGAGAAGGACAAGTCCCACAGAATTTCAAAGATTCAAGCATCATAACTCTGTACAAGAACAAGGGCGATCGGAGCTACTGCAACAACTATAGGGGTATCTCACATCTGTGTATTGTTGGGAAAGTATTTGCCAGAATTGTTCTGCGCAGACTTCAAGTCCTAGGAGATCAAGTCTACCCCGATTCACAGTGTGGCTTTCGACATAACCGGTCTACCATTGATATGATATTCTCATTGCGATAAATTTCAAGAAAAATGCCGTGAACAGAATCAACCACTGGTTATTGCCTTCATCGACCTCACAAAGGCATTTCATTTGGTCAGTCGTGAGGGTCTGTTCAAGGCATTAAAGAAGATTGGCTGCACACCAACTCTTCTGTCCATTGTGGAATCGTTCCACACAGGCATGAAGGGTATAATCAACTTTGATGGTGCAACTTCTGAAGAGTTTGAAATCAAGAGTGGAGTTAAGCAAGGTTGTGTACTATAGTGTGTTTTTTTTTTTTTTTTTTTGTTGCCTCAATATAAAATTCAATATCTCAGTAACCAACTGAGGGAAAATGATGAGATTTAGTATATAACCTTATCATTATGTCCACCCAACAAAAAAATTTTTGTTCTGGAGATTTTACAACAGATTTCAAAGTTAGTTTATATGCGGTATATTAATTACGACTTAGAGATTATGTCCATGATTTTAACAGTATTACAGCTTCACCAAGACACGTCGCAGCACTTTTTAAAATTTTCACGTGATTTCCGTTTTGAAACAAACAGCGCGAAGATTCAGAGGTGTCTCCAAATGGGGGTTCTTTCATGAAACGTGATTATATAAATAAACTAGCTGACAAGGCCCGGCTTCTGGCGGGTATCTATCTATCTAATCTATCTAATCTATCTATCTATCTATCTATCTGTCTGTCTGTCTGTCTGTCTGTCTGTCTGCCTGCCTGTGTCGGTCTGTGTCTGTCTTATCTTATCTTATCTTATCTTATCTTATCTATCTATCTATCTATCTATCTATCTATCTATCTATCTATCTATCTATCTATCTATCTATCTATCTATCTATCTAATCTATCTGTCTGTCTGCCTGCCTGCCTGCCGACCGACCGACCCACCCACCCACCGACCCACCCACCCACCCACCCACCCAGTCAGCCAGCCAGCCATCCACCCACCCACCCACCTTTCTGCCTACCTACCTACCTACCTACCTGTCTGTCTGTGTCTGTCTGTCTATCTTATCTATCTATCTATCTATCTATCTATCTATCTATCTATCTAATCTATCTGTCTGTCTGTCTGCCTGCCTGCCGACCCACCCACCCACCCACCCACCCACCCACCCACCCACCCACCCACCGACCGACCCACCCAGTCAGCCAGCCTGCCATCCACCCACCCACCTACTTTTCTACCTACCTACCTACCTACCTACCTACCTACCTGTCTGTCTGTCTGTCTGTCTGTCTGTCTGTCTGTCCGCGCTATTAAATATTGATAAAAGTTACTGGAAAAAAACGTCAGGACCATGTGTTGAAAGAGGAAGAGGACTATTGGAGAAAGGATGGATTGAATTTTATGCAACCGAGAGCAATCATCAACCTACTGGAATCGTCCGACACAGATTAACGTCTGAGCAGATAGCAGACCTTAATCTACGTACACACTTACTGGGATATTTTGCTCCAACTATTCAGACGAATTGCAGGCCCTAAACATTACAGCATCAGCATCAGCTGAAGAAACAAGAAGGAAATGAAAAATAAGGTAAGAAATATATTCCTTCTACTTTCCTGTTAATTTACAAATTATTTACCCCGTGCCTCTGTAAATTCTCTGTCTTTACTAATATTACACATTGCTCGGGAATCTCCGTGGTGAAGTGGTCAAGCCGTCTGACTCGGGCTCCGAATGTTGTATGTTCGATTCCGGGCCGCGTCCTTCATTTCACGAGTGCATTTTTTCGGAGACTCCCGAGGGTCGTCGCTGGGACTACGGAGTTCGTGCTTTGTGCGACGGTTTCCGCGCTGCGGAAAGAAACTGAGCCATATGGGATAAAAACCCGGTGCAATGCAGCCGACCCTGTCGATTTTAAGCTAGTTCTTTCATTGCACCCACTCCCATACGAATCCGGATACGCCTTTGTGTGTCAACAGAAATTCCATTACCGTAAAAATTATTTTGTTAACGAGAAATCACTAGTTGTTCAGCAAAACATCAAAGGAATGTTGCCGCTTTCAATGATTTAAGTTGTTTTTGGACCTATCAAAGACATATTCCTTGGGTGGGGGTAAATATAAGACGGCTGGAAAATTTTCATAACGATGCAACAGACAGTTTTCAAAATAATTGATCGTGAATGAAGGCAAACAAATGTGGACATACTATAGCTCCCACCTTCTTTGGAATATACTTTTCACTTCTACTGAAATATGCCTTTCGGGATCAGGATGGTGGTATATACATTCACTCACGCTCAGATGGCGGCCTCCACAATGCTCAGAGATTGAAGGCCAAGACCAAAATTAGGAGGGTACTGATCAGAGAGTTGCTTTTTGCAGATGATGCTGCAGTTACGACCCACTCTGGGGAAGAATTGCAATGTCTGCTATCTGCATTTTCCATTGCTTGTTCTGAATTTGGTTTAACAATTAGCAAAAAGAAGACACAGATTATGTCACAAGGTGCACATGGAGTACCATCAAGCTTTATTGACGACGCCGGACTAGAGATGGTAGACCATTTTACATATCTAGGAACAGTGGTAAATAGCAAATTATCCCTAGATCAGGAAATCAACATCCGGATTGGTAAGGCAGCAAAAACAATGAACAGGTTAAGAAAAAGAGTCTGGGAGAACAGGAAGCTTACTGTCAAAACAAAAGTCCTTGTCTATCAAGCTTGTGTCCTTAGTACTCTTCTTCATGGCAGTGAAATCTTGACAACTTACTCACACCAAAAGAAACGTTTAAACAGCTTTCATATGCGGTGTCTGCAAAGAATTCTTGGTATTAAGTGGCAAGACAAAATCACAAATACTGAAGTATTGGAAAGATCAGGTTGTGTGACAGTTTATTCCATGCTCAGTCTTCGTAGACTTAGATGGATAGGACATATTAGGAGGATGGATGATAGTAGAATACCAAAGGACATCTTTTTTGGTGAATTACAGATGGGTAAGAGATCTCAGGGTCGGCCTCTACTACGATACAAAGATGTGTGTAAGCGGGACATGATTGATACAGGCATTGATAATGCACATTGGGAGCAAGTCGCCGCTGAACGTGTTGCATGGAGGGCAACTATCAGAAATGGAATAAAGACAAAGGAGAAAATTATTACAGATAAGTCACACACCGAGCGTGTGCGGCGTAAGATGGTGCATGATGGTGGAAATGACCACGTGTTCACATGCACCCACTGTGAACGAACATTTACAGCATGAATCGGTCTTGCCAGTCACATTTGCTACCGCCATGGGTAAAAGTTATTATGCCTTTTTGAAGCACAAACTATCAAGGTGCCAATTCATATATATATATATATATATATATATATATATATATATATATATATATATATATATATATATATATATATATATATATATATATATATATATATATATATATATATATATATATATATATATATATATATATATATATATATATATATATATATTAGAGGACCCGGCCCGGCTTCGCCCAGTCCCTGGCGCGAATCTATCTATCTATCTATCTGTCTGTCTGTCTGTCTGTCTGTCTGTCTGTCTGTCTGTCTGTCTGTCTGCTTGTCTGTCTGTCTGTCTGTCTGACTGACCCGGCCCAGCTTCGCCCAACTCCTGGTGGGGAGCATCTCATTTATTTAATTAATATAAGTAGTCATATAAGCTCCCGTTCCCGACTATCTGTCTGTCTGCTTGTCTGTCTGTCTGTGTATCTATAGCCAGGGGACTTAACCTAAGATATAACAATGCTACTAAAAGTTATGTCCCTTTTTATATCTTTTCTGATGTTAAGTCATGTAATTTAAATATTAAATGTTAGTAAGTAAATGTACAGACCTACAAGCACTTGGAATCAACGACTGGCAAGAGAAGGTCCACCAGAGAGACGAATGGAGACGGATTGTATTTGCAGCAAAGAACCTCAATGGCTCGGAAAGCTGAAGAAGAAGAAGAAGAAGTAAGTAAATAGTTGAAACAACAACAAAATCTATGATAGTTGGTTGCACAGGAATGAAAAGAAGACGTGTAGAAAATTTCATCTCAATCGGATGGACCGTTCGCGAACGCATAAAGAACGGACATACATACATACACACACACATACATAAATTGTGTTTTATATATATATATATATATATATATATATATATATATATATATATATATATATATATATATATATATAGTTATCTCCCTTGCTGACGTTAACATGAATTTAGATTATAATTGTTTCCCCTTATTCCCTCCTTTCCTGTAGTACAGTGTTATCTAACTTATAAAAAAAAAATGTGATTGGGAAAACAGAAATGGTCAACAAAATGTTAGTGAACAGTGAGACTACTAATTAGAAATATGATGATGATGATGATGATGATGATGATGATGATGATGATGATGATGATGATGATGATCATCATCATCATCATCATCATCATCATCATCATCATCGTGTGCCTTGTTAAATGGCGCAGGTGATTTTGCACTCACTTATCGGCAAAGTACGAGGAGGATTCAAACGGAAAGCTAGAATTGTTGTGTGTGTGTGTGTGTGTGTGTGTGTGTGTGTGTGTGTGTGTGTGTGTGTGTGTGTGTGTGTGTGTGTGTGTGTGTGTGTGTGTGTGTGTGTGTGTGTGTGTGTGTGTGTGTGTGTGTGTGTGTGTGTGTGTGTGTGTGTGTGTGTGTGTGTGTGTGTGTGTGTGTGTGTGTGAAAATAGTCTGTAAAAGTACAAAACAAATGTATTATTGTTTTATGTAGTCACCACTGCGTTCAAACGCAAGCCCTCCAGCGCCGGTAGTTACAGTTCTCTTCTTCCTCTTCGTCTGTCCAACTCGGTATAACAGAAGATAATAATATACTGTATATTAAAAGATGTCAGGTGTTCAGTATTATTGTTATAGTTGCATTTATTGTCTATTACATGGCGTTCGTTTACTATTGCTTTGAAAAGACACATATTTACATATTTTTGTCTCGTTGTAACACAGGTGGCTGTCATGCTGTCCTATCAATGTCATACCCTTCAACCCTTTCAACCCATTAATAAAATATGGCAGCCTCTACAAGGTTCCACAAACCCTAATCTTGTGTTAGACACAGTGTTTCAGCTAGCAATACACACGCAGTAAAATGGAGTTGACTGTTACAGGAAAGTTTAGAACATTATTCCATATAATCACTTGTTTATAGCAAGTCACTTGTGATATTCAGTTATATGTAAATATATCAACAGCTGTTTGTATTCCTAAACAAACAATGGTATACTCATAGCATCTATTGAAGTAAAAAACAAATAATGTAAATTAGTAAACATTAAAAAGGAAAACATAAACTATTAATATATTACATATTCATCTTTAAATATTAATCCTTTGGTTTGCTGTCTATACATTTCACTAAATTTTGTTGTTATTCGTGTCAGTTTCCAAAGTTATATGGACATTTATTTCTGGATATCCATTTAAGACAGACGAGGAGTGCCGGTCGAGGAGAACATTTCCACAAAAAAAGTGTACACAGGTCTCCAAAATGCAAAGTACTGCAAGTGTGCAAATTTTTCAGTCCTAGAAAAAGTGTACAGAGCACTTGTAGCAGCTGAAGTATATTTCCCCCTAGAAAAATTGTACAGAGCACTCATATCAGCTGGTCTTTTTTTCCCCTAGAAAAAGTGTACAGAGCAATGCGCCTTCTATTAAGTGTACAGGGCAATGCGCCTTCTATTAAGTGTACAGAGCAATCTAGTCCGCAAAGAAAGTCGAAAAGTGTAGTCTCAAGTGGTAAGAAGTGTACACAGGAGTCTTCCTCCCCTCCCCCTCCCCCCTTCCCCCGACTCCTGTTGAACACGGGTATATTGAAACAGTGTACAGAGCACACAAAAAGTGTATCAAGCTTTCAAGTTGCACAAGAAAAAGTGTAACAAACGGTCACATTGGCCACACGCCGGACAATTGGTCTGTCTCCCCGGCATCGTGATCAACACTCTGTGATTATTGTTCGTAATACCAGGAGTGTAGATCCGTATATAATGGGGGACTTCCTTTGTTGGGTTGCAGAGCGCTCCCCACTTGCCAGTCCCATTCTTTATCCTAAACACCCTAACCTTGTCATCCGCTGTAAAACTGTGCACCAGTTTTTTAACTCCTTGGGGAGCAATCGTGACGGGTAACCATTGGACGGTCAGCCTGTCTCTGTCTTTCTCTAGGTTTTCTAGAGATATTTCTATTCCTAAGCTTGGTAGAGAAAACTTTTTGCCGTGTAATTATTTTCATACCCGGCTTTCTGAGCCTCTGCTGACAGGTGGAAGTACAACCTCGTGGGAACCTCGAATCTATGCAGGTCGACGATTCCCCCAAAAGGTACACCTACTGGACCAGTTAGGGCACTCATAATAAGTGCAGGTGTTGCTTTAGTGGCAGCCCCGGGACTAGTAATGGAACACATTATGGTTCACGGCTGATGAATTTGCTGAACTTCGTAGTCGTTTGTCGGGACAGAAAATTCAATGATATTTGAATACATATTGAAATTTGTTGTTTCCGGTAATAATAATTCCAGAGAAATTTCCAGAATATCAACTCCAAAGAATATCACCACAAAATCCGGATGAAATTATATGCTTACACGATATGTTCACCGTCTTATTCTTTAAATTTGATGTGATCAGAGGGGAGTAAGAACTTTGTAGTATCTTCACATATTTTATTTGGCCGGTAAAACAGGCCGAAATAAAATAACGCCATGTTTGTTTAAGTTGGCCTGTATAACAGGCCGGACAAAAATTGGTTTGAAAATTTCCATATCCAATAAGTCATTAAAAGAATAAAACCATACATTAATATATGAAGAGAAATTGTAAAATGCATTAGTAAGTTATCATGCATCTAAACTAAAGACACTGTGTTTATACAAACTTTGAACATATCTTAAAGTTATTATCGCATTATTTACTAGACATATACTTGTATTTAATTTATTACAAAAATTTCATAAATTGTTAAGATAAATTCTTAATTATTGAAATTACAGAATACAGTTACCTTACTGCCAGTAATGTCCCTTGAAATAAAAAAACAGCGTTATATATGACAAAGATAAGATAGGAAATATGAACAGTCGTGCTCTAAGTCAGACAGGTAATAGAGGACAGTAGTGTTCTAAGTCAGACAGGTAACAGAGGACAGTAGTGTTCTAAGTCAGACAGGTAATAGAGGACAGTAGTGTTCTAAGTCAGACAGGTAATAGAGGACAGTAGTGTTCTAAGTCAGACAGGTAATCGAGGACAGTAGTGCTCTAAGTCAGACAGGTAATAGAGGACAGTAGTGCTCTAAGTCAGACAGGTAATAGAGGACAGTAGTGCTCTAAGTCAGACAGGTAATAGAGGACAGTAGTGTTCTAAGTCAGACAGGTAATAGAGGACAGTAGTGCTCTAAGTCAGACAGGTAATAGAGGACAGTAGTGCTCTAAGTCAGACAGGTAATAGAGGACAGTAATAATTTATGTTACACGGATAACCGGACAACAGCGTTATATATGATAAGAATAAGATAAGAAATATGGATAGGGTAACACAGCGCGCGATAACTGTAAGTGGTTCTCCCCGCGTTATTTATCCAAATTATGAATTCATGGACAGAATTTCAACAAGCTAGACCTGCGCCACTTCCTTTTGAGAAAATTTGTTCTACTCGTTGGCTTGTCCGGGGGGAAAAATTAATGTTCAACATTCTAATTCACACTATTATTCTTATTGGGAAAACGTAGGCTTTTTTCTTTTGGGCTTTTTTTATTTCATGGCTTGGCTTTATTTGATCACAGTGATCTGGTCGCGAATCTGAAGATCATACGCCACATCAGGGGCGTCACTAGGGGGGTGCGGGGGGTGGGGGGATGCGGGCCGCACCGGGTGACACCATCAAGGGGTGACACCAAAATAAAAAAATTGTGATGTGATTGACAGGTTTGCAGCTTTGAAGACCAGGATGGGAAACTTTTAATTTTAAATAACAGAAATTTTAATGATAAATATCAAAAATTTAACTTTGTCCGAGTTTGTCGAAGTTCTTTATTTATGTTTTACCTGAAGTATTGAAGTTATATTGTTCAATTTGTTTTCTTTCTTATGTCCTTATTAACTTTTTGACTTATTTTACAAACATTACTATATGCGATTATATATGGTACAGGAACACTCGGAAGAAGACCATGGTGAAAGTCTAGAGGGGTGACACCAAGAGTTTACCGCACTGGGTGACACCAACCCCAGTGACGCCACTGCGCCACATCCTGCACCTATTTTCTCTTTGGCCTTCCTCTTCCTCTCTTCCCCTCCTTTATTGTTCTCTCCAAACGTTCGTGACGTTTCAAGTGACAACATTTTTCAATGTTCTTTGTTTTATCGTCTTTAATAGCCAATCTTCTTCAATATTTAGCTCTTGAAGTATGGAGAAAATAACACAAAGGAATGCAGCTTTACATTTTATATATATATATATATATATATATATATATATATATATATATATATATATATATATATATATATATATATATATATATATATATATATATATATATATATATATAATGGATACGAAACACACGACATAGGAAAAACATACAGACAGGTAATATTACCTGTCTGTAATATTACCTGTCTGTACCTGTCTGTTACCTATTACCTGTCTGACTATATATATATATATATATATATATATATATATATATATATATATATATAGAGAGAGAGAGAGAGAGAGAGAGAGAGAGAGAGAGAGAGAGAGAGAGAGAGTGGGGGTGGGTATTTGTGTGTTATTGAGTGGATGCATAACTAATGTTGTGTAAATGATGTATGTATCTATGTACGTATGAATGTGCCCGTGTACGTGTGTCTGCCTGCCTGCCTGCCTGCCTGTTTCCTGTCTGTCTGTCTGCCTGTCTGTCTCATAACATGGTTTCAGTGTAAATCCCATGTACATGATTCGAAATGGTACTCCACTGAACCGTTACCACCCACCACCCCGATATCACCCCCATACCCCGGTCCCTATGACCTGCAGGCTCCCTCGGCTGTGTATAAAAGAAGATAACGGTGACATTAGTGCCAGTACACAGCTTGGAAATCTGAGATAAGTAGCAACATTTATTTTCAAATTTTCATTTTCTCTTCATTGCTGTCATTTAAAAAAAAAATGTTTTTATTCTTCTCATCCCGTCCTTATGCCGTAATGTAGTCACCGGAGGGTCTTCTCCGTGACTATATGTTGTGTTTTGTGTATGTATTTGTTTGCTGATGAAGGCTAGTCGCTGCAAGTCGCTGTGTATGTTTCGTAATTCTGTTCTGTAAAGCTGCTTTACTTTGTGTTATTTTATATTGTTATCTACGTGTTTATATGTTGTGTTTTCCTATGTCGTGTGTGTGTGCGTGCACGTGCGTGCGCGCGTGTGTGTACGTGTGTGTGTGTGTGCGTGCGTGCGCGTGCATGTGCGCGCGTGCGCGTGCGTGTGTGTGCGCGCGCGCGTGTGTGTTTGTAAAACAGGCCGAAATAAAATAACGCCATGTTTGTTTAATTTGGCCTGTATAACAGGCCGGACAAAAATTGGTTTGAAAATTTTTATATGAGAAGATAATATTAAAATAATAAAATACCATACAATATTATATGAAGAGAAATTGTAAAATGCATTAGTAAGTTATCATGCATCTAAACTAAAGACACTGTGTTTATACAAACTTTGAACATATTTTAAAGTTATTATCGCATTATTTACTAGACATATACTTGTATTTAATTTATTTAAAAAATGTCATAAATTGTTAAGATAAATTCTTAATTATTGAAATTACAGAATACAGTTACCTTACTGCCAGTAATGTCCCTTGAAATAATAAAAAAAAAAAACAGCGTTATATATGACAAAGATAAGATAGGAAATATGAACAGTAGTGCTCTAAGTCAGACAGGTAATAGAGGACAATAGTGTTCTAAGTCAGACAGGTAATGGAGGACAATAGTGTTCTAAGTCAGACAGGTAATAGAGGACAGTAGTGTGCATGTGCGCGCGTGCGCGTGCGTGTGTGTGCGCGCGCGCGTGTGTGTTTGTAAAACAGGCCGAAATAAAATAACGCCATGTTTGTTTAATTTGGCCTGTATAACAGGCCGGACAAAAATTGGTTTGAAAATTTTTATATGAGAAGATAATATTAAAATAATAAAATACCATACAATATTATATGAAGAGAAATTGTAAAATGCATTAGTAAGTTATCATGCATCTAAACTAAAGACACTGTGTTTATACAAACTTTGAACATATTTTAAAGTTATTATCGCATTATTTACTAGACATATACTTGTATTTAATTTATTTAAAAAATGTCATAAATTGTTAAGATAAATTCTTAATTATTGAAATTACAGAATACAGTTATGTCATAGTGTAGAAAGAAGTAATAAAGTCGAAGGTTGAATAAAAGTTTGTTTATTTGCGTAAGATGACAAGCCGTGTCTGCCTTGCTGGAATATCGGATGTTCACTGATCTTCACAACAACAATACGTCACGATTGAGCATCTCTCTCCGCTTTCACTCATAATGCTCAATCGTGCTGTATCTCTAATTCCCCACTAGATCCTAATTATAACCCAAACTACACATACTGTTACACCTCCCCATGTTGATAAAGAATTTTCCTTTAGAAGGAAAAATCTTTACTCCTAATCCCCCTAATTCTTCTCTAGATTTGTCAAGTAGTAACTCCTATATACTTCTTCTTCCATTTTACCTCTATACCTCGTACCATGTACTGTAACCCTTTTTGAACTTACCATTTCTACTCTTCTTTCATTTCCCCAAACTATATAGCGATCCACTATATATATTCCTTGGCTCCTCAAGTTCCTATATAAAATATGCATATTATAAACAAAATGGCTCGTAAAATCGTATTAGTACAACTGGCATTAGGAAATCACTCGCATTTCTCAATACAAGACAACCCGAACAACGAGAACAACGTATTTAGAAGAAGTAAAGAAGGGGTGCACCCAGTAAAAGGAATAAATAGTCAAGATAAGCACAAAGAAACGCATATTCCACACAACCACATTTACCTCCTTTGCCAATAAAAAAATTTGTACAATCAAATTTTTTTTTCTTATAAATACGTCATACAAAAATAGATCTTTGTTTTCTATAAACCAAGTTGATATAATGTTTTACAAGCTTTATATATACAACCCTTTATGAAATAGACCTTTTTACGTAAGTTTCAAGCCTTATATCTTCAACATTTAAAATTTCCAACCACAATCTTGTCCAAATTGCGTTATCTCACCTTTTAGCATGAGATTATGTTCAATTTTTATGAACACCTTTAATATAATTAAAGCTGGTTTTTCACAGCACCTATTTCTTGCCCCCTTCATGTCCCATGATCTGCCCTTTATCCCCCTATGTATTTCTTCTATATGCTGCTATTCACAGTTTTTCCCTTAAACTTCTATCTACTTATACTCTACTTATATATTCGAAGCTTTTCAAGCAACCTAACCTTCCCAACCGCCTATGTCTCCATACTCTCCCTCAATAATTTTATAATTCCTTTCTGAACGAAAGGGCTTTTTTTTTTTTTTTTTTATAAAGCCCCCTGTATTTGAAAAGTTAACTAATATTCTAACCAAACTTAAAACCAATTCATTAACCACATCACTTAATCTATCAATCCAACTGTTTACGCAAAACTAAATCAAAACAAGGCGTCACAATTATCCAATTAAAACACATTTTCAAAATTAATATGGCATGCATTTTATCAACCCAAAAGCAAATATTATATCATTATTAGACACTTTTACGGTCCAATAGTGTTTTACTCAAAGCACTATAAACTCAACGATCCTAACTTACTTAAACTAACTTTTTATAAAACCAAACCAAGCATGAAATAAAACATAATTCATATACATATAGCATTGAAACATAGTCTCAATAAAATAATCAATTAACAACCATCATTGCCCAGTTACACGAAAATAAAACTCCAAGTGAATAAACAAAGATTTTCCAAGTAAACTTTCTTAAAATTATTACGTATAGTGGCCCCAACAACCATACTAATAATGTACCACATCTCTATTTATTCAGGCCATTCCATTTATATATTTCCTAACTCCATTCCCATTTTCCTACCTCATCATAGCCAATTGCTAACCAGAGACATACTTCCCAGTATATCAATAATACCAAAAACTCCCCACCAAATTCTCTACAAAACTTCCTACAACTCTCTGTAAGCGAACCGCTTTTAAATTTAAATTTTTCATTAAAATTATGATTGACAAAACTGAAGATATTTCCCTTATCCCCTATTTCACATTCTCACAGAAAAGATATGTTAGATTGAGTTAGTGCGCACTTAGGAAAATAAGAAAAAGAAAGGAAAAAGTAAGAAGTAATCACACTTCTCTTTCCATACATACTTTATGAATAAAGTTTCAAAATTTATCTTCAGTTTCCGTCAATAATAATTGTTATTATCAAAAAAAAATATTGATTCAACACTACTAGCTTTTCTTTTTTTTTCTTCATTCCTCTCGTCAATTTCAAGTTTACCATTCCAAGTAAACCCATCAATTCAATGCTACATATGTGTATCTGTTACTTACAGACCAATATCCAAATCTTATAACCATATCTGCCGATATCAATGATAACAAATAGTACAAACATTAATTCCTCCTTTTTCTAGCCTAACTCCAAACACATCATACTACCCGGAAAATCCTCTTAATTAATCACTGTAAACTACAGTACAAGTCCTCTTACTAATGTAGTATTCACCATCCACTCATCTATTTACTTGTGGCCCTACCTGCCACTTATTTCCCTTCAATTTGTCTAAGCTACTAAAAAATCAACCATCAATTCCACCCCATAGAGAAATAACCAAATATATACATATACTTCATTCAAAACTACCTCCATATTGATTATAAAAATACCAAGAGTCATCTTCTTCATTTTCGAATTCTAACACTTATAAATTGCTATCTGCAATATTCTCTACTTATCTACTTCCTACGGTTCCACTTCTTCAATAACTCTAAATTTCTTTGAACCAATGCTAATTCTACATCAATGTCTTCTTCTTCGTACAATCCATTTGTTTCCTCCATACTACTACTACTTGACTCTGACTTTTCATCCATTTCTTCTTCTTCGTCTGTATGTCTCTCTTTAGCTGCCGCTAATCTCTTTTGTTCAATATCCCATCTAATTTGTCGATCACTATTCCTCAAGGATCTTTCTAGTAACGGCATATCCTCCCCGCTCGTTGAATAATCCCTAATTCTCCTCTGTCTTTTCACTTCTCTATCTCTTTGTCTATCCATTCTCCTTTTCGTTGCCTGTCTAGTGTTCCTAAACGGAGCACTTATTTCCTCCTCCATACTATCATAATGAGTCTCATTCAACTTTTCTTCTTCTATTGTTTTCGGTATCGTCTGTTCTTGAGTATCATCAAAACCTGGAGTTGCTAATAAGCGATTTTGTGCTGGATCTCTTCTAACTCCTGGGGTTACTGTAGCACCTCTAACGAGTTGTTCATCTAAAAACCTTGTGTCTGAATAATAATTATTATTATTATTATATTCTATCTCTTCTTCATCTCTCCTTAAGTGTTCCACGTGTGCCCTTGCTACATGTCCCGTGACCTGGTTCTTGATTTTATACGATACTTTACCTAGTTTTTCCAAAATATAATACCCTGGAATCCAACGATTATCAAACTTAGAGTTTCTCCTATGCTTCTTGTAATAGACTCTATCACCAACCTTAAATTCCTGCAAGTTTGTATTTATATTCTTGTACTTTTTCTGCCTTTCCCTAGCTTTAATTATATTATTCCTTAGTCTTACGTGTGCTTTATGCATTTCCTGTATTATAACCTCTTGAAAGTCTTCACCCATATATTTCCGTCTAGGTTTTAATAGATTGTCTATAGGTAGTATCGGTTCTCTCCCGTATATTAAATAATATGGTGAAAAACCCGTGCTTTCATTTTGATTAGTACGAATGGCGTTAAGGGCAGGTCCTAAAAACAAATCCCAATCCCTTTCATGTTCATCTACAATCTTTGATATAATGCTATATAACGTCTGATGTTGACGCTCGTTTCTAGCATTGGAAGTAGGTCTATAATATGATGTCTTTATATGTTTTATATTTAAATCATTTAACAACTTTTCAAATTTCTTATTTATAAATTCTTTACCATTGTCTGTAAGTATACTTTGTGGACAACTAAATCTTGGGACAAACTCTTGTAAAAAAATATTGACTACTGTATCTGCACTCTTATCCGGAATTGCATAAACCTCCGGCCAAAGACTGTAAACATCTACTATATGAATCAAATACACGTTTCCTGACAATGTTCTGGGGTGTGGACCCGATATATCTAAACTAATCTTTTGCATTGGGAACTGAGGAATGTCAGTATCCTGCAAGGGACACTTTATTGTTTTCATGTTCCTCAATCTGCACTTCTCACAGGTATCCACATATTTATATGCAGATTTAAATAAATTTGGCCAGTAATATTTACTTGTAAGCGCCTTCACCAATTTGTCTCTACCTAAATGTCCATTTTCATCATGATATGCCTTTAAAAGTTCATTTTCTAAATGTTTTGGAATGTATTTCCTCAGTTGTTCGTTCCTTTCAGACATGTAGTATAAATGTCCATCCTCTTGTAAAACCAAATAATTCCTTTTATATTTGTTATCTTCTGTTTCTCTTAATTTTTCTTTTATTTGTATCACTTTTGGGTCCAGGTCCTGCTCCTCTTTCATATTAAATTTTCCTAAGTGTAGATCATCTTCCCTATGTTCAGACTCTTGGTCCGATGGTAGACTATCAATTTCTCCTCTAACTATTTTAGCAGAATCTAAAATATTTACTTGCCAGTTTCGATCGTCAATCTCTGGTTCTCCTTCATCTTCTGTGTCACCTGACACCTGTGGATAGGGAATCCTAGACAGTAAATCAGCGCATGTGTTAATCTTACCTGGAATGTACTCAATTTTCGTATTATATCCCTGTAAGTTCAATGCCCAGGTTTGTATTTTCCTGTTCTGCACTGGGGCTTCTAAAAAAGACTTTAAAGGCATATGGTCAGTTCTAATAACAAAATTTGCGTTATGTAAGTAGTAATTTAATTTTTGAAGAGCGTAATGTATTGCGTAAGCCTCCTTCTCAATAGTCGTCCACTTTCTTTGTGATCTGCTAAGTTTATGCGACAAGAAGTATATAGGCCTTTCATTTTTAACCCCTGGTATTCCAGACTCTTTTCCTTCATATGGTTGCACCAAACACGCTCCTACTGCATTGTCTGAAGCATCTGTGTACAGTATCAACTGTTTGTTTAAGTCTGGATGCGTCAACAGTGGTACCAGTGTTAAACTGTTTTTTAAATACTCGAACGCTTTTTGACACTCGTCATCCCACTTAAACCTAGCGTACTTGCCTGTTAAGTTTGTAATAGGTTCAGCTATTTTTGAAAACGCTGGGACAAACCGCCTATAATACGCGCATGTTCCTATAAAGGCGCGTACCTCCTTAACGTTAGTTGGAGCAGGTAACTCTTTAATAACCTTTATTTTGTCCTGGTCTGGTTTTATACCTTCTCTATTTATAATATACCCCAAATATTTTGTTTCTGTCTTTAAAAATTGGCATTTACTGAGCTTTAACTTCACATCATGTTTTCTTAACCTGTCAAACACTAACTTTATATGTTTCAAATGATCCTCCACATTTCCAGAAGTAAAAATCAGAATATCATCAATATAAGCAAGAGCGAACCTTTGCATACCTTCTAAAACTTCATTTATTAAGAGCATGTAGTGAGATGGCGCAGTTTTGACTCCAAAAGGCATACGTAAAAATTCATAAGAACCCATATGAGTACAGAAAGCACTTTTTCTCTGCGCGTCTGCCGACATCGGAATGCACCAAAATCCTGCTCTTGCGTCTAACGTCGTAAAAAATGTAGCGCCATTTAGCAACCCCAAAATATCATCTATCACTGGTAGTGGATATGCTACATTTTTAGTAATTTTGTTCAACGCCCGATAGTCGCAACAGAATCGACTCGAACCATCAGGTTTGGCCACAATTACCACCGGAGATGACCACTCTGATTTTGATCTTTTGATTATCCCTGCTTTCAACATTTCTTCTATTGCCTTTTCTACAATTTCTCTATTTCTTAAGGGAGTTCTATATGGTTTTAAGCTAATCGGCGGATGGTCTCCCGTATCTATCTCCATTGTTACCGTTTTTGTCTTACCCAACTCTAAATCACTAATTGCAAACACATCCTGATTCTCCTTTATAAACTGTTCCAATACTTCTTTATTTTCTGGTGAAGTCTTTAACTGTGCCAACAATTCCTGTTCTCTTGTCTGTTTATCTAGTGAATGTATTTGTGCTGTATTTCTTTTGAATGGATGGATCAATTCATTCATTCGTGTGTTTCCTCTACTTCCGCGTCCGCGTCTGTTATTACTTCTTTCACTAGAATACTGTGAATAATTAGTTCCCGGCATTTCTACTCTATCCGTTGCCAATATTTCACTAACGTTCTGTTCTATTTTCGCTACTACACACCCTCTGTATAATTTAATTTCTCTACCTGTGTTGTTAATCACCATAACTGGAAAGGTTAAGTGTTTATCTAACGCTATTATTCCATCCGGAACTTCCAAACCAGGCTCATCAATTATTTCCTCTTGTAATTCAGTGATTCTGACTGTGTTTCCTTCTACATAATATGGGTTTTTCTTCAGCTTCACTTGTATCAAATTAACCGACTGTGGTTTTAACGTCGTTGTCATTTTAACTCTAACTAGTGCTGATATATGCATGTCTTCTTGCATATCTATATAGACGTCCCTGAATTTTAATTTGTGTAAATCATATAAAAGTCTTACTCCATTTTTTATTAAAAAATCTCTTCCTATTAACATGTTTCTATTTAACCCCTTGACTACATGAAAAAGGTGTCTTATGTTGATCCCTCCTAACTTAAAATTTATCATTGTTTGTCCCACTACTTGTAAATTCTGTCCCGTAACAGAGTGTAAATTATTATGACTCTTAAATACTCTACAATTTCTTACTATATTATATAGAAAACTTTCTTTTACTACACTAACCTGAGCTCCCGAATCAATTAATGTACGAACTCTATACTTTCCTATTTCTAATATACAAGAGCTATAATCTGTTTTATCTTCTATAAATTTCTTGACTTCATCTAGTTGAAAATATTCTCTGTTCGAGCTATTATACCTGTTATTAACATATTCTCTAACCCTTGGGACCTTATTATTTACCCTCCTATCATAGGTCCTGCCTAATAGGTAGGGCGCCGATTTTCCTGTGTTCTTGTACCTGTAAAATTCCTGTATCCATCTACAACATTCCTACTCACCCTATTATTGTCATGTCTACCCTGTGTATTCGACTGGACACGCCTGTTATTACAAAACCGAAAAACATGTCCCCGTTGACCACAATTCCAACAGACAATATTTGTACTATTTGTGTTACCTACTGTTTCTCTTGTAGGGTATCTCATATTTCTTCTTTCCTCATTATCATACCTATTTCTACCTTGTAACGTCTGTATACCTCCTCTCCTATTCCATCCGAATCTTGTTTGTCCTATTTCCATAGGTTCCTCAACTCTGTCATCTCGATTACTTCCCACTTCTCGTCCTGTTCTTAATCTAAACCTACGTCTCAAATTTTCTTCTTGTACAGCAATATCAACTGCTTGCGATAATCTCTCAGGGTTTTCTCTCATTAGTTTAAGTTTCAAACCATCAGAATTTATGCCATCTACAAAAATTCCCACTAACATCCTCTCTACCTCTTCTCCTCTTACATTCTGTCCTAAAAATGCTTCTTCCGCCAAGTTAATCAATCTATCACTAAACAACTGTACCGTCTCTCTGCTATTTTGTTTAGCCTGCCTCAACACCGAAAATGCATGTTGCGGATCCGTTATCTCTGCGTATTTTCTGGCTAAATCTTCTTTGAATTGTTCCCATGTCTCATCTACTCTAGCCTCTAATTTCCTCCTTATATGATCCGAAACTGGTTCCGTTGCCGTCTGATAAGCCAATCTCATTTTTTCCTCGTCTGTTGCTGAAATTAAGTATGCATATTTTTCAATAGAAGTAACCCATTTCTTAAAGTCTCTGGCCTGACCACTAAACCTCAAAATTTCTGTTGTCAATCCTTGTTGGTTGATTATCATATTTAATTTTCCTACCGCTGTTCCCACTCCCGTCAACACCTGGGCCAAGTTGTCTGGTTCCGTCATGCTGAAAATACCGAAAGAAAGCAAGCAAAGAACAAAAAAACACACAATTTCAATTTCTTAATTTAAGGAGGATGCGCTAGGGTGTCCTGTTCCGCCATGCTGAAAATACTGAAAGAAAGCAAGCAAAGAACCAAGAAGCACACAATTTCAAATTATTTGTTTCTAAAAACTGGTTAATTAATTACCCTATTTATGAATCACATAAATTTACTAATTTACAACACACAATTCCCACAGTCCATAAAACTGTTCAATTAGTTATTTAGTTCCAGAATCGCAAAAATTTCACTTTGTTAATCCCTAAAGAGCACCAGTTGTAATATTAATTACACGAATCACCATCAATATCCTGTCAGCGTAGAGGAAGGAAGAACCCTGTCTTCAATAACTCATATTGAAACCAAAAAGTTCACTATAAATCCTCGTACCTGTTTCTTAGAGTACAATAATGTTTTAGACTCTGCTCTAACTAAGAAATTACGGCACATCACCGGAGATCCAGGAAATACAAATTGTCTCCTTAATTAAACAGTTACCTTCTTTTGCTCGCTGACGGATCCAGTTCACTTACACGAGCCCGCATCAACTGACAATTAGTTCCAGAGTTCCGGTGGCGGAGTTCAGATATCCCCTCTCGTCCTCAGATAATTTCGTCCTTCTCGTGGGCTGCTGGACACTCTTCCTGCTTGGGTCCCGTCTCATGGGATGCCTGGATTATTTTCGACCCCTGGTTGGGTCCCTTCCTTGATTCTCGAGTGGGTATTTCATCGTCATTTGGGATGGGTCATACATTTGGGTCGTAGGATTGACAAGGCCCAAAAATGGATCAGGTGTGTTTGGGTCGTAGGATTGACAAGGCCCAAAAATGGATCAGGTGTGTTTGGGTCGTAGGATTGACAAGGCCCAAAAAATTGTCAAGGTCAACCGAAGCCCAATGACAATTAGTTTCAAGAAGCCCGATCACGAATTTACGAGGCTTTTTCCATGATTAGTTGAGCCCGACAAATGTTCAACTTGAATTTCTGATTTTCTCAAGGTCCCAGGACAGGATGGCTCTTCTTGAAAAACGATAGGATTCATGCAACGGCCATGGGAGGCCCCTTGAATTTGATAACGTTCATTGGCTGGCGCTTGGAAATAGTAAGCCTTTTCTTTTGAAACTCCAGAGTTCAGATCGCGGCCCTGGAAAGCGTTGAAGGCTGAGATTCAGTTAACGGCCATTTCCAGTTCCCTGATGACATTACAATTCAGCCACGGCTCTAGAAAAGCCTCTTGATACTTTTATCTTCTGAGTTATATAGTACTTCGCGTGGTAGCCGGACGGCTCAATTCAGAATCCTGGTCACGGCTCCATATTTACTTCTGTCATAGTGTAGAAAGAAGTAATAAAGTCGAAGGTTGAATAAAAGTTTGTTTATTTGCGTAAGATGACAAGCCGTGTCTGCCTTGCTGGAATATCGGATGTTCACTGATCTTCACAACAACAATACGTCACGATTGAGCATCTCTCTCCGCTTTCACTCATAATGCTCAATCGTGCTGTATCTCTAATTCCCCACTAGATCCTAATTATAACCCAAACTACACATACTGTTACAGTTACCTTACTGCCAGTAATGTCCCTTGAAATAATAAAAAAAAAAACAGCGTTATATATGACAAAGATAAGATAGGAAATATGAACAGTAGTGCTCTAAGTCAGACAGGTAATAGAGGACAATAGTGTTCTAAGTCAGACAGGTAATGGAGGACAATAGTGTTCTAAGTCAGACAGGTAATAGAGGACAGTAGTGTGCATGTGCGCGCGTGCGCGTGCGCGCGCGCGTGTGTGTGTGTGTGTGTGTGTTGATGTAGGGTTGTTGCAGCAACACCCTTTTGCTTTCCGTAACTCCGGTTTGTAAAGCTGCATTACTAAGTGTTCTTTTTTTTCTGTCAGCTGGTAGCCTAGTTTCTGTGGCTGAACTGAACCATTTCACTGTTTGTGTTATAATGAAATCTAGCGCTGCTATCTCCCATGAATAAGTGGCAAACATAATTCTACGCTGTTACCAAGTGCTAAAATTACAACGACTCGGTGTAAAAGACCACCAGACGGTGAATAGCACGAAACCACTTAGGAATAGAACGCAAAAATACAGGTTTTTTTTTTTTCTGGAGGTTGCAATAAACCTCAGCCCCTATTGACCGTTTGTGAGCTACTAGGAAATGTTACGACCAGTCAGTATCACCAAATTAAAACTGAACTGTATAGGTGAATGATCTACCTTACTTCATATTATTCATGCTATGACTATTTGAATACGCCAGCCTACATCTTTAACTCCACAATCAGATTTAGCTGTTCACAGTTTGTTTCCTGTTTTAAGTTTTCTATTATAAAGCCTTGTATTAGACGCTAGCAATAAACCCTCCCTGACTGCAACACCAACTAGTTCTAATCTGTGTGTGCCTCACCAAACCAATAGACCTAATCCTAGGCTGGCAGCTCTATGCAAAACACATATCTTAAAATGTACGTTTCCTGTTAAAAACATTTATCTTTAATCTGAGCATAGCTTTAGTTACTACTAGCCCTACACTGAACCACAACACTATGGATGTTCGTCCATCACGAATGATGAGGACCATTCATTCATTGCATCTTTTGATTTGATGAAGAACGAATGACTTGCGCTTTAGTTTGGATTATAGTGAGGTAGTGGTCGCGCAACTCCATCGACCTCACTCTCTCGTCTGCGTCAATCTGGTTCCCGTGGCGAGCATGGCAAGACGACTGGAGACGAACACAGATGCAGTGGACGTTAGGCTGTCACGGCCAGTTATCCCTGTACATAACGATTCAACGGCCTTTCCGTCATTCCTTTGATTTTCAGTTTTAAGACAAGCGTAGCGACAAGCGAATGAGCGTATGATTACCGATAGGATAAACCAGATATCCATCGTCTAGACCCTACACTGAACCATAACTCTAGATCTACACTGAACCATAACAATAGCCCATAAAACGCAACATGATGTCTTCCGAAATGTTTGTGGATTAAGTGTGTTTTCGAGGTGAAATGGAGTTCGGACCGTGCAACGGACTTCGTGCACGCGCGCCCGGACTCCCTTCGACGTATCATCGGCGCCCCGTGGCGATAGTTAAGCCTAAAATGACGACCAGACGACGACCGGCAAGGACACAGCGTGGTAAAACTAAAAGAGCAAGCGCACGTAGAAGGCGGTTAAAATGTGACAGATTGGGCACCGGACACGTTCGAGTACTGTACTGGAACTGTGCTTCATTTAGTCAACGCCGACCCATTCTTGAAAAACTACTCTACGGAAACGTTATTGTAGTCTTACAATAAACACAGCTCGGCGACGGAACAGTCAATGTCGCGGGATTTCAGGGCTTCATTAACAGGCGGCACCTCGGACAGGCCATTCTGGTCCGAGACAACATACTGGTGTCTGAGATCGATATTTTCGCCTGGAATAGTAATGCCCTGCAAGTGCAGTGTCACATGACTCCTGGAGGATGTCGACCGGTGATGCGGATTTTGCCAGATGGACCAAGGCTAGGCCTACTATGACTCTTCTGGTCTAGGGGGAGAGAATCCGGGAAATACTCTACCCCAGTCAGAGAGCCATTGTGTGCCCTTATATTCTAGTACTTTCGGCTGAGTTTCACTCGGAACAAAGACAAGCAGTTGAGGACAGGCCTTGCTGGCGAGAAGTCGTGGTTTGGACGACTGTGCTAATTCGGTAAATGGAAAAAGGATTCTGCTGTCTTATTGTTTTTCAAAGAAAACTGACATAACGTCCATGGTGGGGACGGGAGCACCTCAATTCTGAATGCACTGATCGTCTTAAGGTTCTACTTTGTGAGAGACCTAAGTGACGGGACCAGAGAGAGATGACTTGGTGACGGTGGTAGCATTGCTAGATTACCTGCGTGACGTGGGGTGACGCGTCTACACAGCACCACGTCGCAGCGAAGTCTCAACTACGCCACAGTCCAGTCCCAGACATCGGTCTAAGTTGATCTTCAGTCAGTCCACCTGGTATTATGATGTCTGCGCACGGACGAGTATACTGTCCTCGTGTATGTGAACATTCTGACATTGTGACCCATTAGCCCAACTATTAGGGTAGAACTACATCACCCTTTACCTCGGGATTGTCGGGTGTTTCTGGAACGGTCTGACGCTTCATGATATGAAGTTTGGTGACAATAGCTACAGGGTCACCGGCTACCGATATTTATTGTGAGCGAAATGGGCTACTGGATCATAGCGCTTGACTGTTGCTAACTCCAAGTGCTTGTGGGACTGGTGATCGGAATCTTGATAAGAACAGGGGTGACCAGCTATTTCTGTGAACTTGAACTGTGTTATACGGTGGCTGCCACGGACAGTTATATATCCCCAGCCGTACCAGTGAACTTTTAGTTGATTGGCCTCAGGTACTTCTACAGAAATGATATTCAGACGTCATCACGTACCCAAGCAACTCGGAGTCACCACATCGACCCGATAGTCAGTCCAGCTGAGTCTACATCTAGCCAGAGACGCTCGACGCTGAGTGAGAAGATGAGTGACCTCTTTAGCCATGTGGTATCGTGCTCAGTGTACAGTGATGAGTAAGATGGCCTGTGGTTAATCCAGATAGCTATATCTTCTATCGCCTGGCGGTTGCCAGGATTCTCTCATGGACATTTTCATTGTTGTCATTCATCTTGTACATTATACCATCTAGTCAGTGTGTGTAGATACCAGAGTTGTGTCATATGTTCAGGACGCGAGGTGAAAGAGGTATAGTCCCGCGGTTGATAGTGAGAGAGACAGGAATCCAAGGGCTGGTGGGGTCTGTAGACTGAGATTGATCGTATTCCCAGAGTGCCTCTATTCCGTTGTTAAGGTGTGATAGTATCCTTCCCTCACCCCAAGGGAATACCATTACATGCAAGTATTAAGAATAATGACGCCAGAGCAGCTTGTAATCACGAACGTTTATGCGCGTAATGGGAAGGTCGACGTGTGACAATGGCAGAGTTTGTTCGATATGGATGAAAGGCATATCATCGACTGTGGGGACTTCAATGCCAGAGGCAGTCAATGGGGGAATAGCATCACCAATAAACAGGGAGAAGATCTGGAGGACGCCCTGGCATCTGCTACCGTAGTCTGTCTGAATGATGGGAAGGTCACAAGAATAGCCACTCTACCAGGTGATTCTGACAGCGTTGTTGACCTGGCCCTGGTGTCGCCCACCATCGCACCAAGGTCCGGTTGGGCACACTGGGATACCACGATAGTGACCACTACCCTTTTGTCATCCTGATCGAGAAAGACAGAGCCAGGAGTCAAGATAACAAGACAAACGCCTTCCCGTACGTCAACACTGGTCAATACTCCATAAGCAAGATCAGAAGAAGAAAACTAACTTCCTCCCGCAGGAAACAAGAAAGGTGGTTGCAGCTACCATGGTGGAATGGAGAGATCGAGAAGGCATGGCTGGGAAAGAGGCAGGCTGTCAAAGATTGGCAAAATGCCAGAAAGGCTAACATGCCACAGGGTGAGTTGGCGGACCTGAAGACTGAGGTCCATAGGACGATGACTTTATTCAAATCCTGCACCAAACAGGCCAAGGCCGAGAAATGGGACGAGTTCTGCATGAAGGTGTGATCCGAGCGATCTCTTTTGAAATTCTGGCGCCTCCATAAAAGCATGAACGGTGCTGCACAACGTAGGGGTATTCCAGACTTTCAAGGCACAGACTTCACATGGAAAAAGTCGTATGCGGATAAAGGTAAGGCCCTTCTTGCAAGGTACATAGAGCAGACCGACCAGAAAGACGAGCCCGCCAGACAGAGGACCACAACTACACTCTCCGAGTTGTGCGAGGGGTCGGGACAGACGAAGAATGCATAATCACAGCTGAGACAATACGTGCGATGCTCAAGAAATCACATAACACCGCCCCAGGCCCAGACGGCATCCGATATGGTGACCTACTGGTGATGTCAGATGATGACATGGAGGAACTGGCCAGAGAATTCAACACCAGTATCCAGAGGGGTCAGATAAAAAAAGGAATGTCTACACAGCTACTTGATGCCGCTGCCAAAACCGAACAAAGACCATTCCAAGATAAACGGCTACAGAATCATTACGATGCAGAACACTGCTGGCAAGCTACTGGAGAAAATGTAGAACACAGACTTGCTTGTGACTTGAAACAACTCGGCTGCTTCCCGCCCACACTTGGAGGATACAGACGTAACAAAGAGTCATGGCTGAATGCGGCGGTCTTTGCTCAATATGTTTACGGAGGATTTCAGGTCAGAAAAGAGACATGTGCAGCCGCCATAAACTTAGAGGACGCATACAATAAAGTATCTTTCGAGCACTTGATGCAAGCCCTCCTCAGACTGAAAGTGTACCCTCACCTTGTACGATGGATAGCTGCAGTCATGCTCCAAAGGAAGGTGGTGTTAAGATGCGGGAGTTGGTCTTCTGAGCTGATAACGATATGTCCAGGATTGCTGCAGGGTTCACCACTGTCACCAGTACTATTCAACGTGTATACGGTGCCGATCACTGAACAACAGTTGGACGGGAGGGGTAGGACTATGTCATTTGCTGACGACATTCTCGTGTATCGACAGGCGGTTGCCAATGATATGCAGGGCGAACTAGATCGAATTTCCTCATAGTGTGCTGATGCCGATGCCTTTGTCAACCCTGCAAAGGCATCGGTTACATGGTTCTCCCTAAACAACAATATTGTGAACACAGACCTGCCGGTAGTAAGAATGGATGGGAGCATTTTGAGTAGAACCCAGTCAATGACATATCTTGGCGTGAAGCTTGATCGTAGCCTGTTTTAACAGAGATCATGTCGATTATGTCATAACGAAAGCTTGAAAAGGTTTGTCAGCAATGAGAGTCATGGCGACTGCCAATATCGAGCAAAGACTGCTAATATTTCTGTTCCAAGGACTGGTGCTTTCACCCACCGAGTATGCCCTGACCATCCTCACAGTCAGCCATACACAGATTGTAAGACTTGAAAAGGTACACAACGAAGCCATGCGCATCATTTTGGACTGCACGAGAGACACCAGCTGTGTAGCAATGAGATACCTCCTTGACTTCCCGACAATGAACCACAGGATCAAGATCAGGAGAGCTCGTGCATACTTAAAAATAAGTGCAGATGAGCAACACCCGCTGCATGACGCTATATTCAGAGAAAAGGGTGACAGGCTAAAGAGGGGCAAATCATGGATGGACCGGGCGGAAGGTGTCGTCAGACAGGTCTGCAGTCTTACCAGTATCAACACCGGCAAAGAATGGGTACCGGTGCCTCCAGCTTTTAAGTGCACTTTCTTCTGCATTATCACACTCGACAGACGGTGCAGAGAGGAGAACCCTGCCGCTGTTAATGCAGAGGTCAACACAGCAGTGAGGTCGTCACAATAAAATATTAGTAACGATCTGGCCGCTGTTAGCACCGAACGTACTTTTGTGCCGGAAAAATTTATTTATATGGCACAAATGTAGCCCTACCAACCGCCCGCACACTTAAAACGCAAACAAACAAGCCATGGAGAGAGGTTCCGAATAAACTGCTTCTAAACTACCGCACAAAACGCACATAAACACCAATGAACAATTTGACTTGCCCGATCTTCCGGTCCGGTGTAGACTGATGCTCCGGTGTTCTCTCCTGGCTTCAGGAAATGCTGATGACGACGGTATGTGTCGTAATAAATTATGGTAATTTCCTTTAAAAACAATTAGTGTCCCAGAAATCCACATCCAGTTGCATACATATCCTACTTCTTGAATAAAAATTTCGTTTGTGACAAAAACTGTGCCATCGTCGCCGATTTGATAAGAACTGTCTAGAATATAACATTTTGCGTGATCCTAGGTCCGTATCACTACATTGGTCGCTTCCAAATGGCCGTCTCCGCTGTCATGGTCGCTCTGTTTACGTTTTGAATATTTCGGTGTATTGAGACTTTTAATGTCCGAACTTGAACATTTTCAATAGTCACCAAGATAAATAGTTATATATGATCCAATATTATTGACATATGATAGATATCCGTCTGAAATTGTATATTAATAATGTACTAACACTTGGCACTGACTAGTACAAACATTACGTGGTCACGGTCTGGAATGATATTTTAATTGCTAATTGATGTAGGAGGCGCCTCCATAAATTAATAGTAAACAGTAGTGTTGGTGAAGCTTCTCCAAAGTGACTTTATGGTCCGGCACTCCTGTTCCTTATAATGAGCACATAGACCAGGTGATAACAAAGGCCAAACGGGGTTTGGCTGCGATGCGGGTGATGGCGGCAGCAAACTGTGAGCAGCGCCATCTATGTCGTCTGTACGAGGGGCTGGTCATGTCTATTTTTGAGTATGCAATGGCAATCCTGACTCTCAGCCGTAAGCAGATAGAAAGGATGGAAAGGATACAGAATGAAGCTATGCGTATTATTCTTGGATGTGCAAGAGATACAGCATGCAGGGCGATGCGCTACCTTCTTGATTTTCCAACCATTGAAGAGAGAATACGCAAACACACAACATCCTCTGCATAGTGAAATTATGAAGGTGAAGGGCAGCAGGTTAAAAAGAGGACGGTGGTGGATGGGTCAAGCCGAAGACATTCTTCAACAGGTGTGTTCACTTGAGGACTTAGAACCTGGCGAGGAGTGGGTGCAAGTGCCAACAGATTTCTGCACATCCTTTTCAGTTTGCATCCAACTAGATAGAAAATGCAGACAAGAAAATCCGGCTGCTGTGGAGGCTGAAGTACAAGCGTTGATTTTCGAGAATTCGCTAGATGGTGATGCGGTCATCTACACAGATGGGTCGGTCGTCCGACATGTGAGAAGCTCATGGTCCTTTACAGCTCGGGCCGGAGAGAGAATTGTGAAGGAGGACTCTGGTGCTTTCACTGAAACCACAAGTAGCCTGACTATGGAAGTCATGGCAGTAAGTAAAGCAATAACATAGCTCGAGACACAGACATTCACTAGCGCATATATCCTTAGCGACTCAATGAACATGATCAAGAGGATAGAGGAGGGGTCGATCCGAAGAGAATGGTTGCTGCCTCTGGAGCGGTCTCGGCTGACAAAGATTAGTTTCATCTTCGTGCCAGGGCATGCGGGAGTACAAGGAAATGAGCGGGCTGACAAGCTCGCAGTTGAGGCTACTGTGGAGGGCGGACGCGCCATGGACCAGGCTGACATTCTGAATGCTCTATGAGAAGTAAGACTCTTGCGTGAACCAAGTGAAGACTGTGAATCTACAACCATGGCCAGACTGCGAGAACAGCAAATTAAAAGAGGGGTGGCCAAACAAGAACAATACGCAGGAAGCCAAAGAAGATTGATAAACAGAACACAGAACTGGCGTCGTTAGTAGCTACACGCTGCGGGATTTGCTGAGGAGGGGATCCGAGCACTTATG
The DNA here is from genome assembly GCA_963921405.1 of Cepaea hortensis. Taxonomy (NCBI): domain Eukaryota; kingdom Metazoa; phylum Mollusca; class Gastropoda; order Stylommatophora; family Helicidae; genus Cepaea; species Cepaea hortensis. The sequence goes on along the minus strand of OY992886.1, from coordinate 13,619,596 downwards.
GACTGAATGGTTCGATGTGCAATGAGGATGATCTGTCGACTAACTACCTAACTAACTAACTAACTAACTAACTAACTAACTAACTAACTAACTAACTAACTCCTGTTCCAAGAGCCTCCCATATCTGCCAGAATGTTATTTCCTTTTTTCCAGCTCGCTGTCTATCAAACAGTCCGGCAGTGCAACAGGAGAAAATCCAATGAACATTAAATGACTTAAGGAAGGCTGACATTTCTTTTCATTCGACCTTTAATATCGTAGATTTGTCACGTCATAGAAAAATGTCACCGTTCCCATGTTGATGGGAGGGACAGTGCCATGTGTATAAGCATACGTATAATATTAATAATCATTGGCGTGTCCAAATATATATACAGTTAATTAGCAGAATGTCAAGATAATTCGCCAACCGTGTATCGTTATCTGATTTGCATCCTTGCCGATCATCCTAACAATAACTAACGAGAAACCATGTCCGTTGCCAACTTGCTAGCACTGAGTCATTCTCTCGAATTTTGGTCTAAATATTTATTGCCGACCTTCCGTCCTAGTTTCAGAGTATGCTTTATTTACATAACTTACACAAATGGTTGTTTACTTCTTCCATTTACCTCTTCTGAAAGCATTTACGATAAGAATTCATCACTGTACAATTTTACGCCGCCTTGTTTCTATCAGCCCTATACCTAACTAGCCGGTTGATGACATATTACACAGTGACGTTTTTCACATAGTGACGTCACTTGGCAACCCTTGTCGTCTGCTGCTTCGAGATTAACTCTTCAGGTTCTTTTCACTTTAAATTCTGTATCTCATTCTGAAGTGCTACATGACACATGTTCGGAAATTGAAATACATGGTTACTTTGGATGATTCATCAAGTCATCCTCATTCAATGTGTTGATGAAGTGTATGTGCTGACCTGTGTTTGTTGACACTTTCCCAGTTGTTAGTATCTGGCGCTTGCGGTTTCTGTGTTAGCTGTCTGACCTCAATCAGGGTATCTGGCTTGTAACTTTTCGACTATGTTAACTGTTTATTTTGCAGGTCTTGTGTGATATTCTGTTAACATTATGTTGACCTCAACAATTTTTATTGTCATTTCTTATGGTCATCTTCTTGTTTCTTGTTATATAAGGCAAGGGATCCCATCGCTGATATAGTAATGTTTATCGTTTCATGTACTCGGTGACACAGTTATTGTCGACGTGTCCCGTGTAGAAATCGTTTGTAGATCAATCGTTCACACTTGTTTCATGGCTAGCTTATTACTCATGTAATCTTCTCAGGAATTTTCTCAAACGCTGTGAAAACTATCTATGAACTTCACCTGTTCATTATACTAATTACAGTTCTTATTGTTCTGTATTATTTCAGAGATATTGTTCTTTTGGCGCGATTGCATTTTTTAGTCTTACAACGGTGGAATATATGTTATCAATTTCTTTTAGCGCGATTGCAGCTCTGTTTACTAACAGTGGAATATATGTTGTAAATTTCTTTTAGCGCGATTGCAGCTCTGTTTCCTAACAGTGGAATATATGTTGTCAATTTCTTTTCGAGCGGGATCTCAGCTCTGATTTATATTTCATTCTGACAGTTCTGTATTTACATGAATTTAATCGTTGAAACGTGTAATTTTCACTGTTTTTACGTTCTTCTTGACTCGTTTTTGGGCTATTTTCCTGGTATTTTAAATCCATGGAAGTCCCCATATCTGCCATGGAGTTTATAACTGTATTTCTCCCTATATGCCGTGGAGAATGACTGGTTGTTCTTATACAATAGAGATAATTGTAGTTCTCGTTGATTGCAGCTGTCAAGACGTATGTACTTATCCGCTTTATCACTTTCACTAGCCACCTAGGGCTGTGTATGTCGCCTATTCACTTAAGCAAAGTCACGGTACTTATGGCTGTTGTGTGCTTCAACATTACCTAATCGTTTTACCACTGTTAACGAAGCTGATAGGGAACTGTGCTGATAATGTCACTAGCGCGGTCGGACGAGGGTTCTTCTTCTTCTTCTGCGCTCGTCCGGAGTGTTGTTTTAGACGTAATTGCGTTCTGCCTATTTACAGCAGTGCGGCGATATTTGAACCTTTTGGCCGACACATCCGACTTCTTCAGGCATTTGTTGGCCGGGTTATCTTCCCAGGTGGACGAGGGTTTGATGCTTGGGCTCTTCGCCTGCTAAAGAGGGACAGACTGGCCACCTATTCCTCCTTGTATCTAGGCCTAAAAACTACGAGGGTAAGTCAATACGTAAGTCACAAATGGCTGTAGAAAAATAACTAACAATGAAAACAACTTGAAACCAATTTATTTTTATACATACATTGTCCATTTATTTCTCAACATAATTTCCACCAACATTGATGCACTTATTCCATCGTTTTATCAGTCCTTCCAGACCAGCTGTATAGAACTGCGTGCTCTGTTTTCATTTAACTGCCATCCCACAGAACTATGTGACTTACTTATTAACTTACCCTCGTAACTTTTTCTACCCAGTTATGCACCGCTTTACGGGAAATTGCTAGGAGTTAAGTCCACTGACAACCCATCTTGGCGGGAGACATTTCGCGAGTGACGCCGAAGTTGAATGTGAAGTGAAAACGTGGTTTAGAAAACAGAGCGCGCAATTCTATGCAGCCGGTTTGGGAGAACTGATAAAACGACGGATAAGTGCATCAATGTTGGTGGAAATTATGTTGAGAAATAAAGGACATTTCATGTATAAAAATAAACTAGTTTCAAGTTGTTATCATAGTTATTTTTCTACAGCCATTTTTGCGACTTACTTATTAACTTACCCTCGTATGATGGCTCTATCATATCACTGACACATAGCAGCAAACTTCTTTGGGGCATTTGTTTAACCACGTTCACAGTATTCTGGCAGTGTCTTGGATAGGGGAAAGAAGCAGGTGCATCCATACTTCAGGGGCTGAGTGTTGAAGAGGGTTGCTATTGAAGACGATGAAACAGAGAAAATTGAGATATTTTGGTCACTTGGGGCGTCACGAAAGTTTGGAGAGAACCGTGATGGAGGGGTGTGTGCATAGGGGAGCAAGGCCAAAGAGAAGATGGGTGCAGGATGTGGCGGATGATCTCTAGATGGGTGTATCGGACGCGGGACATCTTGCTTATGATCGAGAGGTTTTCCGGAAGGTTGTTATGGGAGCGAGGTTCTGCACAGGGCATGCTACTGAATGAATGAATGAATGAATGATTGAATGAATGAATGAATGAATGAATGAATGAATGAATGAATGAATGAATGAATGAATGAATGAATGAATGAATGAATGTGTACTGTAATAGTACTTATCAGCTTTAGCACTTTCACTCCAATTTAAATCTTCTGAACTTTTACCTTCAGAGAGGCGTGGCTGATAGATTTCCGTTTTCGCCCAAACTGTTTTATCGTCCTGGCTATAAGTCTGGGATTTTCACAGACAAGGGATTTCTATTACTGAATTTTCGTGTGCAGTGTGATTAAATGCTTAGTCTACTCGGATAAGACCGACAGACAAGAGGCTCCTAGTACAAGATGCATACGTTAAACATCCCTCGGCTGTTGGAAATTACACTCGTGTAGGCCGTAATACCATGCCCTGGCCAAATGAACAGGGGAAACAACTAACACGGCTGTTCCATTGGGTGGAATGTGTCTGGACGAAGCCAATACAGGAACCTGCTAGGTGCATGTCGAGAGTTAGGATCATCACATTTTGAAGGCCTGAGTGCACGGGGGAATAAGTGGTCAGTCTTTACCTCTCTTAGAGGACAACGAACGCAAGCGTTAAACTCTCGTCTGACCGCGCTTATCACATTATCAAAGCAACATCCTAACCATTAAACCAAAACGCCCGCCCAGAAAAAGTAACCCCTATATAAACACAGGTCGCACACACTGCCCTCTGGATTATTTGCGAATCTTATGGAAAACCGAGTTTTAACTATGAAATATTGAGTTTTAACTCTGAAATTAGTCATTAGTCATTAGTCACGGTTCCAACTTCACGGCAACGGGTCGTCCCCATTATGCTCAGTTCCTGTGCCATGAATATTACACAAAGTGCTCCTCACTGCCCCATGTGACAAGTGGAACAGACAGGAGTCTCGGCAAACCAACAGCCCGCACAAGTACACTGTGCATAACGCCGCTGCCAGAATGCCAACACAAAAGTCTGCCACGAAAAATAAGTTCATTGTCGATGGAAGCGGCAGTCACTAGACAACCAGCAGACACACCTTACTGCATAAGGCAACCCAGTCAGTTCTGCGACAAGCCGGCCTCCATTATTCCGAACACGCAGTTCACACTACAAACAACCGCGGACAGATGTAAAAGCATGTCACACGAAATCTACAGTTCACAGTGTCGCGCCACGCACTCAACTCAGTAACAGGGCGACGGAACCATGCACTTCCAGTCGAACATGAGGAAAATTCGAATGCATATGGTATATACAAGCATAAGCATTCCAGAGGCCTTAACAGTTCAAATGCCTATCCTCCATGTTGGGGACCGGAAGTCAACTCTGAAATACTGAGATTTAAATCGGAAACATTGAGTTTTAACTCCGAAATCCAACATTGATTATTTGAGTCAAGAAGGGGGTTGCCATCTGTCGGAGTAAAGATGGCATAGAGACTTTTGTCCTAACCCGGTACCATAGTAGGGGGACTGTGTTGAAGAACTCTCCTGCCCCTCTCCGATCTCAGAAACCAGCCGTGTGCAAGGCCGTTGCTAAAACTGTCCGTCTGTGGGGAGGTGTTTTAGAATGTAGTCAGGTCAAGGTCACATACAACATTTATGACATGGCCTGGAGTCTTTGTGGCAACGTGATTATTCCTCCTGCCTCCCGCTCCGAAGGTTGTGAGTACGATTCCGGGCTACGTCGTTAGATACACACGTGCAATTTTATCCTAGACCCCTGGGGGTCGTCGCTGGAGCTACAGAGTTCGTGCTTTGTGTGACGCTTTCGGCAGACCAGCCTGCGGAAAGAGACCGAACCATATGGGATAAAACCCGGAGCGATGATGCTGATCCTCTCTACTTTTCAACTTATGACTATGTACTGGCTAAGATTAGGACCAGTTTGGCAACGTCCCCTTCACATTAAAGTACACTTGTTCCTGCAGCCAGGCGCTGTCGTGGTTTCGAGGAGATAGGTCTGAATGCCAGTGTGGTAATCATAGCTTTCAATTTTTATATTATCTAGTGTGTCGCGGGCTCTGTGTCGAAGGGGGATAGAAACACCATTGGTAATCCTGCATACCTCGTTCGAAAAAAAAAAAAAAAAAAACAGACGGGGGCGAATTGGCAGCAGACCTTCTTTCGTTGGTTTTCATACAATGGTAACCGTGCCGGTCACTCAGAAAGCAATGACAAATCACTAAACGTAAACTTGCCAAAAAATCACAAACAGCCAATAAAGTAAATGCTTGGGTCGACTGCGACGACCTGTAGAGGATATGCAATTTACTGTTACAAGTGTGTCCTCTAATCTCTACTTACTTCTTAAACTTCCATGGACGCCAATCAATACATGTGAATGATTTCATGCGCTTTCGGAAATATTTCTAGTTGATAGTAAACAAACTCCAATACCTTGTAAGCAATGATTTCCCGTACTGATTTTGAATTTAGATTGCAAACAATATTGAATATTGTTTGTAATCCATATTGTTATATCCTTCTGCAGCCGTTGCTTCGTTTCTTTTGTTTCTTTTGAATAACGAAGACACAAACAATAGATGACCTGACATATTTCGTTGCATCTCATCAGGTACATACAGTAGAAATTACACAACATAAAATAATTAGATAAATCCTTTAGTTGCAAAAGCCATCATGATTAATCTGCATAGACCCGTTTTGTGCAAACAGAAAGACATGATAGTCAGTTTAAAATTAACGTTATAGACAAGTGAAATTACTTCGCAAATGTGTGTATATTTCAGCTGGAAGGATTTATCTATTTACTTTATTTTATGTTGTGTGATTTCTACAGTTATTACCTGACGAGATGCAGCGAAATATGCCAGGTAATAAATCGTGCTATCTATTGTTTGTCTCTTCGTTATTCGAATTCAACACATCGCTCAGAAAGAATACCTGTAAGGTAACTTGTTTTAAAGCCGGCGTCAAGCACTCGAAAGATGAATAAGCGTGTACTTTCAGTGAGTAACACGCACTTACGTCCACTTCGAACCCACACAACTATAACTGACAAGTGCAGATAATTACTGCTACTACCACAGCACAAATCGACGTGTAGTGTGCTCTTAGATGTAGATTATAAAAGTAGTCCATGGAACAAGCTGCGTCGATGGCTTCTTATCACGGACGACTCATGCGGCTGAAAAGAAACTGATAAAGTGTGAATAGTTGGATTGGATTAATATATGATCTTACGAAAGGTAGGGCGAGGCATTCGCCGTGTCGTTTGTATGGATAGGTTGTAGTTGGGCGTTGCCTGAAAATTACAATTCGAAAATTCGGGTAATAAATCGTGTTTAGATTGTGGTTTTAATTAGATGTGTTTACTGTATTCTAGTGGATTCTGTGCGTGGAGGATAAGGAAAGAAACTATTGTTGGTTGGGAGTAGGCTATCAGAGACTGGTAAGTTGTTTTGAAATTTGCGATTGGGTTTTAGCGGTGTTAAAATATATAGCACATTGATGAACACGCTCTGTGTATGTTGTAGCAGTGTTAAAATATATTGAAAATTGATGAGTCAGTCTAGGTTGTAGCATGCATTATATAGCAAATTGATGATGAGCACGTTCTGTCTAGGTTGTAGCAGTGTTAAAATATATAGCACATTGATGAGTACGTTCTGAGTAGGTTATAGCATATAATATATAGCAACGTTCTGTCTAGGTTGTAGGATGTAATATATAGCACATTGATGAGTATGCTTTGTCTAGGTTGTAGCATGCAGTATATACCACACTGATGAGTTTGTTCTATTTAGGTTGTAGTCTGTAATATATAGCACACTGACGAGTACGTTCTGTCTAGGTTGTAGCATGAAATATGTAGCACATTGATGAGTATGCTCTGTCTAGGCTGTAGCATGAAATATATAGCACATGGTGAGCACGTTCTGTCTAGATTGTAGCATGTAATATATAGCACACTGATGAGCAAGATCTATCTAGGTTGAAGCGGTATTAACATCTTTCTCACATTAATTTCGGTATGAATAAAATTAACTGAACAGCTGCAAAACTGTCGAACTCTCAACAATATAAAAAGCCCAAAGAATAAATTCGGTAACAAAATACAATTACGGCAAATATTTGACGTCGCTGTGGTTGTGTGTGTTTGTGTGTTTACTGATGAAGGTTTGTTTCCGCAACGCCCATGTTTTCCGTAAGTGTGTTTTGTAAAGCTGCATTTTAATTTGTAATTTTATCATGTTCATATCATTAATTAACCTTTAATGAACACGTATAGACTATAATAGTGGTAACATATTTCGTATGTCAGTGAACATATTTATGTAGGTTACTACAACGTTAGAATGTCTGGCAAAATTAAATAACGTAATACAACTGTTTTACAGGGTCTTATATATTTGTAATACTAACACATTCTATTCGGATTGTGAGAGTGTTTCATTTGAAGCAAGGTAAAATAAGTGGTACATTAATTACCAGATTCTGTCTAGGGTGTAACAGTGTTACACATATTTTGCACATTAATTAACATATGCTGTATAAATGGTAAATTAATTAACATGTTTCGTTCAGAATGCAACATGTTAAACCTATGCTTTTTTTTTTTTTTTTTTTGCGCTCGTTTGCTGTGAACTCAAGAGTAGTCCATATACGTACTACTACTAGGGCGTAAACTGGGCTGATGTTTGCGTGTGTATTAGCTTTCAATATTACCAGCGTCCCTCGCCTTCGCGCAAACCCATTCCGACTTCAGAGATACTTGTTATTTACGTCTCCAAACCAGTGACGAGAAGTCAAAATTTTAGTCCAACAGACCGGTGTAGGGGATTAACCCGCTATCTCAGCATCAGAACATCGGATGTTTAAGAAAAAGCGCTCTTATCCATTCAGCCACGCTGACCTCATTGGTTAAAGTAATGCGATGGCGGTTGTATATAAATGTTCTACTTTTACCCTCTTCACTGACTCCAGGAAGCGAAATCGCAGCCCTATCGATGCAAGAAGTCGAAACACCACATGGGCCCCAATTATAACCAACCGAAAACACGACGGTTGAACGGGACCGAAACATCTTTTTCTCACAATTGGATTGGATTGGCTTCTTCCGGTCATTCGGTGTTTGTTATTTTTTGCGTTCAAGGTATTCGAAGCCAGATTTCCACTGCCTCTAAGCTCTTCCAAATTTTTTCGTTCACATTCAAGGATGCTAAGCGTTTGACCGAATAACAAGTATACTCCGGTCTTCCCACTCATGTGACCTGGGTTCGAATCCTTAGCAAGATGTGGATTTTTTTCTGTCCGGGGGAAAAAAAGAAAATCCCTAACCTGCACAGTTAGCGGCGACTGCACTAGCCAGAGGGCCGTAATTCCTCAAGCTCAAGATCCTCCCCCCCCCCCCCCCCCTCCTGCTCTAAACCGCCAGGTACTGGAGGCGGTATAAACAGTCACATTCCAAGATTCACTGCCTTACAGCGGTACAGGTTCCATGTCACATTTCACTACTCTGTTTCTGACATTCAATGAAAGTGATTTATTGCATAAAACAGGATAGTACATTTAAAAATTATCCTATAGATAAGAACATATTGCGATTCGAAAATTGCGGAAAATCGATACACGACAATACACCCAGCCGATTCGGTTTGACAGCTCCTGAAGTAAACATGACTTTAAGAAATTATAAATCAAGTAAAATCACTAGCGTATGACGTTAGACAATACTACCTGCTTCGTGTTAGCACCGAATGTTGGGCGGCGCTCACCAAACCCGACACCGCACCTGAAAGTAACACCAATACATCTGGATCAAGTCAAATTGCAAAAGCCGCTGGATCAGCAAAGCAATGCTCTAACTGTCCGCCTATCGGAGTTTCGATCCTAGACCAGTTGCCGACCAAGGCTTAGGGCCTGGTCTGCCCTGCCATGACATTTAGTCTTTAGATTGCATTTTATCGCACCGGGATAAGTCTTGTACCCTCCCAATTGCGTTCCTCCGCCGGAAGCCGTTGGCTCAATGTAGGGTGAACACCGCCAAACATTCGGCGGTACAGGAAGCAGGTAGTACCGTCAACTGTCATACGGTAGCTCAGTCATATCTGATTAAAACCCAGCTGACTCCACAAGATATATGCATGTTGTAATTACTCTGAAGTATGTTGTCCTGTCTGTTCCATTCCATACAGATTTTAAATACTGAGATTTTGCAGGACAGTGTTTGTTCTCCTCATAATTTCTGCTATCTCATTTCCATCTTCTTCAGAAATGAGCCTAGATATTCAAGCCTTCTCACGTTCTGTCATTGCGCTCCATTGACAAACACATCTGTTGCCATATTTGTTTTATCGATTGTCATTATATTTATTTTTGCTGCACTGAAATCTAATTTAGTTTTTTTCAGTGTGTTTTTGCACCAAGCTTTTTAGTGCCTCAATTCCCATGTGTGTTGATGGCAGTTATAATGTTTAATTTTGTTGATGACAGTGATAATGTGTGTTTGTGTTGATGTTGGTAATAATGTATGTTTCTGTTTCTCTGTTATCAAAAGGGTCATATTGTTCATTGTCAATCGTTTCTCTAACACTCCTCGAGATTTTGTATTCATTATATAAATTAAACAGATAAAGGGACATGATGCAATACTCTCTGACTCCCTGTTCTATATAACACCATTCTGTTGTATCATCACATATTCTCACGGCTGCCTTTTATCCAAATCAAGGAGATGGTACTTGATATACCTGCAAGAATGAGCACTGACAACAATAATGCCAGCATACAACTGATTAGTTTTTCGAAATGTAGTTGTAGTAGTTGTTGTTATTTCTTCCACTTATACCGTTAGGCGTCGTGGGGAGAGTTAATTGGAGTTCCAGCACCGTGACTAGCACCTTCCCTCCAATTTTCTCCATAAATCTTGAGCAGAATTTTTAGGATCAAGTAAATTCCCTACCGGTTTGCTAGACCAGACGTAGGTTCCTTACCTACTTAACCCATGTATATTTGCTACTAACCACCATGTCACTTCCACTGGTCGCCTGCTGGATAGCTTCGCGAGGTGAATAAACAATAATAAACAATAATAAACAATAATAAACAATAATAAACAATAGTAAACAATAATAAACCAGTCCCGCTGCAGGAACCCGTTGAGTGCATATGAAGTGTTGGAATGAAGTGTTCTATCTTTCTTCCCTTTAATTTAGAGTTCAAGTTTCAGAACCGTATAGTGCTACGGACCAGGACGAACTATAATACGATGTAATAACAATATAGACTTGGGAGAGGGGACAGTTGGTGTAAATGGTCCTTAATCCGTAATAGAATAGGATACAACGGAGAAATAGAGAAAAGGGGGAATAGTGAGGGAAGAGAGAGAGAGAGAGAGAGAGAGAGAGAGAGAGAGAGAGAGAGAGAGAGAGAGAGAGAGAGAGAGAGAGAGAGAGAGAGAGAGAGAGAGAGTGGAGGGGAGATTGTCAAAGGATGAATTTTATTTTCAAAGGATTAAATGGGCTCGAAGATCCATCTAACATTCTATCCTTCTTATGTCACTCTTTTTTTTTTTTTTTTGCATATCCTTTACAGGACATCGCTGTCAACAGCAGCATCTTTCAGCTGTCTGTTGATTTCTTGGCAAGATTACGCTCAGTAGTTTGCCATTGCTTCCTGAGCGGCCGGCTCAGTATCCCGCAAGTCACCAGCGGGGGTCGAACCGCTCCCAGTTCTCTCCCGCTACGAGACTCTGCATGATAAACGGGATTACGGAGAAAGTGTTGTAACCCCTCAGCTAGAGAGACCGACTGTCACTCTTTACATACATTATTTCACCCATACATGTCTTATTAGGAAAATCTTAAACAAGATGTAATATTTTCTTTGTAATATACCACACCACTAATAATAATGTATTAAGCATAATGAGAGAGACAGTGAGAGGGGGAAATAGGGAAGGGAAAGATGAAAGCCAGAGAGAGAGAGAGAGAGAGAGAGAGAGAGAGAGAGAGAGAGAGAGAGAGAGAGAGAGAGAGACAAAAAGACAGCTAGAGAGAGAGAAAAAGAGGGAGAAAGAAATTGAGACAAAGAGAAGAAAGAAATCCCACGCATTTCATAAGTAAACAATGGGAATACCCTGTAAGAGATACATTCATTATCATAAATATAGAAAGAATCACATATATGCTTGTCGGATATGGGTTTGATTGATGGCTCAACCCCACAGAGATAAATGATGAAAAATCATTTTTCCCCATGTGATCCTGCTCGTTTAATTAATTTTGTTGTCCTGACTCAATTGTTGAGACCAGAAATAGAGTTTTAGAGAACCAAGGAATACCTTTAGGAAATACTGAAAAAGTTGTACTCCCTTTTATACCCAATTTATTCCCTATGTGGTTCCTTGCCTCTCCTCTACCAACTAATTAATTCTATCTAGGGTAATTTAAAACAATTTGATTATGACAAGTAAAATACAATCAATACATGACATGACCTTATTTTTCTTTGTTGATTTAATACACATAAATATGGATTTTGTAAAGTGCATTCAAAATTACAATTTCCTGTCATAGAAATAAGGACATATACATATACATTAAATATTACAGACTTGATGTGCCCATGATCAGGTAGATAATTAACCGTTTAGATTTTTCGCAGTGGCCTGTAAAGCTAATCTTTTACTGGTCTGGATGATCTGAAAAAAAGAACTGTCTCCAATCAGGATTCTCCACTTCCAGCTTTGGGAATCACTCTGGCTATCATCAATTGTAGTATTATTTATTGTTCCTGGGTGTAGTAGAACATAATTTGGCTCTTGTTTTCCTTTGTCTTGGCAGGTACTTATTTTAAATAAAGATTACCTCTCCTATGAGACAAATGGAATGGTTGCAGGTAGATAAGGTTCGACGCTACTCTGTCAAGGGCATCACTCAACCATGTGCTCACTCAACAGGTGCTGCCTTCAAACTTCACCAAGTCAGGTCTGGATTGACATGAATAAGACCACTACCTGAAATTCCATCAATCACATAATTCGAATAATATCAGAAATATGACATTAGGATTTACATGTAAAAGCCTAAGAACATAACCAGTGAAAACAATAAAATGGATCCTGTTCTTTAGAGAAAATAACATAGAAGAAAGATAGTCATGGTGTTTTCATGTAGTTATCACCAACACAGTTGTTTGCTCTCAATCCAATCTTCCACTATCAAATGTTCAAGGTTTACTAGCAGATGCGCAGTTTCATCATCACCTATGCCTGTCCTCAGGTTTCTAGAAGTAATACCTTGAGTGATTGGGAATTTAGCAATTATGTTGACCATTCTCTTCTGTATCTAGTTTTGTTCTCTACTTCATCTTTTTCTATTCAAGAAAAAGGTCTTATACATTAAGAGCTTTTAAAAGTCAGGTCCCATTTCCATGAGTATTTGCTTATCAACAAGATAAGTACATTTGGTATTATTCTTGTATAGCCTTCAGGTGTATTCTTCTTCATTAAATGCTTCAAGTGAGAAGATTTCTTCCATTCTCATGGATGTAACATTGATTATTATCATCAACATCATCATGGTTTTTATAATAATTGTAATTAAAATCCTTATCATTATTTTCATAATTATTACATTGTTATTACAATCATCATCATTATTATCATGTTTATGACATTAGAAATCATTACATTATTCTAACATTCTCATCATAATCATGGTTATATCATTTTCATTAAATTACAGTCATCCTCATCATCTTTGAAATTCATTATTATCATTACAACAGACCATATGTGTTAACATGAACTACAAAGTGGGATTTTGCTTAAATTACACACACAGATGCTGGTGCTATGCGTAATGTATGACATGGCTTGTGTCGTGCTTAGCGCACAAAACTAGATGATAGAGATATGAATGATACTTTATACAAAGTGGTGTTATGCGCCGGAGTGTACTAAATTAGTTTTTAGTTTATGGGGTACACCGAAGCATTTCTCTAGTGATAGGCATGGCATTCCACATCAAAGTTGCTGGCTATCATTAGATTGACTGTTGGCTTATACTCCCTCTTTCTCACTCAGCATGTAACTTCACTCACTCACTCAACTCTGACATCATTCATATGTATGGCTGATAAATTCACTCAGTCCACAGACACATTCATATGGGTATGGGTGATCATATAGGAATCCTTCATCACACATTCTTCATACTGTCATGTAAAGTGGGTACTTATGTGATTTCCAAATGACAACATAACATGTTTACACCATATGGCATCACAATGAGGTCTCACCCATTCATCAGACACAATCATATCTATATGGATGACAATCATGCATATGTAGGTACTTTACACAGAATACCTTCACAGATTCACCCAGAAGGACATTACAAGGGCATCTCACCCTTCAACCTAACTTGTAGTCATGCATGCTGGTGGATTTTATGAAATGATACATTCACATCTGTTTAACAATGATGAACTCACACATGAATCCTCACAGACATGTTATCAACAATGTCATAGTGATCATTGTGATCATTAGACACACTTAGGCAATTCATCCAGGATTTAGCAACATGGAGTCCAGGAGTTATCACATGTTCTCATGAAATACATACAATTTAGGTGATATATCCAATTCATATTCAGGCATTATGAATTAAAATACTTCTTGCATGGCGGTTGGTTACGAACTATTATGAGGCACAAATATTATTATTGCCCATGGTTAACAGCCATGTTTATATATTTGCCTTACCCCAAGTGGCTGTACCATCACACAAATTATGAGACCTGTAGAGCTCTGGCTGGTTCTCATGTGCTCAGGAATTAAAAGAAACTATTTGGTTGTCCATGTGCTCATGTAAAAAAATAAATTTACTGACTAATGTGCTCCATCTACTTGACTATACACATTCCACTAAATTCTCTATTAGTGCTGGCACATGTAAACTAGTTTTTAATCTTACCAGTGGGCCATATACTTTATGTCCTTACCACTGTACTAAGAATTCTGAAGTTCCTTAAGTCACTCTAATTATTGTAGATTCAGTTTCATGCTTAAGAAATAAAATGTATAACATGTGTCTAATGTTTTATACATTAACTAAGTTGCTTAGCTGGGAGAAAATAAACACTGTATTCTTCTCCTCTTGTACAGTTTATCTTGTGACTATAACTGAGTATAATATTATTTAGTTTGTACTATTCTTTAAGAACTCACCATTCCAAATCATTGTAGATTGAGTTGCTTAAGAATTAAATGTACAACTTGGATTAATGATTTTTATACATTAAGTCAGGTGTTTACTAATGGGAGAAAATAACATTCAATATGGGTATTCTTAATTAATAGTTTATCTATAAACTATAACAATTAAATTAACTTCTTCGTTCACCACACGTGTTCAACCGAGTCTACTTACCAACTCTCTTCTGGGAAAATAGGCTCACAACTAACTACAATTTAACTGAATTAAATGTGGTGTTTACCTTATTTATCAGAATGACCTCAACATGTCGACACGTTTCATGATCTGAATGAGATGCAATTTCTCACAGCGATTTCGTAGGCTGAGGATGTTCTTTTCTAATGAATTTTGAAACTCTCTCACTCCTTCCGCTGCTTCAGTTCTTATGTCTCATGCTGGCTGATGTACAAACAGGCCATGTCGCTCTGCGCGCTGCTATTTATACGGTCCTTTCCGAGTTAATGTTTTTCATTCCCAATGGGTATATTAAATCTTGGATCGTACCATTATGGAACAAATAAATCCGTTGCGGTGAACGCCGATTTTTGTCGTCCTGGAAATATTTAATCGTGATGTTACGTTTGTGAAAATCTAATATATCACAATGCTATTACAATGAGAACCACACATATATATGTTGTTACTGAATAGTTCAGAATTCTCATATATAGACATAATGGTACGCCCCCTGACCTTGCATAAGCAATTTACATCCTAGTCTTAAAATAGAGTGGACAGGCGAGTTGATATAAAAACCATAAGTCAAACTATCAAGTGGAAGGATGTGAAATATGACAAGGAAGCCAGATAGACAAACAATACAACATGTGCACACACCAAACGTTTCGATACAAATCGTTGTCAACGTACACTCAAAGGAAAACAAGAACAGAATTTAACAGCATCGTTCGTGTGTCAATGGCGCCCATAGAGAAAGCAAGGAATAGTATTCGTAGCACTGTAAACTACATGAGAGTGGCCGGATAAGAGTAACCCTTATCAACCGAGAAGTAAGATGCCCCTTTCCCTCCGCTAGCCATCTTTGAGCAAGGTGGAGTACTCGTTTATCACCTATCCCCACCCCCGGTCAGGGTCAGGAAAAGCCATGAATGCAGTTGGAAGGTGAAGTTGAAGATCAGCCGACAGATAGTTGTTGGTTAAGGTCTCCAATTTCACAACGGTAAGCAGAGGATCTCTCTTTGAAGACAATGGCTACGGTCATCGACCAGTTTGGTCACTGCTGGGAAGGAACGCATTGGCAAACTACGATCTTTGCATGCGCCAAGACAATCATGTACCGTCATTTAATCCACACTCTGGTGATCGTGTGAGATGGCAAAACCTGACCGCCTACGCTTATCGGCATGGCACATGATGATGACGAAACCACCATGCATGTCGCAAGAGGAGCATAAGGAGGGTTGGCGTCACTAGCTGCTTTATCCCGCAGTAAGCTTTAGCTGCAGAATCCATCCAATCAAGAACCCGTTTACAAACGGTTTGGCGTGATTTGGGTGAAAGCCTTTGCTCCATTGGTAGATGACAGAAGTGAATAGTAGACTCCTGCAGATCGCATGACCGAATGGATAAGAGTGCTAGCTGTCAAATTTCCGGTGCGCTGATGGCCCGGTAGCGGGTTCAACCGTTCACTTGGAATAACACGTTGACTTCGTATCCTTTCTTATCCTTGACTTGCAGAAGTAAATTATCTCACAAGATGGAGTGTGTTATCCAGATGACGAGGGACACTAGTAATAAGAAAAGGTAATCCACACGCAAAAATATATCAAATGCACTCCCTAGTAGTACCAACTATTAGTAGTAAAAAACATGTGTATGGACTACGCTCGAGTTCAAAGCGAGACAACGAAAAAAGCAACTTCCGCTATTTTTGGTACGATCCGAAGACGTTACTACTTTAACTGATTTAGTGCCGAGGATGAAATATCGTCAAATGTAACTTATCATTTGTGCAGAAGACGATTTATCGCCATACTAGCGCTATGGTGTTATTTGTTTTGTTTCGTGGTATCTTCGACAATTTCAATGCTCAGTGAGTGGACGTATGCATTATACAACTTGTTCATTTGATTGTGTCGCGTGTCTGATCTAAACCCACTGTTTGATTGTGTACCATGTCTGGTCTAAACCCACTGTTTGATTGTGTACCATGTCTGGTCTAAACCCACTGTTTGATTGTGTACCATGTCTGGTCTAAACCCACTGTTTGATTGTGTACCATGTCTGATCTAAACCCACTGTTTGATTGTGTACCATGTCTGGTCTAAACCCACTGTTTGATTGTGTACCATGTCTGGTCTAAACCCACTGTTTGATTGTGTACCATGTCTGGTCTAAACCCACTGTTTGATTGTGTACCATGTCTGGTCTAAACCCACTGTTTGATTGTGTACCATGTCTGGTCTAAACCCACTGTTTGATTGTGTACCATGTCTGGTCTAAACCCACTGTTTGATTGTGTACCATGTCTGGTCTAAACCCACTGTTTGATTGTGTACCATGTCTGGTCTAAACCCACTGTTTGATTGTGTACCATGTCTGGTCTAAACCCACTGTTTGATTGTGTACCATGTCTGGTCTAAACCCACTGTTTGATTGTGTACCATGTCTGGTCTAAACCCACTGTTTGATTGTGTACCATGGCTGGTCTAAAGCTACTGTTTGTTTGGCACTACAGCAGTTACGCCGCATTTGTCATATGTTGCTAGAACTATAGTTCTATAAAACAATCCGCACTCGTGCGTGATGGGGTCAGTATCAAGCCGGCAGCTTTTACTACCCAAGACAGTTCCTGGTGTTCATTTTAGGATGGGTCGACCTGGGAGTGTTCATTTTAGGATGAGTCGACTTTGGAATGTTCATTTTAGGATGGGTCGACTTGGGAGTGTTCATTTTAAGCTGGGTCCACCTGGGAGTGTTCATGTTAGGATGGATCGACCTGGAGTTCTTGTTATTTTAGGCTCGATCGACCTAGGAATTCTTGTCACTTTTAAAAGATTCGAATCCATTCCATAAACTACGGGCACTCCTCCACTGCCTATGCTTCACCTCGACACCGCAAGATACAAGAAGAGTAAGATGAGATGATGATGATGATGAATCCGTTCCAATACGACGCGAACCTCTGACGCCAGAGGGAAACTTAAAAAACAATGGATAACCAATATCAAAGGCAAGCTAAACAATCACAACAACATATCTTACTTTAACTGTCCTTATCAGGACGAACAAGATTCAAGAACAGATATTCTGTACTATCAGAAACACGGGCAATTTATCAAGAACAGACATTCTGTATCCCCTCTGCGCCTGTCTAGTGCACGCCAGAGGAAAGGTAACACCAATACGTCTGGGACAAGACAAACTGTAGAAGCTGCCGGATGAACAAAGCAATGCTCTAACTGTCCGCCTGTCGGAGCTTCGATCCTAGACCAGATGCTGAACGAAGCTTAGGGTCTGGTCAGCACTGCCATGACATTTAGTCGTTACGTTACATTTCCTCGCAATCGATAATAAATCTTACACCCTCCCAATTGCGCTCCTCCGCCCGAAGTCGTTAGCACAATGTGGGGTGTTGGGTGTAGAGGCGCCCAACATTCGGAGGTAACAGAAAGCAGGTAGTACCATCTACTGCCATACGGTATGCTAACAACATAAGTGCTCCGTGGCGAAGTTGTACGCTGTTTTCCTAGCGCTCCGAAGGTTTTGGGTTCTATTCCGGACTACGTCTTTCTGTTCACGAGTACATTTTTCTCGCACACTCCTGGGGTCGTCGCTGGAGCTATGGAGTTTGTGCTTTGTGCGACGGCAGCCCGCCCTGCTGAAAGAGACCGAATATATGGGGTAAAACCCGGTCCAATAAAGTCAATTCTCTCGACTGTTAAGACTTTTAAAAGACACCCAAGGACTTGAACAATCAACGGAAGTAAGAAGACGCCCCAGCCCGCGCGGCTGTGACTCAGTGTGAAGTGGTTTAATCCCGTGTAGTCATCTTCAAGGATCAAGAGGCCCAAAGACAAGTGCTTCAAGAGTCAGATAAGGATGTAAAGTTGGGAGGATAAAATGTTAGGTCTGGTTTGAGGTAAATGTTTCTGCGGATATCGTTGGTATGTGTTTCCTTCCCTTGCCCGTCTGTTGACGTGTTGTGTGTGTCATATATTTGGAACACGGCTGTCAGGACAGGGGCTAAACACCAAGGAATAGATGTTAAATGTTACATGGGGGAGTGAAATAAAGGAGCTAGAAATAGGGAAGTATTAACGGGCAGACAGACAGACAGACAGACAGACAGACAGACAG
>OY992886.1:13543323-13595823 GCA_963921405.1 Cepaea hortensis | reverse complement strand
GAAGGATGTGGGCAGACATGATCACCAACGCCAGACGGCATAAACTATAAGAAGAAGATGGAACAAGAATGAGAAAAATTACACATATTCCACCACGGCGTAGGAGCAGACGATCTAACGACATAATTTCGCTACAGTCAAATGCATGCTAGCTAACAACATAATTGTTAACAGATTACGAAATAAATGTTTGCCAAGAGTCTCCACATGCTAGGAGAAACATTGATTGTCTGCACTTACAATAACACTCTCCCGAGCAATTGTTACATTAACTCGGTCCCTGGCAATTGTTAAATTAACTCTTTCCCCAGCAATTGTTACATTAACACTGTCCCAGCAATTCTTACATTAACTCTGATCCCAGCAATTGTTACATTAACTATGACCCCAGCAATTGTTACATTAACTATATCCCCAGCAATTCTTACATTAACTCTGATCCTAGCAATTGTTACATTAACTATATCCCCAGCAATTCTTACATTAACTCTGATCCTAGCAATTGTTACATTAACTCTGTCCCCAGCAATTCTTACATTAACTATGACCCCAGCAATTGTTACATTAACTCGGTCCCTGGCAATTGTTACATTAACTCTTTCCCCAGCAATTGTTACATTAACTCTGATCCCAGCAATTCTTACATTAACTATGACCCCAGCAATTGTTACATTAACTCTGTCCCCAGCAATTCTTACATTAACTATGACCCCAACAATTGTTACATTAACTCGGTCCCTGGCAATTGTTACATTAACTCTTTCCCCAGCAATTGTTACATTAACTATGACCCCAACAATTGTTACATTAACTCGGTCCCTGGCAATTGTTACATTAACTCTTTCCCCAGCAATTGTTACATTAACTATGACCCCAGCAATTCTTACATTAACTATGACCCCAGCAATTGTTACATTAACTATGACCCCTTCAATTCTTACATTAACTCTGATCCTAGCAATTGTTACATTAACTATATCCCCAGAAATTCTTACATTAACTATGACCCCAGCAATTGTTACATTAACTCTGATCCCAGCAATTGTTACATTAACTATGACCCCAGCAATTGATACATTAACTATATCTCCAGCAATTCTTACATTAACTCTGATCCTAGCAATTGTTACATTAACTCTGATCCCAGCAATTCTTACATTAAGTCTATCCCCAGCAATTGTTACATTAACTCTGTCCCCAGCAATTGTTACATTAACTCTGTCCCCAGCAAGTGTTACATTAACTATTTATCCAGCAATGGTTACATTAACTCTGTCCAAAGCAATTGTTACATTGTCTTTATCCCTAGAAATTGTTACATTGACTCTGTCACTAGCAATTATTACATTAGCTCTGTCCCGGGCAGTTGTTACATTAACTCTAATCCGAGCAATTATTACATTAACTCTGTCCCGAACAATTGTTACATTAACTCTGTCCCCAGCAATTGTTACATTAACTCTGTCCCCAGCAATTGTTACATTAACTCTGTCCCGAACAATTGTTACATTAACTCTGTCCAGAGCAATTGTTACATTGTCTTTATCCCTAGAAATTGTTACATTGACTCTGTCACTAGCAATTATTACATTAGCTCTGTCCCGGGCAGTTGTTACATTAACTCTAATCCGAGCAATTATTACATTAACTCTGATCCGAGAAAAAAAGTTTGCATTAACTCTAATCCGAGCAACTGTTGCATGATCTCTGTCTCTAGCAATTGTTACATTATCTCTAATTCGAGCAACTGTAACGATAACTCTGTCCCGGGCAATTGTTATATTAACTCTAGTCCGAGCAACTGTAACGAGAAGTCTGTCCCGGGCAATTGTTATATTAACTCCAGTCCGAGCAACTGTAACGAGAACTCTGTCCAAACAATTGTTATATTAACTCCAGTCCGAGCAACTGTAACGAGAACTCTGTCCAAACAATTGTTATATTAACTCCAATCCGAGCAACTGTTACGAGAACTCTGTCCAAACAATTGTTATATTAACTCCAATCCGAGCAACTGTTACGAGAACTCTGTTCCGGGCAATTGTTATATTAACTCTAGTCCGAGCAACTGTAACGAGAAGTCTGTCCCGGGCAATTGTTATATTAACTCCAGTCCGAGCAACTGTAACGAGAACTCTGTCCAAACAATTGTTATATTAACTCCAATCCGAGCAACTGTAACGAGAACTCTGTCCAAACAATTGTTATATTAACTCCAATCCGAGCAACTGTTACGAGAACTCTGTTCCGGGCAATTGTTATATTAACTCTAATCTGAGCAGTTGTTACATTAACTCTAATCCGAGCAACTGTTACATGAACTCTGTTACATAAAGCTATAACATTAATCCTGTCGTGAGTAATTAGTTCATGTTAATTACAGCATATATTTGTATTATTAGTACTTGCTTCTAGGTGCTGTCGAGGGAGTAATTAATGGGAATATCTGAGTGCGAGTGTGGGAGAAATTAACATAAGGTCTGAGTTCGAACGAGTAAATCATCAATTTGGAGGTTTGAGAGCGAACGAGTAAGCAATTAATGTAAAGATCTGCACATGAACAAAAGAGTAATTAAGTAAAGATGTGTGTGTGTGTGTGTGTGTGTGTGAGCGAAAGAGTAATTAAGTAAAGATCTGTGTGTGAACGAAAGAGTAATTAAGTAAAGATCTGTGTGTGAACGAAAGAGTAATTAACGTAAAGATATGTGTGTGGGCGAAAGAGTAATTAAGTAAAGATCGGTGTGTGAACGAAAGAGTAATTAACGTAAAGATCTGTGTGTGCACAAAAGAGTAATTAGCGTGAAGGTCTGGGCGTGAGCGAAAGAATATTTAATGTGAAGATCTCGGTGCAAGATTGTCAATAACACGAAGGTCTCTGTGCGAGGATGCCATTAATACGAAGGTCTCAGTGCAATAATGTCAGTAACACAAAGGTCTAAGTACGAGGATGTCAATAAAACGAAGGTCAACACTAAGGTCCCTGTGCGAAAATGTTAATACCACGAAGGTCTATGTGGGAGGATATTAATAACACAAACGTCTTGATTAGAAACAGATTAATATAAGAAAAGGCGCAGAAGGAACTATAATGTATAGTGGTGATTATGAAGTATAGATATGAGATTGTGCTAAAACTATACTTCAATAGAAGTTAAAATGGTACCCACGGATCACATTGTTATCTACCATATATCAAACATGAACTTGGGTACACACAGAGAACCACGCCCACACTGGTATGTGTACTATCTTCTCCTCTTTGAATGTTTGCCATGAACAAACCTAATCCGTTGATAAGATTTTAACTGCTAGTGTTTAAGTCAACCTAAATCACCGTAGACTGCGCCTACACTTTTGCTGTAAATTTGACTTTTGGGCAGAGATGTCCCAACATACCTTGCGCAACCGTAAGTTTATGTAATGTTGGATTTTTTTCGATTTGGCCGTTATTGTTTCATTCGTGTCGGATTCTATGTTCATTTATTTGACCGTTTAAGCGGGTGGTTTATAGTCTGTTACAATGTATAAGATGATATAAACGTAGTTGCATATATTCAAGACATGTAGCTTGTTTTTATTAGAGTAGTTAAGTACATCTTGATGACATATTTATCAAACCAGAAAATTATAATCACATTTGTGTGTGCGTAAAAGGGTGTTATCAAGTGATTTTCAGCTGTTGGTAAGTAGTATATCTAAATCATTATCATCATCATCATCATCATCATCATCATCACCACCATCATGAGCCATACAACCTGGCCTAGGTGATCATGTCAGTCCACAGATCTTGGTCCTTGGTGTTCCAGATCAACTCTGATGATAATATTCATCAGTGTCATTGTCTCAGTCCACCCAGCATCATTTACCTTGATATGACACTTCCCCCTCTCCCACCGATGTTTCCAGTTGTCACGATGTTTCCGGTTGTCATGATGTTTCCAGTTGTCACGACGTTTCCGGAATATTTCTGTCCTGTACCTTATCAGAATTTATTGAATTGTACAAGCTTGTGTGATTTGTATCATTTACAACACTGGCTCCGTCGCGAAGGAGTTATCGACACAGTTCGTAATCCCGCTTACCCGCATTCGAAACACAACTGCGGGCAATTTGCCGCAGACCGCCTTGCGTTGGGTATTTTTTTATAAAATGATATAGGTGTCAGTCGTTCAGAAAGCAATCGCAAACTACTGAACGTAAAATTGCTCAAGAATCACGAGGAGGAGGATAGTGGGTGTGATTGAGAGGCTTTGGTGTTAGCGTCAGGCTAAGAAGGTAACAGGGTCTAACCACGGGTATCTAAAGATAACACATTTCCATCCCCTTTTCTCGATGTCTTAGGTAATGTGATTGGATACCTAGCTTTCGTGGATAAGGGCGAACAACAGGACGTCCCGTGGGCGCGTTAAAAATCACACGGCGGTTGGAAATTGCAAAGAATAGGCTGCAAATCGCAGTCCTGGCAAAATTGTCAAAAAGGAAAACCCACCCACGGGTAGACAGAACACGTGACCTTGGACGGAAATCTGTCTAGAGGAAGCAGACGTGGCACAAATGTATGCTGAAGTCGGACACACCGACCTGTGAGGTGCTTAACTGGGTCTGACGCAGTCCTCTCCTAAGAGTAACAAGGAGGAAGAAGAAATCAAATAAATTAGGCTGTGGCACACTGACAACGAAAAGGAACAAGTAACAATCTCCAGACTCCGCAGAGGACACAACGGGTGGAAATACCACATGTTTAACTGATTAACTGTCGAAGGATAATATAGGCCTATCGCTAAATGTGACCTCATATTTTTACAGAAGGGCGATATATCGTCATACTAGGGTCCTAGTGTTATTTGTTTTGTTTCGTGGCTTCTTCCGCAATTTCAATGATTAGTTAACGGAAATTACATTATCATACTTGTTCATTTGATTGAGTACCATGTCTGGTCAAAACCTATTTTTAGTGTGGCACTGGATCAGTTAAAAATCTAAAGATCGGAGATGCTGATGAGTGGAGCTGGTGAAATGACAGCTAAACGTTTCTTACAGGAGTGTGTCTATGGAGGAAAGGCCCTCGACCATTTCACGCCATGCCCTTTTTAGACTGCCCGATTAGGCAGAAAAGACTCTAAAGGAAGCAGTTTAGACTCAAACAGAAAATGTTTCCACTGCATCAGCACTAGCTGAAACTCCATCAACTCTAGCAGAAACAGAACTCCCAAGAACAGTTACGCAGCTGGATTACGCAGAAAAGGCTCTAGAAGTTGCAACTGAGGCAAGAACAGAAGATGCTTAAACTGGATCAGCACGAGCTGAAACTCCATCAGAACTAACAGAAACATTTCTGTTAAGAGTAGTTACGCAACCGGATCAGGTAAAAAAAGGCTCTGAAATGAGCAGTTGAGGTACGAACAGAAGATGCTTCCACCGCATCAGCACGAGCTGAAACTCTATCAGAAATAGCAGAAACAGTACTGCAAAGAGCAGGCTCTAACAGACTTACAAATGATTTGTTTGATTCTGCAGCTAGTTTTCCACAGCATGAGGTAGACTCTCACGTTAACCCTCCTCAGTCGCCTCTTACGACATGTATGGTTGGTTACAGTGCTACTATTCCTTGTTTACCTTACGGATCCACCTCGGTAAAGCACTGGGCGAATATATGCATAAGCTGGGCGCTAATCCTTGACCAAATAACCGAAACCAGACAATATGATATTAACGTGATACAGTATTATTAACATTCAATCAGAGCCTACTTACTGTCTTCTATACAGCGCCTACTTTTTGTCTTCCATACAGCGCCTACTTTGTTGTCTTCTATACAGTGCCTACTTGTCTTCCATACAGAGCCTACTTTTTGTCTTCTATATAGCGCCTTCTTTGTTGTCTTCTATACAGCGCCTACTTACTGTCTTCTATACAGTGCCTACTTGTCTTCTATACAGCGCCTACTTACTGTCTTCTATACAGTGCCTACTTGTCTTCTATACAGCGCCTACTTGTCTTCTATACAGCGCCTACTTGTCTTCTATACAGCGCCTACTTGTCTTCTATACAGCGCCTACTTGTCTTCTATACAGCGCCTACTTGTCTTCTATACAGCGCCTACTTGTCTTCTATACAGCGCCTACTTGTCTTCTATACAGCGCCTACTTTTTGTCTTCTATACAGCGCCTACTTGTCTTTTATACAGCGCCTACTTTTTGTCTTCTATACAGCGCCTACTTGTCTTCTATACAGCGCCTACTTTTTGTCTTCTATACAGCGCCTACTTGTCTTCTATACAGCGCCTACTTGTCTTCTATACAGCGCCTACTTGTCTTACTGTCTTCTATACATCGCCTACTTGTCTTCTATACAGTGCCTACTTGTCTTCTATACAGCGCCTACTTGTCTTCTATACAGCGCCTACTTGTCTTCTATACAGCGCCTACTTTTTGTCTTCTATACAGCGCCTACTTGTCTTCTATACAGCGCCTACTTGTCTTCTATACAGCGCCTACATGTCTTCTATACAGCGCCTACTTTTTGTCTTCTATACAGTGCCTTCTTTTTGTCTTCTATACAGCGCCTACTTGTCTTCTATACAGCGCCTACTTGTCTTCTATACAGCGCCTACATGTCTTCTATACAGCGCCTACTTTTTGTCTTCAATACAGCACCTTCTTTGTTGTCTTTATACAGTGCCTACTTGTCTTCTATACAGAGCCTACTTTTTGTCTTCTATACAGAGCCTACTTTTTATCTTCTATACAGTGCCTGCTTGTTGTCTTCTACACAAAGCCTACTTTTTGTCTTCTAAATATAGCCTACTTTTTTTGTCTTCTACACACCGCCTACTTTGTGTCTTCTATACATCATCTAATTGTTGTCTTCTATTTACCAGAGATTTTCTCCCCTTATTCACAATTACTAAGGAAGAGTGTATGACACGTGACAGTCGCCCCAGCAACGCATTCATTAGTATGTGTTGTGTTGCCACGTAGAGCGTCGTTGATGAATGGACTGGGCTTGTAGTGTGACGGGAATTCATTGCTGTAGTTTATGAATAAATGAGTAAGGCACAGCATCACAACAGCGATAATTGTGATGATAATGATGACGATAACAGTTATATCTATAGTAATGACGGCAGTCAGTAGTTAGTAGTGTTGTTTGTCCATCAAGAATGATGATGACCATTCATTTCCTCCAGTGGCGTTGAAAGTATGGAGCCGTGAATTCTAAGATGGCTGATAAGGCCTATTTTGGCTCGAAATGTTCTTTAACAATGCGGACAAAGAATGCTTGACGTTCCAGGAGGAGGATCTCCTGCAGTGATTTTTCTGTCCAGCCTTTTCTTCACAGCTCTTGCAGTCCTGGTTGCTTCACACGTGACTGCACCTTTGAGTTAGTAGTAGTGTGGTAATAGTAGTACTGCTACTAGTAGTAGTAACAGTAGTAGTAGTAGGCAGTACAAACTATACATAGACTAGGACAGACACACGTCAAATTACTAAGAGCATGCATAATTCATGTGACAATATACGAGTGTGAAACTAAGACATTTAACAAATCACGTGATAGGCATAAATGTGCCGTTGAATATAAGCAAGAGAGCAAACATAATATCTAGCGATAGCCCGTTGTCTAAGAAGAGACACGGAGTGAGAAGAGAGAGTGTGTATATGTGTGTTACTGTGTGTAAGATGGAGATTGTGTATGGCAGTGTGTATGAGAGAAATGGAGAGAGACACAGATAAAAACAAAGAGACA
Organism: Cepaea hortensis; assembly: GCA_963921405.1. NCBI lineage: Eukaryota > Metazoa > Mollusca > Gastropoda > Stylommatophora > Helicidae > Cepaea > Cepaea hortensis. The sequence continues at coordinate 13,588,071 of OY992886.1, read as the reverse complement.
TAGAGAGACACAGAAGAAAAAGAGATAAACAGAGAGAAACGCTGAGAAAAGGGAAGACAAAGGGAGAGACAGAGAAAGACACACATAGAGAAAGAGAGACAGACAGAGAGAAAGAACAAAAAAAAAACAGACAAATAAATTTGAGGAAGAAGAAATATTTTGGGCAAGTAACACTATGTGTATGTCTGAAACAAATGAATATAGAGGAACGCGTACAGGGGAAGCAAGAAAGAGGAAGATCGTAAAGTAGATAGATTCAAGATAAGATAGATAAATTTACTTATGACAGCAGTAGGGGCACCACTTATGACTACGATAGAGAGGAATTCGGAAAGAATATTATGGGATTAACAGACAAGCCAATTGATTCTGAGTAGTAGTAGTAGTAGTAGTAGTAGTAGTAGTAGTAGTAGTAGTAGTAGTAGTAGTAGTAGTAGTAGTAGTAGTAGTAGTAGTAGTAGTAGTAGTAGTAGTAGTAGCAGCAGCAGCACTAGTAATAGTAGAATTTGCAGTAGTAGAAGTAGTAGTAGTAGTAGTAGTAGTAGTAGTAGTAGTAGTAGTAGTAGTAGTAGTAGTAGTAGTAGTAGTAGTAGTAGTAGTAGTAGTAGTAGTAGTAGTAGTAGTAGTAGTAGTAGTAGTAGTAGTAGTAGTAGCAGCAGCAGCACTAGTAATAGTAGAATTTGCAGTAGTAGAAGTAGTAGTAGTAGTAGTAGTAGTAGTAGTAGTAGTAGTAGTAGTAGTAGTAGTAGTAGTAGTAGTAGTAGTAGTAGTAGAAGTAGTAGTAGTAGTAGTAGTACTAGTAGTAGTAGTAGTAGTAGTAGCAGCAGCAGCAGTAGTAGTAGTAGTAGTAGTAGTAGTAGTAGTAGTAGTAGTAGTAGTAGTAGTAGTAGTAGTAGTAGTAGTTGTAGTAGTTGTAGCAGCAGCAATATTAGTAGTAGTAGTAGCAGCAGCAGCACTAGTAATAGTAGAATTTGCAGTAGTAGAAGTAGTAGTAGTAGTAGTAGTAGTAGTAGTAATAGTAGTAGTAGTAGTAGTAGTAGTAGTAGTAGTAGTAGTAGTAGTAGTAGTAGTAGTAGTAGTAGTAGTAGTAGTTGTTGTTGTTGTTGTTGTTGTTGTTGTTGTTGTTGTTGTTGGTGTTGTAGTAGTAGTAGTAGTAGTAGTAGTAGTAGTAGTAGTAGTAGTAGTAGTAGTAGTAGTAGTAGTAGTAGTAGTAGTAGTAGTAGTATTATCAGTAGCAGCAGCAGTAGTAGTAGTAGCAGCAACAGCAGCGGCTGTTGTTGATGCTGGACTCCTGACGTTTCGCAAGTCACCATCACTAACGATAAACGTCAAATCAATAGGTGATAGACAGAACAAGGACTTAGTCGCAGGCTTTCTGGCAAACCTGACCTCTGATAGACTGAACAAGGACTTAGTCGCTGGCTTCCTGGCAAACCTGACCTCTGATAGACTGAACAAGGACTTAGTCGCTGGCTTTCTGGCAAACCTGACCTCTGATAGACTGAACAAGGACTTAGTCGCAGGCTTTCTGGCAAACCTGACCTCTGATAGACAGAACAAGGACTTAGTCGCTGGCTTTCTGGCAAACCTGACCTCTGATAGACTGAACAAGGACTTAGTCGCAGGCTTTCTGGCAAACTTGACCTCTGATAGACAGAACAAGGACTTAGTCGCTGGCTTCCTGGCAAACCTGACCTCTGATAGACAGAACAAGGACTTTGTCGCTGGCTTCCTGGTAAACCTGACCTCTGATAGACAGAACAAGGACTTAGTCGCTGGCTTTCTGGCAAACCTGACCTCTGATAGACAGAACAAGGACTTAGTCGCTGGCTTTCTGGCAAACCTGACCTCTGATAGACAGAACAAGGACTTAGTCGCTGGCTTCCTGGCAAACCTGACCTCTGATAGACAGAACAAGGACTTAGTCGCTGGCTTTCTGGCAAACCTGACCTCTGATAGACAGAACAAGGACTTAGTCGCTGGCTTCCTGGCAAACCTGACCTGTGTTTGATCCGGGTCTATGTATGCACCGTGACAAAATAACTTCACAACTATCGAGTGCGGATGGAGTGCCGTATTTGACATTCAGTCGTCGATTATTTTTTTGTGTCCGCTCGCTTTAAACTCAAACGCAATTCGAATCCACCCGAACTTCAGAGATACTTGAAATTTACATACCCAAGTGAAAGGACGAGAAGTCAATTTTTAGTCCAACTGACAGGTGTAGGAGTTGAACCCGCTACCTCAACATCAGCACACCGGAAGTTTAAGAAGGAGCTTTCTTACCTACGCGGCCATGCTGACCTTGTATACTTCTATTGTTTTACCAGTTTTAAGAGGGGGATTCAAGTGACGTCACCGTTGTGCTATCTGTGATGGAGCACCTCAGAGATCTACGGAGACCTGGTTATCTTAAGAAAGGACGGGAGAAAGAGACTGAACAGGAGAGAGTGAGAGAGAAAGGGAGATAAATAGTTAACGAGAGATAGCGTGAGTGAGAGAGAGAGAGAGAGTGAATGAGAGAGTGGGTGAGAGAGAGAGAGACTGAGAGAGAGAAAGAGAAAGAAAGAATGAGTGAAAGAGAGTGAGTGAGTGAGTGAGCGAGTGAGCGAGTGAGTGAGTGAGTGAGTGAGTGAGTGAGTGAGTGCGTGCGTGAGTGATTTAGTGGAAAGAGAGTGAGTGAGCGAGTGAGTGAGAGAGTGAGTGAAAAAGGAAGATATATAGTTAACGAGAGATAGAGTGAGTGAGTGAGAGAGTTAATGAGAGTGAATGAGAGAGAGACTGAGAGAGAGAAAGAGAATGAAAGAGTGAGTGAAAGAGAGTGAGTGAGTGAGTGAGTGAGTGAGTGAGTGAGTCAGTCAGTCAGTCAGTCAGTCAGTCAGTCAGTCAGTCAGTCAGTCAGTCAGTCAGTCAGTCAGTTAGTCAGTCAGTCAGTCAGTCAGTCAGTCAGTCAGTCAGTGGAAAGAGAGTGAGTGAGCGAGTGAGTGAGAGAGTGGGTGAGAAAGGAAGATAAATAGTTAACGAGAGATAGAGTGAGTGAGTGAGAGAGTTAATGAGAGAGAGTGAGAGAGAGACTGAGAGAGTGAGAAAGAAAATGAAAGAGTGAGTGAAAGAGAGTGAGTGAGTGAGTGAGTGAGTGAGTGAGTGAGTGAGTGAGAGACAGTGAGAGAGTGAGTCAAGGAGAGACAGTGGGTGAGAGTGAGTGAGTGAGAGTGAGTGGGTGAGAGATTGAGTGACAGATAGAGAGATAGAGAGAGTGAGTGAGTGAGTGAGTGAGAGATTGAGTGAGTGAGAGATAGAGTGACAGAGAGAGTGAGTGAGTGAATGAGTGAGAGATTGAGTCACAGAAAAAGAGTGAATGAGAGAGAGAGAGAGAGAGAGAGAGAGAGAGAGAGAGAGAGAGTGTGTGAGAGACTGAGTGACACACTCACACAGAACGAACGAACGAACGAACTAAAGAACGAACGAACTTTATTTTCAAAGGGTAACAAATTGGGCGGGGGGGGGGGGGGGGGAAGAAGCAAGAGAGAGTGTGTGTTTTACTGTGTGTGGGAGGTAGATTATGTATGACAGCGTGAGAAAGAGAGAGAGACATATAGACACAGAGAGAGTGAAAGGGGGGGGGGGGGGAGGCCCAGAAAAAGAGAGGCACAGATAGAGACACAGAGGGGACGCAGAGGTGTTTCCAAGGCACACAGGCCAGGTTCTATACTGGCCAAGACCTATTAACACGTTCTCGCCGAGCGTCCTGGGCAACAGGTCCCTTTGGGGTCCTGGCTAAAGTCAGTAGGATCGCCGATTCCTCCGAAGTCGGAGAGTGTCTGCCTGCACGGCGAGGAACCACCAGTCTGCACACCAATAAGCCAGACATGGGACAACGGATACTCACGCAAACTTCAGGTCCTGTATGACATCACACAGATGTTGGACAACAGGATGTCTTCATCCGACATACAGGACTTCACGCTGGAGTTCATAGCCAGCGAACACAAGCAAGCAGAGACACAGAGAAAGAGAGAGACAAAGAAAAAGAGACACAGAGAGATATAGAAAAAGAGACAGACACAAAAAAGAAAAAAGAGAGACACAAAAAAGAGAGATACAGATCCAATACTTTTGTATAGTGTTAGAGACATGGGCAGATGGTATACGCGTACACACATAATAACTCACACACTCTTTTCCTTTCTCTAATTCTCTGTCTCTCTAACTCTCTCACTCAACATATATCTCTGTCTCTCTGTTTCTCTGCATGTCTCTATCGTATAACGCGTATAGACTAGGCTTGAGTTCAAAAGTCTTATGTGTCCGTCTGACCTTTCCTAGGAGTCCCGAATGTCGGTCAGGTCCTCTGGTCACTCCCCGCGATATCATTCTCTCCAGGCCGTTATAATCTATTTGTTTCGTAGCTAAAGTTTTCTACTGGATGAGGCAACCAGTTCTGCGCCAACCTCATTTAGTCGCCTCCTGCGACATGCATGATAGTTTACTACATGTCACATATCCTTCGCATGACTCTGCAATCAACCCCAGTTTGATTTTCTCGCCAATTTCAAGTTCAGTAGTTTGCCATTGCTTTCGGAACGAGATATAAATGTTTCAGTCCAACTTAATGCCAGTGTGCCGGCGCCATGGCGAAGGAGTCACGGGCGCAGTTCATAATCCCACATACCATGTTTGAAACACAGCTGCGGGCGATTTGGCAGCAGACCGCCTTGAATAGGTTTTCACAAAAATGGTATGAGTGCCGGTCGTTCAGAAAGCTATGACAAACTACTGAATGTAAACCTACCCCAAAGAAATCATAAACAGCCAAAAAATGCTGAAGTTGACTGCGACGTCCTATACCCGATATACAAGTAACGTAATGCCAATGTAGGGATTGAACCCTTTATTCCGCCATTAGCGCACAGGAAGTTTAATAGTGAGCGCTCTTATTTTCTCGGCCACGTCGACTTCTGTTGTTGGTTACAGTGTTACAATAGTTTACTTACCTAACGGTCCCCGCTGACACACAGACCCAACTTACAACATGATTACAACTAGCTGCCGTTTTGGACCTGAATAAAAGGTGGTTAGGGGGGAGAAAGGAGTTCCCTTTTTACCTGCGTGTCAAGTCAGGTACAATGCCAGGTCTTTGAACGACCCTAAGCCAGCCAGGTAAAACGACCTCGCTCCAACGTGCACCCTATTAACATGTTTAATAATGTGTCCAGAAAGTTGTTTTACAGTTTTGAAAGCATGTTAAGTGTTGGCATATAATTGTTTCAAAAAGTGTTTTCCCGTAGTAAATTTGAATAACGAAGACACAGACAACAGTTTGCACGATTTATTGCCTGGCATATTTCGCTGCATCTCGTCAGTTCAAGAATGCAGAAATCACACAGCATAAAGTTAAACAATAAGATAAATCCTTCAAGCTTAAATATACAACGCACATATTCACAAAGCAAAATGAATTGAATAGACAAATTAAAGCTGGCAGAGCCAATTGCCATTCATCTACAAAAGCCAATTTTGTGCCAACAAAAAGACATGATATGAATCATATATGGAGACTTCAATGCGAGGAACAGAGATTGGGGCAGCAGTGGAGAAAACCGACAGGGAATTGCTCTTGCGGAAGCCATGGTGGACTCCGATGTGGTCTGCATAAATGATGGTAGGCCGACTAGAATGGCAATGAGGCCTGGCGATGCGGACACAGCTATTGACTTGGCACATGTCTCCCAGTCATCAGTCCTTGATGTAAAGTGGACTGTTTTGAATGACCATGGGAGTGATCACATGCCATGCTCAGTCCTGATCTCTAAATCCAGGAAAGTTAAGGCTGGGAGAGCGCGTAAGACCTTCCGGTACGAGTGGACCAACCGACAGCCTTCTTGGACGCCTCAGACGGGGGCATGCAACAGGGCTGTTAATAATCATTTTTGCAGCCCCCATGGTGGACCCCAGAAGTAGACCAGGCTTGGAAAGCAAAGAGAGCTGCAGTGAAGCAGCTAAGGAAAGTGCGACAGACACCCAGAAGCTCACGAGAGGAAGTGGACACGGCGGAAAATGTCAAGAAAGACAAGGTGGAGGTTTTCAAGCGCTGTGCTGCAGAGGCCAAAAAGGCAAAATGGGAATGTTTCATGAATGAGATTGGAGGTGATAAAACACTGCGAAAGTTCTGGAAACTGCACAGACAATATTAAAGAAAAGGTCGGCCTATGACAGTGGGAACAATTTATAGAGATGATGGTGTGCGCGTGACAACAGACAAAGAGAAAGGGAAGGCGTTTCTCCAGAGATTTTTAGAGCAGACCAATCATGATGATGTGGACACCAGGGACGCAGTTAGAGAGGAGTTATCTGGCACCATAAAGAATATGCTTTATGAAGACATCATACGGGTTGAAGATGTTAAATATATTTTGAAAAAGGCAAAAGACACGGCACCAGGGCCTGATGGGGTCAGATATGGCCACATGAAGGCTTTGAGCGATGTAGACCTGGAGGAAATGACCGACTGCTTTAACCAGAGCATTAGGACAGCCTCAGTACCGCAGGATTGGGTACACAGTTATCTCATCTTTCTCCCAAAACCGTTAAAGGATCATTCAAAGCTTAGCGGCTTTAGGATCATCACCTTTCAAAATACATTTGGGAAGGTTCTAGAGAAGATAGTCGCTGTCAAGCTGCAAGAGTTTTTGGAAAGCGGGAAGCTTCTTCCAAGAGGCCTGGGGAGCTACAGGCCAGGAAAAGATACCTGGTCAAATGCGGCCACCTTTGCCTTTGACGTTTATGAGGGGTTCCAGAGTAGACAAGAAACGATGGCGGCAGCGCTTGATCTCGAGGATGCATACAATAGAGTTCGATACGATATTTTGATGACCGCACAGATGGAGAAGGGGGTCAACCCCTGGTTAGTGAACTGGATAGCGGCCGTCCTACATTCTCGTCAGATTGCTCTCCGTCTGGGCGCATGGACCTCAGAGCCACATATGTTAACCCCGGGACTGCCACAGGGATCTGCAATCTCACCGGTGCTCTTTAACGTGTATACGAGCAAAATTGCAAACCTAGAAGCACCAGGGGTTGGAAGGATACTAACATTTGCAGATGATATTCTTGCATATAGGCAGGGGAGAGATAGGGAGCAAACAGCCCAGGAGCTACAGGCGACAGTAGACAAAGTGATTGACTGGTGCACTGAAATGAGTGCTGTCATCCACCGGGAAAGGGCAGCTGTTTTGAGGTGCTCTCTGGACAACAGGATTGTGAGAGCTGATGTTTCAAGCCTCACGATAGATGGTGGAAGCGTCAATAGAGAGAACAAACTGAAGTATCTGGGAATCACATTTAACAGGAGCCTGTCCTTCAAGGATCATGTGGAGACGGTTGTGACAAGATCTCAAAAGGGACTCAACGTACTTAAAACTATGGCTGCAATGGACACAGAGCAGAGAATGCTTTTCAGACTATACCAGCACTTGATCCTCTCAGCGATTGATTATGGATTAGGACTGCTCACTGTCTCAAAGAGTCAGCTGGTGAGATTGAAGCGCATACAGAACGAGGCTATGCGGGTCATTCTGGGATGCACCAGAGACACCCCAGTGGTGTGTATGCGGTACATCCTTGGTTTGCCGACTGTTGCTGGTAGGCTCAAGGTGATGCAGGCGAAGGCATACCTCAGAGTAGCTGCTGACACAGATAACCCGTTGCATGAGGCGCTGGACACAGTTAAGGGCCAGCGACTGATAAGAGGGAAATCATGGATGGCTCAGGCGGAGGATACGATCAGACAGATGTGCATCGTGGAGAACATTAGGCGAGGAGAGGAGTGGGTCAGAGAACCAGCGGAGCAGTCAGACCTGTGCAGAGTTATAATCACATTGAGCCGTGAGTGCAGGGAGTGGCCACTGGGGCCACGGAAGTGGAAATCCAGCAACTAACTCAGGATAATGCTCGCCCGGGTGATGTGATTATCTACACAGATGGTTCGGTGTTGAGAGGTAGTATAAGTGCCTGGGGTTTCTTGGCAAAGGCTAATGGTCGACGTTTGGTGCAGGAGAGCCTGGCATATGATACCACAACATCTAGCTTAAGAATGGAGGTGGAGGCAGTCAGTGCAGCTTTCCGCTGGATGGAGAATACGATACACACACACATCGTGATTGTAACTGACTCAGAAAGCATGCTGAGTAGGGTGAGGACTGGCAAGCTTCGTGCCGAGTGGCTTGCTTCGCTTCGGAAGTCACGGGTGGCAAGCATCGCCTGGATATTTTCTCCGGGTCATGCTGGTGTGTTGGGGAATGAACAGGCAGACAGATTGGCTGGCTCTGCAAAACTTGGTGGAGTATTGAACAGAACGAACAGAACGAACAGACTTTATTTTCAAAGGGTAACAAATTGGGCACGCAGGCCCGTCTTACATTCGGCCCTTCCAATCATTCATCTTTCTTTCATCAACAGTGCATAGGAAAAAAAACATTGTCACATGAATTTTGTAAACATAAACAATGCATATTACTATGTTATGAGACACATCCACCACCCACCCACACATCCCCCATTCACTCCAACTTCCCCACCCAACCACACACACATACAATACATTCCCCCACCCATCCACCAGATCCCTACACCTACACATCTCCCCACCCACACACACCTCTCACCCACCACACATCCCATCCACCCACGCCCCAAGCACACATACATTCAATAACCCACACATCCCCCACCTACACACATCTCCCCACCCACTCACATATCCTCTACCAGTCCCATTTCCCACCAACAATCACTCACCCAATATCCTCCTCCACCCACACACCTCCAACCACCCAACCAAACACACATTCCTCAGCCACACACATGTCTCCCCGTCAACTCACATATTCCGCACCTACCCACACACAAATTCCGCACTCACCCACATAATCTCCCATCTCCCCCAGCCCACTCACAGATCCCAAGCCCGCACCTACAAACATCCCCCACCATCTCCTAACCTGCACACACTCACCCACCCACATATCCTCTACCCACCCACACATCCTCTACCCACCCATCCCCCAACCAAGCATCCCTTAACCACACACCCTTACTCATATACAATCACCCACCCACACATCCTCTACCCAACCACACATCATCCACCCAACCACACATCCTCCATCCACCCATTCCCCCAGCCACACATCCCTTAACCACACACCCCTACCCATATACACACACATCCCCACCCACGCACAATCTCCCCACCCATACAAACATCCCTCACACACATCCCCACCCACCAACACATTCCCCATTCACAAACACACACCTCCCATCCACGCACACACAACCCATACATTCATCCCCTCACACATCCCTAGACACACGTACTTATCCCTCAACCACTAACACCCACACATCCCTTACCTACTCATCAACACATACATCTCCTATCTACCCACCCACACTCACACATCCCAACCACCCATCTAAGCACACATCCCCCACCCTCACACATCCTTCACCCACCCACAAACCCAACCACACCTTCACCCACCCACACAAACATCATTTAACCACACCCAGCTCCCCTCCCACACAATACCACACCCACACACATCCCAAAGACACATTCCTCACCCACACACACATCTATCCACACATCTCCTACCCATCCACACATCCCCCAACTACAATCACCCTCACTACCCACACATACATCCTTCATTCAGCCACACACACCCCCACCCAGCCAGACACATCCCCCACCCACACACACATCTCCAAATCCATCACCCACACCCATCACGCACCCCTCCCCCAACCCATACACCCCCCACACACATTCACCCACACACACTCCCCACCCATCCACCCAAACATCCCACACCCATACACATCCCTCACCCACACACACATCCCCAAACCCACAACCACCCCCACCTGCACACATCTCCCACCCACCAAATATCCCCACACCCACATCTCCCCACCCACACATATACCCCCACCCATCCCATAACCCACCATCAATCATCCACCAACATATCCTCCTCCACCCACTCACCCACAACCACCTACACAAATACACATCCCCATCCACAAACACATCTCCCCATACACCCATACATCTCGCACGCACCCACACACAATCCCCCACCCACCCACACACAATCCCCCACCCACCCACACAAACCCACCCCTCCCACCCACACATCCTGAGCCCACCCACACACATCACGAATCCACCCACACACACATCCCCCGATCCCCCAACCTACTATTATGATCAAACTCCCACACTTTACACACACATACAGTGACGATTGTCGTGAGCATTGTCGCAAAATTGTAAAGAAAATGGAGAAAATTGTACATATACCTTTTGTAACTTAAAAATTAGTGATGCAATTCAACTTGATGCATGATAAGGCAGACGTGGGTGCGGCCTTGTAGGAGCACGTGTACACCTCGGAGGAGCAAATGGATCACCATGGTCTGGCAAGAATGCGATAGCGTGGAGTGACGAGGGGATCTGACCGATGCTCGACGCTTAGAGGAAAGGCGAGACGCACATATAATCAGATTGCTACTGGTACTATTGGGGTTGGAACTCTTCGCTGGCTTCTGAGGATGGAGACGCAGTGCTTATGGGAATGCGCCGAATGCTGTGATGTCGTTCCTAAATCAATCAATTAATCAATCAATCAATCAATCAAAGACATGATAGTCAGTTTAAAATTGCCGTGGTGGACAATTCAAATGACTGTGTGAATATGTGTGTTGTATATTTCAGCTTGAATTATTTATCTAGTTATTTTACTTTATGTTGTGTGATTTCTGTAGTATGAACCTGACGAGATGTAGCGAAATATGCCAGGCAATAAATCGTGCAATCTATTGTTTGCGTCATCGTTATTCAAATATAATTATTTCGCAATCATCTTATACTGTAGCAGGGAAGCTCATCATCATCAAGTGCACTGGCAGCTGGCATAGGCGTTCATGTCTCTCCACATATCTCGGCCTTTGGTGTTCTGGATAAACTCTGCTGATAATATTCATCTATGACACCGTCTCATCAGTCTATCCAGCATCACCTCTTTTTGGACCGTCTCTGCCTCTCTTCCCAACTTGATCTTTCCAGTCGTCACGGTGTTTTCCAATGCCTCTTTTCTCATCACGTGACCAAAGACAGCTGCTTGTCTCTTATTTATTAGTGTAAATAATATTCTAGTTTCGTTAGCCTCTTTCACCCAATCGTTGTTAGTTACTCTGGCAGTCCAAGGAATTCGCAACATTCAGGAAACATATCTCTATAGCTTTCGAATTCTACCTATTTTGTTCATTCAAATTCCAAGATTAGAACGTATATAACATTTCAGCAGGGGAGTGGCAACACGTTTACTATTTGCTCACAGCATAATAAACTTTACTCTTTCTAACACAGACAACTGTTAAAAGAGCTTTTTATACCCGTATTGTTAGTTTCCCTCCATATTCTCCACGGTGATCCAATATCCTGTACTACCTTTTTTTCGCATATCCTATTACAGGATATAGCTGTCTACACCAGCATTTTACCGCTGTTGTTGATTTCTTGGCAAGATTACGCTCAGTAGTTTGCCATTGTTTTCTGAACGGCTGGCTCACATATCCCGTAAGTAACGGGCGCTGCGAGAACCGCTACCGATTTTCGGGTAGCTGCGTTTGCTCACGTGGATAAACGGGATTACGGAGAAAGTCGCTAACTCTAGGCCAGGGTGACGGCACTACCTTAAATACACCCGCTTATAGCCAAAATTACAGTAGCAACTGTTCAGGGTAGAAATAGCTCAGGTTGTAACATTTAGAACAGAAAAAATGTACATCAGTTGACTCCCCATAGCAATATAGAACTTTATATTCTCGTTCGTCAGGTGGCGCTAGGTGTCTCATGCGCATGCCCAGCGCATAGACAAAACGGTGATGTACTTATGGAGTGTACAACCAAAGAGCAACGTGCTGTTGTGTTGTTTTTTTTTGTGGTCAAAAAGACTGCCTGCAAAGGACATTCATAAGGAAATGCTTTCTGTTTATGCTGACAAATGTTTGTCCCGTAAAGCGGTGCATAGCTGGGTAGAAATATTTTCTCAAGGACGCGAGTGACGCCGAAGTTGAATGTGAAAGGAAAACGTGGTTTAGAAAACAGAGCAGCTATATGCAGCCAGTTTGGAAGGACTGATCAAACGATGGGATAAGTGCATCAATATTGGTGGAAATTATGTTGAGAAATAAAGGGACAATGTATGTATAGAAATAAACTGGTTTCAAGTTGTTATCATGGTTAGTTATTTTTCTACAGCCATTTGTGACTTACTTATTAACTTACCCTCGTATGTTAATAACTGTACAGAATATAAAGGGTTACCAAAGTAGATAATTAGAATAGAAAGATTCACATTAATATCTATTTGAGATAGAAAGAGGTAAGTAAATAAAGGAACATTTTACACGCCGTAAGGCGCATTGAACATATAATGCTAGACCCGTATAGTATAAATCGGTATTCGGGGGGGGGGGGGGAGAGGGGGGGGGGTGATGTAGTATACATCGGTACTGGGGAGGGGGGTGATGTAGTATAAATCGGTACTCGGGGGGGGGGGGGGGGGGGTTATGTAGTATAAATCGGTTCTCGGTGGAGGGGAACTGCAGGGGCATTAAATCCCACCTCCCAGACATCATGAAACAACTGGGGAGCCAGAACTGTATTTATGCCCTGCAGGAAACCCACCTGAAACCAGATCAACAGTATAGATGCCGCGGGTTCAAGGTAATTAGACAGGACAGGACAGAAGCTAGAGGGGGCGGGGTTGCCCTGTTAGTGCACGAACAGTTCCAGATCGTGGCACAAGAAACATTTCGCACCAAGAACTTGGAGTGTGTCAGTGCTACTATTACAGGGAACCCAAAAAACCTATATATAATCAACGTATACTGTCCCAGAGGGGTAATTGAGGATGAAGACACCCAAGCCCTCCAAACCAGACTTACGTCAGAAGCCCTAATAGTGGGAGACTTCAACTGTCACCACCACACATGGGGCGCTATACAGAACGACAGGGCTGGTATAAAACTCATGAAGTTTATCGAAGACAATCAACTGGCAGTGCTGAACGATGGGACGATAACCAGGATAGATCCCAGACAAAACTGCCAAGACACAGCCATTGACCTGACAATAGCCACTGCAGGCCTAGCAAGCAGCCAGTGGGAAGTGACAGAGGACACGAACACAGACCACCTACCCATAATAATCAACACCAGAACAAAGCCCCAGTTAAGCGCCAACAACAACAGGCCAACCTTTCACTTCAAGAAAGCAAAATGGGAGCAGTTCAGAGAAGACATGAACAACACAGACCTGGAACAGCAGGAACGGGAAGACATTGACAAATATACAGAGAGACTGACCAGTAACATACTGAGGATAGCCACCAAACATATCCCTAACAGAAATATGCCAGAATATCTAAGACCGGGTAAGAAAGAGCCCCAGACAACCCAAAAACGATGGCACAACCCAGTGGCCTGGTGGAACGATAAGTGTACAGCGGCACAACAAAATAGGAAAAGAGCGCTGCAGAAATACCAGAAGGCAAGGACAGAAGAGAATTTTGAAGAATTCAAGAAACTCAGAAACGAAGCAAACAGAGCAGTAAAACATGCAAAAGAGAAGGAGTGGAAAAGATTCTGTCAAACACTCAGTCCAAACACACCAACCAGTAAGGTGTGGAAACAAATAAAAGCTATTCAAGGAAATAAAAAGACCAGCAAAATCCCAACCATCAAAAGCACGAAACTAGCAGTGACAGACCAGGACAAAGCCAAAGTGTTCGGAGAATACTTCCACGAAGTCTGCTCTAACAATAGACTAGGAAGCAATGAAAGACAAAGAAGGGAGGAAATGACACAAGAGCTAAAAGACACAGCAGACGAAAACATCGAAGAACACTTTATGGATGCAGACATCACAACAGAAGAGGTGATGTCAGCCCTAAACGAAAAATCTGACACTGCGGCTGGGGCGGACATACTAAATTATACCATCCTCAAAAAGCTCCCGAATAACACCATAAAAACGATTACTAAGCTGTTTAATGTAATATGGCAGACGGGAAAGATCCCCAGGCAGTGGAAAACAGCCACGATTATCCCAGTCAAGAAACTAGGGAAAGAGCCAACAAGGGTAGAATCATACCGCCCTATCTCACTGACATCGCACCTGGGCAAAGTTATGGAGACAGTGATAAATAAAAGAATAACATTCTTCCTGGAGAAGAATGAACTGTACAGCCATACACAATCCGGGTTTAGAGCCAACAGGTGCACGATGGATCAGATCATTAAATTGGAAAACCACGTAAAGAAGGGATTTAAGAGAGGTGAAAAGACGCTGGCTGTATTCCTGGACCTAGCTCAGGCGTACGATCAATGCTGGAGTGAAGCCGCACTAATTAAACTGAAGAAAGTAGGCATAACTGGTAGAACCTACAAATACATTGAAAACTTCCTCCAAGATAGAAGATTCTCAGTGAGGGTAGGGAATGAGGTATCCGACACATATGTGCAGGAGAACGGCATTCCCCAGGGATCTGTCATCTCACCTACAATCTTTTCAATACTGGTGAACGACCTGACAGATGAGATTCAAGACCAGAAAACAGGACTTTCTCAATTCGCGGATGACTGCGCCATATGGAGGAGTGGCAAGGCGGCAAAGCATACAAGAGGACCCCTCCAAAAACAAATAAACAAGATAACAGCTTGGATGGATAAATGGGGTTTCAAAATCAATACCAATAAGACGGTCAGCATGGTATTTAGCAGCAAGAAGAAGATAAACCGTGACAAGGACTGGAAAATAGAGATAAAAGGGGAAACCATCAAGAGAACAAAGAGCACAGTGTTCCTAGGAATGACCCTGGACGAACAGATGAACTGGTCAAAGCACATAAGCCAGACATTAGAAAAATGCAAGAAAGCGAGCAACCTACTGCGGGTGATAAAAGGTAACGGTTGGGGTGCCCACACCCAAACAATGCTGATGTTCTATAAAGCATTTATCAGGGGCAAGTTAGAATACGGCAGCATTGTGTACGACTCAGCTTCAGAAGCCAACAAGAGGAAGCTAGACACCATACAGACCCAAGCCCTAAACATCATCTTGGGTGCTGGAAAAGGTACATCCAGAGAAGCCATGGAGGTAGCACTGGGTGTGCTTCCACTGAGTCTGAGGCGTAAACAGCTGACGTATAACTACTGGCTTAAGGTAGCCCAAGACAAAAACCACCCTGGATACCAAACGTTTAGCGACAACAACAGCAAAAGGGGGGGGGGCACCCCAAGAGTTAAACTGCAAAGACCGGCAGGTTGGGAAGCAGCAGAGAAGATAAAGGAAGAAACCGAGCTAGCAGAAACCCTGAAACAGACAAGACGGTTCAAGCCAACAATCCCACCATGGGAACTAAAAGTTCCATTCACTGACTGTAGTCTAGCGAAATCCATCACCAAGGACACGGAGGACATTGATGCAAGAGACACGGCCGAGGAATACATACAAGAATTCAGTAAGGACAACCTCCTAATATACACAGACGGGTCCAAAAACGAACAGGGAGAGGTGGGAGCAGGTGTAGTGGTCCCAGACTGGAAGCTGAAGAGACAGTTCAAGCTAACAGACCAGACAGCAGTATGCACGGCCGAACTAGTCGCCATAATGAAAGGTCTAGAGATCGCAGCCGAAAACCCACCACTGAGACTGTGTATATTAACAGACTCCCTGTCATCAGTACAAACGCTCGGGAACCTCAATAGAGGCAACAGGCCTGACATAAAAGAGGAGATACTAGCAACAGCCACTAACCTCAGGTACATGGGCTGCCAAGTCACCATCGGATGGATACCAGCACACAGGGGTATCCCGGGAAACGAACAGGCAGACAGAGCGGCGAAACGGGGTATAACCAGCACGAATCAAATCTGCACTGGCCTAGGTAAAACAGAAGGGAAGAATATAGTCAAAAACTACATTCTCAAGGAATGGAGGCAACAGTGGCGAGACAGCGATAAAGGCCGGCATGCCTTCCAAGTATTAGGCGAACCCAGATTCAAGCCACAAGTCAAGACCAACATGAAAGCACCGGCAAACAGGCAGCTGTGGAGAATGCGACTAGGCAATTGGAAAGACACAAGAGAGAACCCAAACTGCAGAGTATGCCGAGAAAGCAACACCATCGAACACTACTTACTAGTATGCGACAAGTACAATAGAGAGCGAAGGGACCTGAGAGATCACTTTGTCAAAACTGGAAAACCAATGACAATGACGGAGTGCCTGCACATAAACAGCAACCCGGAAACACAGCGACTGGTCAGACAGTTCCTATGCAGAACAGGGAAGACCGTATAACCTCCCTAAACTGTGTATACATGTATATGTGCGTTTGTTTGTATTTGTGCATGTTTATATATGTTTAAAAAAAAAAAAAAAAAAAAAAAAAAAAAAAAAAAAAAAAAACTGGCGGAGTGAATGGCAGGAAGGTGGGTTGGCTCTTCCGGTAGAGCACCTGAACTAGGAAGACAGGGAGACCTGGTCATCTTGTTGCCACGCCACACCAACACGCGATGAAGAAAACCGCCAAAACTCACAAGCGTAAAGGCGTTCGTAACGCTGACCGGGGGGGGGGGGGGACAACTTGAGACTTGCAATTAAATGCTCTGCCCTTGCCTACAACAAGTCCTTATGAGGACTAGACATGACCGGGACTAGCCCCGATGAGAATAACACAAGAAGCGACAAGCACTTAGCAGGGCTAACAGAGAAAAGCCTACAAACGAGAGAATAAGGGCCCCAGTAGGCCAAACCAAGGACCGGTCTTTAAACAGGACCAGCACAAAACAAAGCTATCCGACGAACAGAGCGGAACAATTTAAAACCAGTAAGAAATAGGACCAACAATCCACACAACCACGGACCTCAACAATAACCACAGCTGATGAAGCAGGTTAGACGAGGACGAATTTGGAATTTTTGTTTTTGAAATTTGGAAATTTGGGGGGTGATGTAGTATAAATCGGTACTGGGGGGGGGGGGGGTGATGTAGTATAAATCGGTACTCGGGGTGATTTAGTATAAATCGGTACTCGGGGGGGGGGGGGGTGATGTAGTATAAATCGGTACTCGGGGTGATGTAGTATAAATCGGTACTCGGAGTGATGTAGTATAAATCGGTACTCGGGGGGGGGGGGGGGTGATATAGTATAAATCGGTACTCGGAGGGTGTTATTGTCAGTGTTACCCTTGACTTCCCATGATTTATGTTGAGTTGACATGGGAGCCTGTGTCAATTTGAAACATTCGCGTCACCCCGATGATGATTCTAATCTATAATAACGATGTTGGTGTGCCTGTAGATTGGCGCAAGATTTCATCGAATGTGTTCTGGTTCTTGTCTCTGTGTGTCTTCTGGACTCAGTAAATACCGTTGAATTTATTTATACAGAGTTGAGTTGAGTTGAATTAAGAAACGACACCCCTGCACTTACGACATTCCCACACGCGTTCAGTCCCCTCGTTCAACAGCCTGCGAAGAGTCATACTGCTAATTATTCTAACTGCTATCTGACTGAAAGCTCTCCTGGTCTTCCCTCTCAGTTTTGAGATTCCTACAGAGCCCCTGCCGATCCCCTGCCATATCATTTTCTCCACATGCGGGTGCTCTGTCTGTTCCACCACTTTCTCCACCTCGTCCCACGGGCACCCGATCACCTCTTCCTTGTCCATTGGTAATCTACCACCGAGATGTGCAATTCCTGCCAGCCTAGCATATTGTTCATTCCCCTGCACTCACGCATGACCAGGGCAAAAAAAACAACAACAAAAAAACATGCAATTCTCACAATCAGTGACTTCTGAACCAAGGCAAGCCATTCTACACGAAACATTCCTTTCTCCATCTGACTAAGCACACTCCGTGAGTCCGTAATAATACAGTGTTAATGTTTTAAAACTGAAATTGAACTTTGTGGACACCCTGTATACCACCACATTCATCTGTGTCCTGTGTTTTACACTTCTATGACGCAAGATCGTGGCTTTCTCACGCAGTGTTCCGTATCGGATATACAATCATAAGCAGACAGGTGAACCTTAGGACCGGACCTGTCAAGCAGGTTACACAGACACTCCACCTTGATTGTGCAACTCAAATATCCCATGCAGTTACTAATTTAAGTCAAGCATGCCTGCGCCATAGGAGTTAAAATAATAAGGATTTGCTAAAGCATTTGAAGTAAGTACAAGGATTAAATAGTTTAAAGTAATAACTGTACAGCGCAAAATATAATTAAAGTAATAACAAGCAAAATAGGTAAATTTGCTGACTAGGATATAAGAAATTAGTTCGCCGGGATAACGGTCGTGAGTGTGTGAATTTAGGGTAAATGAATACCCGTTATCGTGTGATTTATTGTGTTGATTCTAAAGCAACTTGATCTGTCTGTTTTGGCAAAACGTAGGACATTTGCATCCTGTAACGGTAAGTTGGGCCCGTGTTGTATGAATCGTCGACTAGACACACTAGCAGATCAAACGCAATGTACTCGTAACATAGACACTCTCTTCTGTGTTGTGACAGGAATTCACATGTATTAGGTCATGATAGTACAAGGTGGGGTGACTACTTCCTTTCCTCACTGTTATTTTCCAGAGATATCAATAGATTTCGAAGTGACAGAAAGGATCAGAGCGCTCACTGTTAAATTTCCAGTGCGGCGATGGTGGGGTAGGCGATTAAATTTCTACACCTGCAGAGATTTCTAGAGTTGTTCACGTGGCCGAAAGGTTGAGAGCTTATTGTTGGACAGAACGTTGACTTCTCGTTCAGAAAGCAATGGCAAACTACGGAACGTAAATTTTCCTACATAATCCAAATGGGGTTGACGGCAACGTTCTGCATATGACATGCACAATTGTATTTATCTGTTGTACTTATTTTATGTAGGCTAGAGCTATCGCGCCAGGCATGGAGTAGTGATGACAAATTACTTATTGGCTGAGATTTAAACTAGGTCTTCTGGGGAATAATACTGTTTCACATCATCATCATCATCATCATCATCATCATCATCATCATCATCATCATCATCATCATCATCATCATCATCATCATCACCATGTGCCCTGCCAACTGGCGTAGGCGTTCATGTCTCTCCACAAATCTCGGTCCTTTATGTTCAGAGTCAACTCTGCAGATGATATTCCTCTACACCACCGTCTCAATCCATCCAGCAGCATCTCTCTCCTCATGTTTCTGCATCTCCTACTATATATCTTTCCGGCAGTTACTACATTTTCCAATGCCACTTTTCTCAGTACATGCCACCATAGAGCCATGTTTGTCTTGTTCTTATAGGTGTATATAATGTTCTACTTTCATAAGGCTCTTCTAGGGAATAGTTGTTAGCTACTTTAGAAGTCCAACGTACTCGCAACATTCGTCTCAGAAACCGCATATTTGTTTCCTACAATTCCTTCATTGCTCTTTCACAGTTATTGCATGCTTTATATGTAGGGTGTCTCCTTCACTCCGCTAGTTTACGGGACACCACTGAGCAAGGTGGAATTTCCGTTTACCCCCCCCCCCCCACTCCCCAGGCGCCCCCCCCCCCTCCGATCAGTGTATCGTGAAGCCATGGGTGAAGGTGGTGAATGGAGTAGAAGAACATCCAACAGACAGTTGTAGATTATGGTCTCCATTTCCACGATGGTAGACAGAAGATCTCTTTTTGGAGACAATGGCTACTGTCATCGACTAGTATGGTCATTGCTAAGAAGGAAAGCACTGGCAAACTACCTTCTTTACAGATGCCAAGGTCGTCATATTTCGTTTAATAGAGAAAATCCAATGAGCAAGTCCCACAAGAAGCAGATGTAAACCGTAAACTGATTAGATAAATTAGGCTTAAACGATCAACATTTTTGTGGACAAGAAGAAATAAACTAGAGAACTTGGTGACAACTGGCAAGATCGAGGGGAAAAAAACAAGGGGAAGGCAGAGAAGTAAATACCTGGATGGCTTGGTCACGTACTATGGTCGAGACAAGAACATGGAGCTGATTAACGACTCTGGTGATTGGGTGAGATGGCGAAACATGACAGTCCACGTTTATCGCCATGGCACATGATGATCTTCTCCCCCACCCCACAACACACACACACACACACACACACACACACACACACAATCTCTAATTCCGATAGGACCCCGCCTTAAAAATTCGTGTCCACAAGTGTCTATTTATTTGCGCTCTTTTCGGAGTCTAAATATTGACTGCCCAGATTTGTTTTTGCCGTTACTCCACCCTGGTGTGTGTGTGTGTGTGTGTGTGTGTGTGTGTGTGTGTGCGCGTGCGTGTGTGTGTGTGAGGGGATGGTGGTGTGGGTGCTGTTTCTAAGTATTACCTGTCTCTGCAGCGTACTTTTGATGGTCTCTTTTTCTGTGCTATGTGTGTAAATATTATGTGTTGTCGAAATATTATCCACCCAGCGTACTTTTCAAGCTCCCTCTTTTTTCTGTCTTCTGTGTCTTAATATAATCTGCCGAAAGCTCTTTTAGTGTTCCTCTTTGCTTATGCCTAATTATTATCAGTCCCGCGTACCTTTAGTGTCCCCTTTCTTGTTGTTTGTGGTGTATTTGCCCCTTGTAACACAACATGTGAAGCAGCCACCTTCGAATGACAATTTTTTATAAATAACCTAATATTTACTAACACAAATGTGGCAGACTGTTATGTTGGCAATCTGGCAGCGTCTATACACCTGCATGCGTGTGTGTGCTGTTGTTTTTTGTCAGAACTGCTGTCTGTTTCACTTTTCAGTGTCTGCAGAACCTTGCGAGCGACACTGCGTGAACCTCGGCAGTGATGGCGGGGGGATTTTGCCGTTCGTTTGTTGCCAGAGCAGATTTTAGTCAAATCTCTATCCCCACATGGGGATCTGATGCAAATATGGCGAGCAACAGAAGCTGCTCTAACGTTGAACGAGTCTTCATCGCACGAGCTGAGTTAATTTAACGACCCAATTTTACCACACCAGCCCACTCTGGGATCTTGACCTTGCAAATCCTTTTCAGGAAATCAGCCAAAACGTTGTTGAATTCATAATGTACTGATGTCTTTGACCGACAGAGATGCTCATCTTGATAATTTGAACTTACCCCGCGAATGGAATCGACCGAAGAGGCACTCACAGTGAACTTCCGACAATTTGTGCTTGTAAATGAGCTTGTAAAAATGTATATCACTTAAAGTGAGGTGTAAATGCTAAATTTGTGTCTCCATTTATTACGTACATTTTGTTTTAATCTTTCTGTCGATCTTTATAGTCTTAATTCCTTTCTTTATTGTGTGTTTATGTCAGAGTATCACTATGAAAATAACATGTTTCATGGTTAAAGGGAAAATCCCCGTTGCTACATCGTGCATATTTAAAAAGTTGATTTTATTCTTTCGATGCATCTGATTCTCTCTCACATCCCCCACCCTTACACTCTCCCCACCCCAAGCCAATCTGATATGTCTGTTTCTGTTTCCATAAGTTGCGTCCCTTATCTGCAAAATGTTTTGTGTTATCGTAAATACAGTTATGTCCCCTGCATAATCCACATATAATTACAGATTACTGTAATGAGATAATTAAACGATTATTGTATAAATCTGTGATAATTAAACACGTGTCGTAGAATAAAGGTTTCACCACACGAGTTGGGGAAATTTCTGGCGAGAAAAGAAAATATAATGATGGGAATTAAGTATAGTGAGATAAATGCTCGTGTTTATTCCAGTGTGGCATATATTGTGGGTATGCTGTTACATCTATATATTCTGTAACCGAGCTGCTAGCGAGAGGTGAAATTATCAGAGTTATATCAAATGGCATACTTCCCTAGATATATCTTTGGTAACAGTTGTACGAGGCTAGATCGACGTCTTCACAATCCACAATGAAGAATTTCAAAATGACGCTAACTTTGCTTACACTTCCTCCATAACTAAACAGCTCGGACTGTTCACAAGAAGTTAGAAGCAGACTGTCCGTAGCAGAGCAGAAATTAAACAGCACAGAGAATATCCGACACAACACCAGCAAGTATTTGCAAGTGAACATTTGGAGAATATAGATCATTCATTTGGAGAATATGCAACTTTCATTTTAAGAATATGCAACTTTCATTTTGAGAATGTGCATCTTCCATTTTGAGAATATGCATCTTTCATGTTAAGAATATGCATTATTCATTTTGAGAATATACAACTTTCATTTTAAGAATATGCAACTTTCATTTTGAGAATATGCATCTTTCATTTTGAGAATATGCATCTTTCATTTTGAGAATATGCATCTTTCATTTTGAGAATTTGCGTCTTTCATTTTGAGAATATGCGTCCTTCATTTTGAGAATATGCGTTTCATTTTTTGAGAATATGCGTCTTTCATTTTGAGAATATGCGTCTTTCATTCTGAGAATATACATCTTTCATTTTGAGAATATACAACTTTCATTGTGAGAATATGCATCTTTCATTTTGAGAATTTGCGTCTTTCATTTTGAGAATATGCGTTTCATTTTTGAGAATATGCGTCTTTCATTTTGAGAATATGCGTCTTTCATTCTGAGAATATACATCTTTCATTTTGAGAATATACAACTTTCATTGTGAGAATATACATCTTTCATTTTGAGAATATACAACTTTCATTCTGAGAATATACATCTTTCATTGTGAGAATATACAACTGTCATTGTGAGAATATATAACTTTCATTGTGAGAATATACAACTTTCATTGTGAGAATATACAACTTTCATTGTTTGAATATACACCTTACATTGTGAGAATATACATCTTTCATTTCGAGTTTTGTGCTTTTGGCAGGCCGCACTGCGGAAAGATACAGAACCATATGGGATAAAACCCGGTGCAATGAAGTCGATCTGCTTGGTGTTATACCTTTTTGGAACACATACTAAGAAGGAAATTAAGGTTGTTTGAACTTAATGTTCAGAAAAATTAATGAACTAAGATGTTTCAAGAAGAAAATAAATTCTATCATTCTACAAGATATCTCAGAAAACTGACTCATAATCAGTTGTTGTTGTTGTTGTTGTTGTTGTTGTTGTTGTTGTTGTTGTTGTTGTTGTTGTTGTTGTTGTTGTTGTTGTTGTTTTTGTTGTTTTGCTTCTATTTACGCCGTTTTGGGGAGGAGTTGGTAAAATTTCAGAGAGTGTGACTAGCGCCTTTCCTCCAATTTCCTCCATGGTTCATGAACATAATTCTTGTAGCATCAAATAAATTTCCTACCCGTTTGCTAGACCTGTCATTGGTTCCTTACCTACTTAACTCTTGCATATTTGCTACTGCCACGCAGATGTGTTCAGCAATTCACATTAAATTAACTCATATATATTGTTACAGTGACTATATATTTATCATTGTTCTGGTGACTATACATGTATCATTGTTCTGGTGACTATATATTTATCATTATTCTAGTGTATAAATGTTTTCCCTCAGAATGACATGACTTTATGTATTTTTGTTCTACAGTCTTGTGCATTGGCTAGTTTGAACTTCTGCTCTATTACTTTGGTTCCCATTATTTATGTAGCAATCAATATTTGTAACTTTACAATGTCATTCCTTTGGTTCGAACTATTTATGTAGCAATCAACGACTGGCAAGAGAAGGTCCACCAGAGAGACGAATGGAGATGGGTTGTATCTGCAGCAAAGAACCTCAATGACTCGGAACGCTGAAGAAGAAGAAGAAGAATGAATATTTGTAACTTTACAATGTCATTCCTTTGGTTCCCACTATTTATGTAGCAATCAATATTTGTAACATTATAATTTCATTACTTTGGTTCCTACTATTTATGTAGCAATCAATATTTGTAAATATATAATTTCATTACTTTAATGTATTCATTATTGGTCTAACCTTCTTAAAGAAGTAATATTCAAGATAGGTAACTGGGGTCTGAAAGATGAGTGTTGTGAAGAGCCGAATATAAGACGGGTCTGCGTGCCCAATGGTGACCTTTCGAAAATATAGTATAGAACTGGCACTATTAGCCACCGAACGCCGATGCATATGTTGTGTGGGAGGGGGAGGGGGGATAGAATCTAAGAATCTATATACTTTTACGAAGTGCATGACTGATAGATACCCCGACAGATAACAGATTGAAAATAAAGTTCGTTGGTTCATTTGTTCGTTCATGCAACGTTCCCAGGTCGTATTTAGGTCTTACTATTGAAATGTTTGAGAATCCCTGTTGTAACTAGGAATAATTTCACCATGGCTTATGTAAACAATAAATATAATAGTTTGAAACAGCCTTCACCTTCGCGTGTAATCAGATTATGATGACGCGTATTGTGAGCTGCGTCACGCTCATTTTGTATATCTAATGTGTTTCCTAACAGATATAGGCACAGCTTATTTCTGCTTATCACTGACTTCTGTGTGGGTTTCGCAATGTCTTAGTTATAAATAAATGAGCTGTGTGTGTGTGCGTGTGTGTGTGTGTGTGTGTAGAGAGAGAGGGAGGAGGGAGAGAGAGAGCGAGAGAAAAGTTAATATTGACAGAAGAGAAGAAGAGAGAGTGAAGATATGAGAGAGAGAGAAGATAAGAGAGAGAGAGAAGATAAGAGAGAGAGTGAGAGAAGAGGAGAAGAGAGAGAGGAAGCGAAAAAGAAGAGAGGAGAGAGAAACGATGATAGAGAGAAGAGGAGAAAGGATAAAGAGAAGAGTGGGAGGGGGTATAGAGAGAAGAGAAAAGAAAGGACAAGGAGAGAAGATGGAGAGAAGAGAGAGAAAAGAACGAGAAGAGAAAAAAAGAGAGAGAGAAGGGAGAGAAGAAATAGGGAAAACAGAGAGAATAAAGAGAGAGAGAGAGAGAGAGAGAGAGAGAGAGAGAGAGAGAGAGAGAGAGAGAGAGAGAGAGAGAAAGAGAGAGAGAGAGAGGGATAATTAGGGGGAGAGAAAGAGAGAAAGAGAGAGAGAGAGAGAGAGAGAGAGAGAGAGAGAGAATGAGAAAGAGAGAGAGAGACGGGTTAGCAGTGATTGTATTTTGAATAAGCTTGAATAAGCGGTCGTGGGCGAACACATGTGGGAGAGGGGTCGTGGGGGGGGGGGGAGGTAACTGAGACCAGGCGAGTTAGTTTGTAGGGCAGCTATCTCTATAAATTACCTCAAACTCTGTGATAAGGTCATGGGCGGGTAAACCGTAAAATTAACCTGGGGGTGGGGGGGGGGGGAAGAAATAAAAACGATTGCAAAGGATTTAAATGCGGGTAGTAAATGAATGTAGAAATAACAAGCTACATAATAGAAGACTGCTGAGAAAGTAAACAAATGCAAAGAGGCTAAAGAAATTTGCGTGAAGGGCAAACCATGATACAGATTAATATGACATTTACTAACAAATGAGTTTCCTAGCAGGTAAGAAAACATGCAATATTGCTGAATCTTTAGAATAGAAAGTGGCACAGGACTGATTGGGCAAAATGATTTTATAATCTCGAATCAGCCACAACGTCCAATGGGAGGTGCCTTGAAGAGATTAGAACAAGAATCGCTTTGGCAAAGGTATCCTTTTGCAAGATGGAAAACATTCTGACCAATAAAAAGATGCCAGTTGCAACGAGGTAAAGAGTGTTGAAGAGCTGCATAGAACCTGCACTTTTGTACGGATGTGAAACATGGACAATGAGCAGAATTGACAAAAAAAAATCTAATTGCAGTAGAATTGTGGTTTCTGGGGACAGTGTAAAGAATACCATGGACAGACATAAACATCAATAGGGAAATATTAAAAGAAACAAATGAACTATTACCATTTAAATTTTCCATCCA
The DNA here is from genome assembly GCA_963921405.1 of Cepaea hortensis. Taxonomy (NCBI): domain Eukaryota; kingdom Metazoa; phylum Mollusca; class Gastropoda; order Stylommatophora; family Helicidae; genus Cepaea; species Cepaea hortensis. The sequence continues at coordinate 13,562,120 of OY992886.1, read as the reverse complement.
TAAGAATAACGTGGAGTGTCCCGAAAACTGTTATACATAGCCAAATAGATTTTATGCTTGTACTAAAAAGATTCAAGCCACGTATCAAAATGAGTCAAAGATATAATGTTAGAAATCGCTTATCTACATATTGTTTTATTGTAATGATTAAGAGCCTTTGGTAAGCCACTCGAATAAAATTTGAGAACCTTTGATACAGCGAGGGAAATAATTACAACACTACTAACGCAAATAATAATTGTGGTTACAACAGACAGGGCGGCGCTCAACAAACCCGATACGCCACATTGTGCCAACAGCTTCGGCCGGAGGAATGCATGTGGGAGGGTGTACACCTTTCCTAGTGTGAGGAAATGCAACAAAATACTGCATGTCATGGCAGGGCAGACCTGGCCCTAAACCTTGGTCGGCAACTGGTCTAGGATCGAAGCTCCGACATGCGTACAGTTAGATCATTGCTTTGCTGATCTGACAGCTTATGCAGCTTGTCTTGTTCCAGATGTTTTGGTGTTACCTTCCCTCTGTATACACTAGGCAGGCCGAGAGAGGGATATTGCTGCATGGGCAAGACATGGTCTCTACAATTCAGCCAATGCTTTGTGCTATGGAGATATTATAATATCTTATTTTATGTAAAATGGTACAAACTATCATCTGCCAAGACGGCAAGGTGCCAGTTACTGAAGCACGATGTAACAAACTGTCGTATGTCAACATGGCAAGGCGCCAGTTACTAAATCTCAATGTAACAAACTATTCTTTGCCAAGACGGCAAGGTGCCAATTACTGGAGCACAATGTAACAAACTATCGTCTACCAGGATGGCAAGGTGCCAATTACAGAAGAACAATGTAAAAAACTATCCTATGTGAAGATGGCAAGTTACCATACACTGAAGCACTATGTAACAAACTACCACTACAACAGACTTACCGGGTCGATCAGTTTCCAAGATGTCATTAGGTTATCGCCCATGCTGACGGAATCTTTTTCATCTAAACACAGCAGATAATGTTGATTACAGATCTCATGACAGATACCAGGCCTACACACGCTATAAATATTTCTTGATGTTATGGCTTACTCATTTGTAATGTATTTTGGGTAGCACACTTTCGACCTTCTCTGTTGGATTTCCAATTTTCGAAAGGTTGTTACGATATACGGCGTTCCCATCTACATTTTTTTATGTCTTATTCGAGAAGGCTAGGCATTCAATGCATTACCCTAGGACCTTGAGTTTTAGTCTCAATAAAAGTCTCTATTTTAGTCTCATTTAGTCTCAATAAGATATAAACTATCTCATTTAGTTTCAAAAGGATGTAAACTACCAGAGTTAGTCTCAGTGAGATATAAACTACGTCATTTAGTATCAATAATATGTAATCTTACTTTTGACGAATTACTGTAGAGATGTCAGTGTAGATGAAAAATGATGTTTCATGGAGATTTCATTGTGAACAAATGGTGATGTTTCATTGAGATTTCATTGTGAATAAATAGGGTTGCATCGTGGATATTTCATTGTGAGTGTGAAGACTAGAATAACGTTATACACAAAGGATGCAACAGTAACTGGGTTTTGTATTCAAACAGTAATCTATGTATTGTAGGTAGTGCACTCACCCGCTGTCTAGAAGTTTCGGGTTCGGTTACTTTTAGATATATGGGTGGCCTTGTGACAATACCGCCGGGGCTTGGACTGGTTTGCCACGATAGATACTATCCCCTGCCTTTGCTCCAACCACCTCAATAGCACTCTACATCTACCAGGCCCCACACAAGCCGGGACAGCTTAACCTTCCCTCCCTCACCTAGGGTTCCAAACCCCAAGGGGGCTCAGACCAGACACCAGTCATATCACTGCACAAAGTCATAGCTAAGAGAACAAAAAAAAACTTTAATTCTGAACTACGTCAACCACAACACAGAGAAGGATGGCTGAAAGCCAGACGAGAAGAACTATGTACAAGATCAACGACGCAGATGAGTATTCATCATGGAGGCGGACGATAGCTCGTGCGGTTGTCCAGTCGTGGTAGCGACTCACCCAGGCTCCTCCAGTGGACTGGAACTCCAAGGTCTGCTGCCTCTCCAAAGTTCCCTCTTCACCCAGAGAACCAAGCAAGGGCTGATCAAGCGCCGTACCACTGCCTGACGGACACTGCACTGATGAACAAGGATCCTTCCTTGCTGTCGTACTATTTCCCTCGTCACACTCTTGATGAAGTCTGGGCCGACCCTAGAACATTAGCGTTCTCCCACTTGCAGAAAAAATACATGTAGCACCGTCTCAACATACACAAGAGCCAGGTCACTCTTCTATCTCATCAGTGACCCACACACTGATATGTCACTTACACAATACGCGGTTGCTCCACACGAACACACAATGTCACTGGTAAAGTCTATCAGGTGACTAAACCCTTCACCTTAGTTCCATGTCCTTGGACAATAGATCTTCACACAGTATTATGTACCTACCCTGATCCATGGGTAGTAATCACAACCTAGCATACACTGTCAACAGTTCATCACGTTGGCATGAGGTAGCTCCCTACCTTCACAAACATTGTCAACAGTTCATAACGTTGGCATGAGGTAGCTCCCTACCTTAAACATTTCACTCTGGTGTTTCCACCCATGTTGTAATCAATGTCCTAGTTCACTGGACCACATGTTGGCTTCATAAAGGTAACCAATGTAAAACCACTATGTAAGCATCAACTGATACATGGTGTCCCATAACCCAGCCGGGCCAGAAGCATATAACACAGGTCATGGCGACCAGTAACAATGATCACTCTACACAACTTGAAAGGTCACTACCTTGCAATTACCAAGGTTTACACAGAGACTGAATGTCACCAGTGCTTCACTGGCTTGAATCACCAGACGTTTCCGTGTTGGATCCTCTCAGGATCGGATGACACTCGTCGGACTCTTGACGGAGGTCCTAACCTAGACCTACCGACTTATTCAGCACTCAGCTCCTTCCAACATTGATCTCGCAGAATCAGACAACCACTCCCAGTATGGCCTCAATCAACTTCTGGATAGGCACTGGAATGAGTGGGCCCATAGAGCTCATGGTGCAGCTCTTGAATCTTCTACTGTATAGTAATAACAGATCCTGAAACACGGAGAGGTTGGTGTGAGTACTCAACTACAACAAAGACTACCAGGATCTCCACCCTGTCACCTGCCTCTCAGACATTCCTCATGTCTACCAACATGAGTATGAAATCATCACATCATAGATCTACCTAGTCACTATAATATATAGGCATAATGATGGTAGAAAAAGCAATAGCACACCTGTTCAGTCAAGTAACACTTCTGGGCTACATATAACCCCTAGCACCAGAGTCGACTGTATGACTCTGTCAAGCATCCTTCGCCTGGTGCCAGTCCAATCCGGTTTCATCTCCCATCCTCAATCAACATATACACTTACTTTCCTTTCAGTGTAGGGATTACTGTATCGAGAAGGTGTCCAGCCGGACATCTCCTTCCTGACAGACTCATCAATTCATCACTCCCTTCACCCATGGACTGATGAATTACACACATTAATAACTATATGTCCATAATGAATTATACTCCTGATAATTCATTACTATAGCATTAACTAAGGAGAACTCAGGACTTGTTACACTTAAATAACAAAATCATATCACAGCCATAGTGTCAGGTCTGGGATCCCTGCCCCAGATCCTGAGTTGCCCTTGTATTCACTGACTATCTTTCAGGTCAGTCATACCTGTGCCGGTCGAGCACAGCTGTGGTGGCCATCCACCACTACACTTTCCCACAGCTACTGTGGGTCTCGTGTACCTTGTCCCGTGACGACTTAAGTCACGTCATCCAATGTAGCAAACCTCTAGACTCCACTACCAAACTCTGGCTCCACCTTCTTTTTTTTTTTTTTGGGGGGGGGGGGGGGGGTTATGCCTCTCCTATACTACTACTTCACGGCAGTACTCCAAGTACTCCATGAACCGAGTCAGGGTTCCAGAAGAGAAGAATATTAGAGACAGAAACGGTTAGGTTCAAACCTCGATCTATCTAGACACCTCGGCCTCGAATTACGGCGTGCCGCATCACCCTCGATCGGGTATGTTCACTCATCGGATATGCACGATTGCATTGGGTCGGACATCTTACCGATCGGGTTGGGTTTACCGGCCTACCTCCCGCTGCCTAGACAAACGTAAGATGGAACACGCACGGTCAACTTAGCGAACGGACATGACAACCAGCAGTAACTATAGTATCATGAATACTTCTTATCAATTGTTATCCTACCGATGCAACGCCATTCGGCTTACGCGGAATAACACTGCTATCTGCCCACAGCAAATACACCACTGCTGATTTCACCTTGATTCCTCGAAACATCACCATCACTGATAGCACAATTACGTTACCATTATAATGTCACGAAGCACATTACACATTTCTAATAATAAGCTCTACCTTATCATTTACAGCGTCTAGCATGTTGATGTAATGACGGACAAACTGTCGCCTTGCCTGCGTAATGAATAAACCAAACCCGTAACTGCTACACACTGTAAAGCACATCGTTCGGCCTATTTTATTTACACACCACTCGCTGTGGAATACGGCTTGTTCCGTCAGGTAACACATTACCTTGCTGATCGATAAAGCCTACTTAAAAATGCAAACCGCCAACTGTAACGGATAACGCTACGCGACAACTCAATTTTACGACGGCAATTAATTCATTCCGGGAACCATCAAGGCATCACGACAACAATTAAATAATAGAATAAGTACTCAACTAACCTGTGATTGAAGAATCACAACCCTTGACTGTAGATGTCCGCACTGGCCGCGAATATTGACATCAAAATTACATCAGCCTTTTGGCTGCGATCTGTCTACGCTGAGGTTTGGTGGGCGACTGCTCACGACAAAGTCAGTGCGCCTTCCACTCGCCTACACGGGCCGCGTGACTTTCATGATTCATGAAGAAAACCAGAGTCACGATAAGTTCCACCACCCCGTGCTGCATGAAGCACTCGTGAACTTAGAGATCTCTACCCCGTACGCACTTGGGGGAACATTCTAGATTTTCTATAAATAACTAGGATAGCTCCGCCCCGCACTATTTTTCGATGGGGAATCCCCTATTAATTGATATTAATTCAAGGGAGACCAACGCATCGCACTCCCTTCAAAGGGATATTATGCAGAGATCTGCCGATCTTTATCCGTTTCGTCACATAGGCCCCCACTTAAGATGGTCGACCCGGTCGAACTCACTAGACAAAGATCGGTCTGAACTCTGAACCTCTACTCTATCAAGATTGGATTCCCAGGAAAAGATGTTCCATAACATTCACTTTCCCTTCGGAGATCCACCAGAATGGTATGGATGCTGGATCACCAACCACCGCCTCAAACATACGTTATCTCCAGCGATTAGGCCCGAAACGTAACGGCCTGGTGATTGGTAGACAGGATCTGTCTACACTGGACTGACCCGCATCCACCTGTTGCAGGCCATCGGTTACTTTACTGAAGGTTCGTTCGTCCCTTCCGACAATAGGATATTTCCTATCCCGACTAGGCATCACCTTCGTGGACTGTTCGCGGATGTCGACCGAAATGAATGGTCGCTTACTCCAGGTTCGTCTGGAGTACCCTTGCTCCTGCCTTCTCTCCCACGAGTAAGGACAGTGAGCCTGTCGGCGTATCGAGTCACCCGACGATCCCGTCGTGCCAGATGTGACTTCGCCTGTCCGACCTCGATTCATAGTGTGCTTAACACCATGGGCCTCTTCCCGACGGAGCCCGTTCGCCCTATCTACGGTTGAACGCTCAGGAGACCGTAGACCTTCCCCACAGGATGTACTGCGTAGGACTGAGTCTTCCTCGCCCTTGTCTGGACCCAGAACCGAATCTAGCGCGATGGTAGTCGCACTATCTTGTGGAGAAACTACCTCGGACCTCTCCAAATTCTGAAGGAGAGTACAATGGAACTTACGCAATTCCCCGCGGACCTTCACCTCATACGTGGATCGGGACATTATCCGCTCCACAGGAAAAGGGCCCTGCCATCCGAGTTCGAATTCCGCCCCCTCGATTGGGAGAAGCGCGAGAACCCTATCTCCAATCTGCAGAGATAAACCGTTTTTGGTCTTGTGCTTTGGTGCTGCCAGACAACACGTTGGGCACGACCGGATATATCTCCGCACGTCGCCTGTCATTCCAGGCCAGTGGTAGTGGCTGGAAAGACACTGGACTGTTGTCCCCACATCCTTATGTCCGGTTAAGGATAAGGTATGCACTCTATGTATCAAGCGGGATCTGTAGTCAGTAGGGACTACCATCTGACCGTACTGGCTATCCCCTTGCCCGGCTCTACGATAAAGCAACCGGTTTTCTACATAGAACTGACCCGGAGTTGGCGGGACAGAACTTTGGGACACCTCCAGTAAGTAAGGACGCAAAGTCGGGTCCCTACTTTGAGCACTGCTCACTAACCTCGCAAGAGAATGGTCTATTTCCTTACCACACTGCCTTTTTCCATCCTTAGCCCTGGCCTGCCTAGCGCTCACTAGACAATGTTCCCTGGGGTCCCCCAGGAATACATGCGGACGACCGAGGATCAAAGGGTAAATAGGATCAGGCAGCACAGCCGCCTGGATGCTACCCGTAACGTACCTGCACCGAATGTCAATCCGAGCAATCGGCAAGTCCATAGCTACGGAGCTCCTCATGGCCAGCTGAAATTCTCTTGTCTCGCCGGTGAGCTGCCCTGGGCTCACAAGGTGGGATGAGATTACAGCTTCAAACTGCAATCCTGTATCGTATAGACATTCCACCTGCTTCCCATTCACCTCTATCGTTTCGATCACAGGTGATTTCTCAGACTTTGGTTTCTCCCGACCCTTAGGTGTGGTCTCGCTAGGTCTACCTCTAGTAGAGGCGAGACACGCAAAGTGCAAGTCCTTTGGCTTCCTCAGACAATCTACAGTATTATGGGAAGGAGACTTACAGTGCTTACACCACCTCTTACTCCACTTCCGTTTTGGGGAGGCGGGAGGGCTTTGCTTATCGGGTTTCTTACCAGAGTCTTTTACCACAGGATCTGCTACATTGGATGATTCTTTGGGACCTTTGGTCTTGGGCTTCTGATCAAGCCCCTTCTGCCTTTTCTGTGAACCAGTCTGACTGGAATCCCCAGTCTCACCATAGACTTCCACATACCTTTCAGCTAACTTATTTACTATGTCTAGCCTTTCCGCCCCATTTTCCCCTAAGAAATTCCTTAAAGGCTTGGACATCTGCATTTTCATTTGATCCACCACCATCAACTCTCTCAGACTCTCATAATCCTCTTTGAAATTGGCCAATGCCATCCACTTCAACAGGTATGAGTTCAACCTCACACTATAGGCCGAGAACATCTCACCTGGTTCTCTCTTGGAAGTTCTGAACCTCCGCCTGTAAGCATGGGCTGTCATTTCGAATCTTTTCAAAAGAGCCGATTTCAGGGTTGGATAATCATTTTCCATCCCTGGGGGAAGACGCGCATACACTTCGTACGCGGTGCCACGGAGTCCTTGTGAAAGCTTAAGATTCCAACGCTCAGGCTCTAAACCCATAGCTTTACACATTGCCTCGAACTTCTCTAAGAATTGATCTATCTTCTCTTGGTCCGGTTCAAATGGTGGAAACGGCCATTTCATAGCATGGTAAGCTGGTCTGCTGGCTACTGATGAGCTCGGTAAAGCTACTCCACCTACTGCTCCCTCAGACTCACCAACCGATTTAGCCTCTACCTCAAGTTGCTTCATACGGAACTCATGTTCCATTTCCAACTTCCTAGCATCTAATTTCTTAGACTCTAGGTCAGCTGCCAGTTTTTGTGCTTGTTGGTCTGCCACCAACTTTTGCTCTTCAAGTGCTACCTTTCGAGATTCCAGCTCAATTTCTGACTTTCTTCTCTCCCTCTCTTCTGCTCTGAAGTCTCTCTCTACTTCCAGAACATAGTCTTTAAACTCCTCACCTTCCAATCCCATCTCAGTTGCAGATGCCCGCACCTTAGCTAAATCTAAAGTACGAGTAGCCATGCTTAGTGTAACTTAGTATCAGTATAGATATGCAATACCCAATCACAATGCTAACTGTACTCCAACCAACACTGTAACTATGTATCTATACTAACTTAACTAAATGTCTGTCCACGTCGAAGAGAAAGGTTTCAGTAGCCCTACTCGTCAAGTAGACAATAGGTATAGGACAGATGAAAATATAACCTATTCCTACGAGATGTCAGAACAAAGAGAAGATCCCGGACGAGCCCCCACTCTATCTTGTGACAATACCGCCGGGGCTTGGACTGGTTTGCCACGATAGATACTATCCCCTGCCTTTGCTCCAACCACCTCAATAGCACTCTACATCTACCAGGCCCCACACAAGCCGGGACAGCTTAACCTTCCCTCCCTCACCTAGGGTTCCAAACCCCAAGGGGGCTCGGACCAGACACCAGTCATATCACTGCACAAAGTCATAGCTAAGAGAACAAAAAAAAACTTTAATTCTGAACTACGTCAACCACAACACAGAGAAGGATGGCTGAAAGCCAGACGAGAAGAACTATGTACAAGATCAACGACGCAGATGAGTATTCATCATGGAGGCGGACGATAGCTCGTGCGGTTGTCCAGTCGTGGTAGCGACTCACCCAGGCTCCTCCAGTGGACTGGAACTCCAAGGTCTGCTGCCTCTCCAAAGTTCCCTCTTCACCCAGAGAACCAAGCAAGGGCTGATCAAGCGCCGTACCACTGCCTGACGGACACTGCACTGATGAACAAGGATCCTTCCTTGCTGTCGTACTATTTCCCTCGTCACACTCTTGATGAAGTCTGGGCCGACCCTAGAACATTAGCGTTCTCCCACTTGCAGAAAAAATACATGTAGCACCGTCTCAACATACACAAGAGCCAGGTCACTCTTCTATCTCATCAGTGACCCACACACTGATATGTCACTTACACAATACGCGGTTGCTCCACACGAACACACAATGTCACTGGTAAAGTCTATCAGGTGACTAAACCCTTCACCTTAGTTCCATGTCCTTGTACAATAGATCTTCACACAGTATTATGTACCTACCCTGATCCATGGGTAGTAATCACAACCTAGCATACACTGTCAACAGTTCATCACGTTGGCATGAGGTAGCTCCCTACCTTCACAAACATTGTCAACAGTTCATAACGTTGGCATGAGGTAGCTCCCTACCTTAAACATTTCACTCTGGTGTTTCCACCCATGTTGTAATCAATGTCCTAGTTCACTGGACCACATGTTGGCTTCATAAAGGTAACCAATGTAAAACCACTATGTAAGCATCAACTGATACATGGTGTCCCATAACCCAGCCGGGCCAGAAGCATATAACACAGGTCATGGCGACCAGTAACAATGATCACTCTACACAACTTGAAAGGTCACTACCTTGCAATTACCAAGGTTTACACAGAGACTGAATGTCACCAGTGCTTCACTGGCTTGAATCACCAGACGTTTCCGTGTTGGATCCTCTCAGGATCGGATGACACTCGTCGGACTCTTGACGGAGGTCCTAACCTAGACCTACCGACTTATTCAGCACTCAGCTCCTTCCAACATTGATCTCGCAGAATCAGACAACCACTCCCAGTATGGCCTCAATCAACTTCTGGATAGGCACTGGAATGAGTGGGCCCATAGAGCTCATGGTGCAGCTCTTGAATCTTCTACTGTATAGTAATAACAGATCCTGAAACACGGAGAGGTTGGTGTGAGTACTCAACTACAACAAAGACTACCAGGATCTCCACCCTGTCACCTGCCTCTCAGACATTCCTCATGTCTACCAACATGAGTATGAAATCATCACATCATAGATCTACCTAGTCACTATAATATATAGGCATAATGATGGTAGAAAAAGCAATAGCACACCTGTTCAGTCAAGTAACACTTCTGGGCTACATATAACCCCTAGCACCAGAGTCGACTGTATGACTCTGTCAAGCATCCTTCGCCTGGTGCCAGTCCAATCCGGTTTCATCTCCCATCCTCAATCAACATATACACTTACTTTCCTTTCAGTGTAGGGATTACTGTATCGAGAAGGTGTCCAGCCGGACATCTCCTTCCTGACAGACTCATCAATTCATCACTCCCTTCACCCATGGACTGATGAATTACACACATTAATAACTATATGTCCATAATGAATTATACTCCTGATAATTCATTACTATAGCATTAACTAAGGAGAACTCAGGACTTGTTACACTTAAATAACAAAATCATATCACAGCCATAGTGTCAGGTCTGGGATCCCTGCCCCAGATCCTGAGTTGCCCTTGTATTCACTGACTATCTTTCAGGTCAGTCATACCTGTGCCGGTCGAGCACAGCTGTGGTGGCCATCCACCACTACACTTTCCCACAGCTACTGTGGGTCTCGTGTACCTTGTCCCGTGACGACTTAAGTCACGTCATCCAATGTAGCAAACCTCTAGACTCCACTACCAAACTCTGGCTCCACCTTCTTTTTTTTTTTTGGGGGGGGGGGGGGGGGGGGGGGGGGGTTATGCCTCTCCTATACTACTACTTCACGGCAGTACTCCAAGTACTCCATGAACCGAGTCAGGGTTCCAGAAGAGAAGAATATTAGAGACAGAAACGGTTAGGTTCAAACCTCGATCTATCTAGACACCTCGGCCTCGAATTACGGCGTGCCGCATCACCCTCGATCGGGTATGTTCACTCATCGGATATGCACGATTGCATTGGGTCGGACATCTTACCGATCGGGTTGGGTTTACCGGCCTACCTCCCGCTGCCTAGACAAACGTAAGATGGAACACGCACGGTCAACTTAGCGAACGGACATGACAACCAGCAGTAACTATAGTATCATGAATACTTCTTATCAATTGTTATCCTACCGATGCAACGCCATTCGGCTTACGCGGAATAACACTGCTATCTGCCCACAGCAAATACACCACTGCTGATTTCACCTTGATTCCTCGAAACATCACCATCACTGATAGCACAATTACGTTACCATTCTAATGTCACGAAGCACATTACACATTTCTAATAATAAGCTCTACCTTATCATTTACAGCGTCTAGCATGTTGATGTAATGACGGACAAACTGTCGCCTTGCCTGCGTAATGAATAAACCAAACCCGTAACTGCTACACACTGTAAAGCACATCGTTCGGCCTATTTTATTTACACACCACTCGCTGTGGAATACGGCTTGTTCCGTCAGGTAACACATTACCTTGCTGATCGATAAAGCCTACTTAAAAATGCAAACCGCCAACTGTAACGGATAACGCTACGCGACAACTCAATTTTACGACGGCAATTAATTCATTCCGGGAACCATCAAGGCATCACGACAACAATTAAATAATAGAATAAGTACTCAACTAACCTGTGATTGAAGAATCACAACCCTTGACTGTAGATGTCCGCACTGGCCGCGAATATTGACATCAAAATTACATCAGCCTTTTGGCTGCGATCTGTCTACGCTGAGGTTTGGTGGGCGACTGCTCACGACAAAGTCAGTGCGCCTTCCACTCGCCTACACGGGCCGCGTGACTTTCATGATTCATGAAGAAAACCAGAGTCACGATAAGTTCCACCACCCCGTGCTGCATGAAGCACTCGTGAACTTAGAGATCTCTACCCCGTACGCACTTGGGGGAACATTCTAGATTTTCTATAAATAACTAGGATAGCTCCGCCCCGCACTATTTTTCGATGGGGAATCCCCTATTAATTGATATTAATTCAAGGGAGACCAACGCATCGCACTCCCTTCAAAGGGATATTATGCAGAGATCTGCCGATCTTTATCCGTTTCGTCACAGGCCTTCTGGGTAAATACATGTATGAGTGTTTATGTGTGGGCGTGTGAGTGTGTGTATGTGCTTGTTTGTGTGTGCGCTTGTGTGTGTATATTATTGTGTGTTGTGTTGTGTGTGTGTGTGACTGTGTGTGTTGTGTTGTGTGTGTTGTGTTGTGTGTGACTGTTTTTGTGTGAGACTGAGTGTGTGTGTGTGTTTGTGTGTGTGTGTGTGCGTGTGGATTAATGTCTGCGATCTGCCCAGACCTTAATCTGTGTTGGGCGATTCCAGCAGGTTGATGACTGGTCTCGGTTGCATAAAATTCAATCCATCCTTTCTCCAATAGTCATCTTCCTCTTTCAACTCATGGTCCTCACATTTTTGTCCAGCAACTTTTATCAATTTTTAATAGCGCGGTCTGGGTTAGTATCTTGACGTCAGACAATTTGAATGTAGTATTGTCAGTTGCCACATGTCCTTTAATTTTAACCTACACAAGCTCTATAGAGTTTAACTGAGAATGGCACGGCGGAAGTCTCAAGCATCTATGGTCATGCTCTTCTATCAACTTGTCGATTTGATATTTCTTGCTTTTTTTGCGCCTTTTTTACAAGGGACAACAATTATAGCTTAAAACACGTTTCTGGAAATTGTATGTTTTCCATTCGGAGCCATATCTTTATCGCTTCCTTTGTTCTCGATGCCATAGGTATTTTGCCTTCTTGGGCAACTTCATTGTGATATGATGCATTGTCCATAATTAGACAAGGCGGTCTATCTAGGGATAGAAGCACTGTATTCTCGAGCCAATCGCTAAATACATTACCATTCATCTCATTATGATAATCCCTATTGTGTGTATGCTTTGATACGAACACGAGTCCAGCATTCTGTAGTAAGCCATTATGAGTACTACCAGCATGGGCTATGACCAAACGTTGTCCTTTACTACTGGGCAAATATCTCTTTATCTTTCCATCCACTGACTGCCATTCCTTTTCATTTGTGTGGTGCGCAATGATCCAGGTTTCATTCAAATACACTATGTCATAATTTTCTTTGCTCATTTTCCTTATTTCTCGTAGATGTCTGCTTCTCATGGCTCCTAAATGCGGTTGCTCGCAAATGATATTTCTACCTCCCATATACTTTATAAACGTGAAGCCTAATGTAGTTATAATTTTCCACAAAAGTTGTTTTGGATAGCTCTATGTCATTGTTCTTTCTCAACCAAACCCTAAGTTTTCATATTGTCACTGTTTCTTTGGCATCCAGCATTTTTATAATTGCTCGCTTTATGACATTCTAGTCAAACATGTCAACATTTGCCTTTCTACCTACCGTTTGCTTATTGCGTGGTGGTCTCATTCCATATTCTTGCACCCATCGACGAAATGACCGTTTACTCAAACCCAATGCATGCACTGTTCTTTTTGGGGGGGGGGATTTGTAACAGTATGAAACAGTTTCCTGCGATCAGCTTCTTGACAAAAATATGTGTACAACTTCATAGCGATGCTTTGAAGTGTACACAATTTCACATTCAATCCCATTCAACAATATTCACACATTCCGATGTTTGCGACAAATGATAAGATTCATAAAATAATCACGTGTCATGAAATAACCCACATTACAACGACACCTCTGAACACTCCCATTTAACTGCGCGCCGTTTTTGCCATAACGTGTACAGCGAAAAAATTTAACAAAAAAAAAAAAAAAGCGCGGATGTATCTGGGTGAAGGTGTTATACATTAAAAAATATGGACTTAATCTCTGACCCGTAAATTATATACCGCATATAACCAAACATTTAAATCTGCTGTACAATCTCTAGAGCAAAAATGTTTTTGTTGGGTGGACATAATGATAAGGTTTTATGCTAAATCTCATCATTTTCTCTCAGTTGGTTACTGAGATATGGAATTTTATTTTGGGGCAGACAAAAGTAAACAGACTATAGTTGCATATCTTTTATAGGACGCTCCAGTCAACCCAATATTTTTTGGGCTGTTTGTGATTTTTGTCGAGTTTACGTTCAGTAGTTTGCCATGGGTTTTTGAACGACCGTCACTCATACCATTATATAAAACTAACGCAAGGCATTCTGCTTCCAAATCGCCCGCAGCTGTCTTTTGAGCGTGGTATGCGGAATTACGAATGTTGGCCATAACCTCTTCACCACAGAGCACGGCATAAGCAAGACAAAACACAGAACTGATCCACGACTTTGGTGATAGTGTGAGTTGGTGAGTGGTAAAACTTACCAATTCCCCTTTCCGATTGTTGTTATGTACTCAAGATATCTATGTACATGTTTAAACCCAGTGACAAGTACATTCTAACCCTGGTGTGTTATCTCTTCCGTGTCACAACCACTCACAGACAATTCCCGTCACGTATACCGTTGCCATGGCAACCGGCGGGGTTTCGCGGCACAAAATGAATGGAAATGTGGCAGACGTATTTATTCTTGTTTCCATGGAGATCGATATAACTGGGGGTCGATGTGTGTCTACGATTGAGAACTTGGTTCGTCGCGGAGAGGAGGATCGGATCGTTTTGTTGGAAGTTTGTTGATAAGATCTCGGCGATGTTGATGCAACATGTGTCTGGAAGGCAGGATTGTACTTCTTGATATGGTTTGTGGCTGCGATGTAAATAAACAGAATGTGGAGTCACATAGGAGGAACAAACAGTAAAGTTTATGTTTATTGATTATGTTGTGATCGTGTTGTAAGAATGTCTCTAACTATACTTTTACTTCTACATGGTGTTTGTAATGCCTCACTACACTTTGTATGTAGAACAGCTCTTTGTTGGAGATTGTGTTTTCCGTTTGCAAGACGGAAAACATGCTCGTCAACAAACAGTTTCCTACATACAGAGTGTAGTGAGACTTTACAAACACCCTGTTTTTGAATATATACATGTGTGTGTGTGTGTGTGTGTGTGTGTGTGCGCGCGTGTGTGTGTGTGTGTGTTTGTGTGTGTGTGTGTGTAATGTTATAGATAACCTGTTTTGCTGTACAGCAAAATGAACCATAGAACGTAAATTACAAATTATTAAGAGCTTAGAAGCAACAGAGCTGTTGTTTCTGAGACAAATGTTTAGAATATCTTGGACTGCCAGAGTAGCTAACAAAGCTCACCTGGAAGAGACTAATCAAACTAGAATATTGTATACAACAATAAGAAAGGGACAAACATCACTCTTTAGTCATGTGATGAGAAGAGAGGCATTAAATAATATCAGGAACAATAGAAAGATCGGCAAAGAAAGAGGCACATCAGTGAGGATAAAGGTACAGGCAGACCAAGAGCAACTCTACTGGGTGAGCTTAGACCTTAACAAGGAGGAATATCATCAGCAGAGTCGATCCGGCACATAGAAGATCTGTGGAGAGGCATGAACGCCTATGCCAGTTGGCGGGGCACGTGATGATGATATTAATAGTTGCCAGGGTCGGCGGAAGAAAGTGGCTAGCACACTTTCCTGCAGGCCCAGTAGTGTGTTCGGATCTCCATCACTGCGGGGATTCTTTTGAAACATTGATCTGGGTTTCAAGATTCCCTCAGCCTGAAGCGGGTACCTGAAGATGTTTTAGGAAGCAAAAGCGGCGCTGTGCGGTGATTGGTCTATAACATATGGGGCTAGAACCATAAACCCAATATACCTCAAGGCGTGCAAGAAGGATTCTGTGCTTTGTTTAATATACGTAGTTAGGATTGTGTGAGTGCGGTAGTGTGGGAGCGTGTGAGTATGTGTGAATGTGTGTTAGGGTGTATGATTGTGGAGTGTGTGCAAATATGTATTTATGGGGTTGCGTGGGGTGTGTTCGAGGACTTACGCATATGAAATATATCCTTCATTTAATGACACCAGTATATTAAATACGTTTTTAACTTATAGTAAGTCTTGAATATCTGCATATAATATATATATATATAATCTCATCTTGTATCTTGTGGTGTCAAGATGAAGTTTAGATTAGTTTTGTTTAGTCGATGGATCAACATCACGGCACACGGGTGTAACCCATAAGTGCTCCGTTCTACTCCTAACTCAAGCCTGAGTCCGAAGTATCTCAGCTCAGTACACAAACTCCTTACCACCGGCGAGGATCCTGAAATACTTTGGATAGATTTTTAACTCGAAACTTTGCAACTTCCTACTCCACTCATAAACTTGCTGGATTGATAGGCAGGCATCACCTTATTGGACCTTCATTCGCCGATGAATGTCTGTAGGTTTCACCCCTTCACTGGTCAAAAAATGGATAACAGAACGCTGCTCCTCCTTGGTGCATGTCAACCGTGGGGCGGCCATCTGTTAACTGCCCTTATGACGTCATCGTGTTTGTCTGTACCATGATGTCACGTGATTAACCCTCTTGACCTCCTTAACAACAATATTGACAGGTTTCAAGACAATGGCATGGTTACTGTAATTTATATCAGACTTTTAATGTTTTTATGTGAATCCCCCTCGTATAAACATGCTTTGTGCAACTTGATGTTGTAAATACACAATCTGGCTGGGAAACCAAACCATCCTTATACTCTTTTCGTATTCCAGTGCACGTTCGTCTAGATTGTTTCGCCTTTATCTGAGAAGTGTATCATCATCATCATCATCATCATCATCATCATCATCATCATCATCATCATCATTATATTCATCATCATCATCATCATCATCATCATCAAGTGCCATGCTAGCAGGCGTAGGCGTTCATGTCTCTCCACATATCTCGTCTTTGGGGTTCTGGATCAACACTGCTGATAATATTCCTCCTTGCCACCGTCTCAAGCCATTCAGCATAATTTCTCTAGGTCAGCCTTTGCCTCTCTTCTCCTCAATCATTCCAATGGTCACGATGTTCTCCAATGCCTCCCTTCTCATCACATGACTAAAAATATTGTTTGTCTGTTTCTTATTGTTGTATATAATGTTCTAGTTTACTTAGCCTATTTCAGACAATCGTTGTTAGTTACTATGTCAGTCCAAGGAATTTGCAACATTCGTCTCAGGAACCACATCTTTGTTGCTTCCAAGCTCTTCCTAATTTATTCATTTATATTCCAAGATTCACTGCCATACAGCAAAACAAGTTCTATATAGAACTTCGGCACTCTCTTTCTTACCTTCAAGGTCTTACACCTTCATCACTGGTGTCGTCGCTGCAGCTAAGGAGTTAGTACTTTGTGCGACGCTTTACGCGCTGCGGAAAGAGACTGAGCCATACGGAATAAAAACCCGGTGCAATGACGTCGACCCTGTCGACATTTAAGCGACTTTTGTTTCTTACCTTCAATGATAGTGACTTATTGCATAAGATACTTTTCATTTTCTGAAATGCAGCTTTGGCTTGCCCTATTTTACTCTAAATCTCCTTTGTGCGGCTTCCATCTGAAGTTATAAATGCCCCTGGGTATTTAAAATTATCCACTTGGTTCTCCACTTGGAGAAGTGTATACGTCTGATAAACTACCCCGGGATCAGAATGGTAAATAGGACCACGAGGTGTCATATTTTATAACAAGCCACCCCACGCCGAGAACCGTGTTCCTGTAGAGTCTGGGTTGAAGCAACACATCTTAACCACCTGTTCAGAAATAGAAAACAGATGGTGTCATAAAAGGCGACATTAGCGCGTATCTATACAGTGTTTACTAGGATGTATCAACTTATTACATTTCGCTGTATGTGTTAGAATATGAAAGTTGACATCAGCGCGATGTAGGTTAACTTGGACTTGTTGCTAATACCTGTATGTACTTAAGTCTGCTCACACCATAATCATCATCTTCCACTTTTGCATTCAAGTGTCGTTGGTAGAAATATTTGACTTTCCAGCGCCCAATGGCTGGCACTGGATAGTGTCATTTCGTGTGAGTGTATAATGTTGCTGATGTCGTCAACCCACTTTCTTCACTGGCGTTCTCTTGCTCTCTTATGAGATCTTATTTGATGTAGCACCAGTGCTGGTAGTTGATGGTGTTGCATTCGAATGAGATGCCAGAACCATCTGATCTTCATTCCGTACCCAGAGATATGTTTAACAAACAAAACATGCATACATGCATACACACACACACACACACACCAACACGTATACGCGCAGGCGCAAACGCACACACACACACATACAGTAATACACACATACACATACACGCATATATATATTCTACGTGTGCGTGTGTATGTGTATATGCTCGTGCGTGCGTGCATGCGCTCGCACCTGCCTGCCTTAGCCTCAAGTTAACAAGTACAATGAATCCAACATTCAGCTCCTAGAACAGTGGTTCTCAACCGGTGGGGAATGGGGGGGGGGGGATTTTAAGATTTCCGGTGATGGGGAGGGGGAGGCGGAAGTCAGATTATTTCAAGATCACGTTAATACACGAACCGATTACTTAATATTGTTTTTCCCTCCATACTTTACGGTTCTGTACTTCTTGCCATGCCGAAATTCGTTTTATAACGTAAATAGACCTGCAAATCATGTTTTATGTACACCCTAGACGTGTTCTAGTATGTGTTATTAAATTGTGCTTCCATTTTTACGTATACTATGTGTGTGTGTGTGGGGGGGGGGGTTAATAGGGAGGAAATATGAAAAGTTGGGGGGGGGGAAGAGAATGACATTCTAAACATATGGTGAAGGGGTGCATTGGGCCAAAAAAGGTTGAGAACCACTGCCCTAGAGCTATGTTTTACAAACGAAAGCGTTCCGGTGGCATACTTTACTATACTGTGACTTGGCGCTCGCAAACTCCAGTATAAATTGTATGTCGTTTGTCAGCCGTTGTATTTCACTCTCTTATCTGTTGAATAGACAGCAGTACTAGCCGCAGTAGCCGCAGCAGCAGTAGTA